>CAADRB010000052.1:206535-252801 GCA_900708905.1 Hymenolepis diminuta | reverse complement strand
CATCCCTACACCTTGCATTTCGGTACGAATCATTATAATTCTATTGCCTTCAATAAAAATTACTTTTTCTGACAAAATGGAGTCAAATGTAATGTAAGAAACCATGTATTTGATGCATTTAAAGTAAGCATCCACAGTATATAAAGTATTCCTCGTTAAAAAAAAACAAATTAAATGTGTACATCGAGAGAAAGGAAAAATAATAGTACTGCTTTTATTTTAAATGAACAGGAACAGCCAACTGATAGGCTACCGCCTTCGAGGATTGCGAGAGCGCCTGTTCTTACTTCGGACTTCTAACCAATCATCAGCTCCATTATTGTCTCCTTCCACATGTTCAGTAATTATATAGGTAGTATCTCCTTCGTCATCTTCTGGACCTTCGCCGCTGGGTGGTGGCATTGAAGAAATGTCATCTTGAAGAATCTCAGGTTTAGAATCGAAACCATTGGCTTGTCGGTCCCGTTTTCTCTGCTCTGATTGCCAGTAATTATAGGGCTCCTTTTCATTCTTTTCAGTAAGTACATAAGTGGTCTAAAAACGCAAAACATAGGGTACAAACAACTACTGATAAGTTGATAAGTAGACAAGTTAGAGGGAAAGTAGCTACACAGAGTTGGGTCCATTCAAATCGAAATGAATTAAAAAATGACAATGCCCGAATCTTAAAACTAATATGCTGACTGTGCACCAATGGAGCAGGGGTTAAAAAAGCTCATCTGCAAAGCCAGAGGTCATGGGCTCGATGCTTGGAATAAGAAGCTGCTCTTGATAAATGAGATAAAATAGGCAGGAAATGGGGAAGTAGTTACACATAGAAAGTGTAGTTTCTGACTCGCAGGAAGACCTAAAAATTTGACTCTGTTAAACGGGAAGCTAACCGGTTTTCAGCAATAAATTTCGTATTTGCACTTTAAATCCAGGGAAAGTGCGTCGGCTAATAATGGGTTTCATAAAACTTAATGTATTCCAAGTCTGGGCCATTTTCTGTTGATCGACATTAATTAGTGAAATCGAATTCTTCGAAGTATCTTTCTATCGTAGAAAACTCATGTCATAGGCAACGTTAGTCCAACGATGATTAGAGATTTCCAGAATACATCTTGAATAAGAACATGCAAAACGTCGACCATCCTTTAATACTTACCGGATGACCTATTTAGAAAGGTGCTTTCCATCTACACTCCTTTTGTGCATAGGCATGAAATCCTAGAGTGGTTAATTACGACGATTGGATAACTGATACTCATAGTTTAGCCACCCTGGATCAGATCATAGCAACCTCTATAATCCCTCCACCACAGCAAGCAATTGAACGCTGTTGGGTATGTAGATTTCTTTCATGAGGCATTTGTAATTCTGCACTGATCTAATTGTCAGATGATTTTTTAGCTTGCTCATCAATGAAAAAAGGCGTGAAATCAGTCAACTACCATATCCCAAAGAACCACAATCCGTGTTCCGTTCCAACAGCACTGACGCTTGTTCCCTTTCCTTCCAATTACCGATTCCACTTCCTGCTCCTGACTCTACTATCGTTCAATGCATATGCGGTTTGACTTGACTCTTAGTCTTCTGATTTTGGAAGCGGCTATTTTATCTCTCTAGCCTTTTGTCAGGGAATACCACGAAGCTTAATTTGGTCGAGCTTTTAAAGTAACCTTAGTATTAGGATTACCTCTACTTTATTGGCGAGCACACTATCTCCAGGACTCAATCAGTCGCTCTAGACGTCGATAGCACATTACTTCCGAAGCTTTTTTTTTTCCAGCCAGACATAGACAATACAGGATGCAATCGTTCGTAAGCTATGGGTGAAAGGCGGCTGTTTTTAGGTGAAAAATGAAATCTACCAATCAGTATATTAGTCAATACTGTCTCCCTTAATTAGCAAGTCCCTATACTCAGTGATCATTAATTCAAGCGGCCTAAAGATCCGAAGCTAAATAATTATTCTTTATGAAAAATAGATATGAGTGAAAATCCACGACAATCCCGTCAGAACGGAATACATTTTCATCTCCTCTCCCTCAAGCTAACAGGTTTCAATTTTGAGTTACACATCGCTCTGTCCACTGGTGGCGCAGCGGTTAAAGTGCTTGTCATTGAAATCAGAGGTTAGAGGGTCAATGCCCAACTCAGTGCACTGGTTAAATAGGGCAGAGTTCGAGTTTCTCACCATAATGCCACCCCTCGCACGATGAGTGTTTTCGAAAACAAATTTCCTATATGGACATGGGAGTTATAGAGGGAACTTCAATCGACTTCTGAACTGAATAAAGAAATGATGCAGTAATAAATAAAAGATCAATTAAGAGAAATAGGACTCACTACCGGCTGTTTAGCAATAGGGGGAGGAGCTTCTGTAGCGTCCTTTCCAGGAACGACACTGGAAACCTGAAAGAAAATGAGTGATTGCATGAACCGGAGGAAAGGAAAGCACTGAAGAAACTCCTAACATTTCAAATTGTAATTCAGATATAGTAACCTCTCGACAAATCTCTCTAACGTCGGATATTGTATCTTGTAATAATATAATACCACATAATCTTCTGAGTTAAAATGTTTTACCTGATTTAATAACTGTAAGTATTAACTTATATCGAATAAACGCTCTTCCAAAAGTTCTCTAATTTCAGGTGTTAGATTTCTTCTGGCATCAGACAACTTTGAGGTGAACATACAATATATGACCATGGAGCTACAAAAGAATTCAAGTCCCTATTCATGAAAATCGACACAATTATTTTACGTTTTCTTGTAAAATATTCTCCAACAGATATGAAGTTTTCGTGGATGCTGAAGATGTTAAGGACAAAGAAGTACAAATTGGAACTTAAGCTCCTGGGACATCCGTACTTTCAAGAACGAGGACACACTTTCATTCCTCCCCATTTAACAACAGTAATGTTTACAGCTATTCATTTTTATGCTCAAATCGTATCTGTAATACGAACATTGGCTGACCATTGTTTGACCATATGGATTTGATAAATAATAACACGCATTCTCTCTTACGTCATTTGAGTCCTTTGAAGGAGATTCACAATGAGCTACGAAGGCGAAGCAGAGAGTTACTTTCAAATGAAAGCCATTTTGACCTAATGTACTAAAATTATAGGTCTTCCTCCTCCCACTGTTAAATACTACCTTTCTCCTCCGAGGCTTGACGGCCAGTCCTACTAATACTTCTACTACAACTACCACTAGGCAATGACACGTGAAGAGAAAGTGGTGGAGGAGGAGCGTGAGAAGCAGGGGAGGAGTGGAGAGGAGAGGAAAGAAGCCTCGCCTGAACTCCACCACCACGACAGGAGGGAGTGACTGAGGCAGCGATGGTAGAGTGAGTGTAGTGAGGGTGGATGGAGGTAGGGAGGGGTGGATGGAGTGTGAGGAGGAGAGATGAAAAGGAGTCAGCAACACCGGGTACTCCCAGCCGGTCACCCATGCAAGTACTAACCCGGCCCGACGTAGTTTAACTTCGGTGATCGGACGAGAACCGGTGCTTTCTACGTGGTATGGTCGCTGACGCCTGCTCTCAGCCACTCCACTCACTTAGCTTCTCGCCTCCTCATCCTCATCCTCATTCTCCTTCTCTCGCAACTCCGCATTACCCTCCTCATCACCACAAGCCCATCAGCCTGACCACACTCTACATAAAGAGGCTATCATCCACTCCCACTCCTACAACTACAATGAATTGTGCTATTTTTTCGGCTACTACAACAGCACAAGCTACTGCTTAATCACATCACCGTCAGATGACACTCGTTTTGGCGGCTAAAAAAGAAATTGGAGCCATATTGGGTGAAAAATTAATCGCTACCTGATATTCAGGAGAATATTGGTAAAGTACCCGAAAAAGAAGTTGTGAGGGAGGGACTATAACGCAAAGTGCCGGAGGACATGAAACTAAGCATGAGTATAATTGACTCTCCAATGTCGTCAAGCTTACGTATTTTATCTGTCTAATCAGTCGCAATGTGCAAAATATGATACTATGTGGTGGCAAAAAGAAAAGTTCTTTTGGAGTTTCGTAAGGAGCAACAAAAATATGCAACATTAATAAACTCTCTTCTTCTTGACTAAATGCATTCGAATGAAACTATTTAACTAAAAGTTCTGAGCACCTACATTTGTCGACAGACGTTGCCATAGAGGTGGCAGAACAGGATGACAGTGTTTCTCAAAAAATTCAGTGGCCTTTTGAGGAGTCATGGGGGAGGGGAGGAAAGTCCTGAAGTGTTCCACTTCGATCAAGTGGACTCGAGTGAGGTAGTAGATGACGGGAAGAAGGCAGGGGAATTTGGAATTCCAGTAGACGTTCATTTTCTCGTCGTTGTCACCCAAGATTTCCCTTACCTCTGATGGCAGTGCCCAAATGTGGTTGCGCTTGTTTCGGATCGCCCGTAGGAGATGACTCAGTGACCTGTCCTAAAAAGGAGAAATAAGGTTACTCAGAATAGCAGCTAATCTGCTTATGCGAATTACAGCTAAGCTAAGAGCTGTGTGGATGTAGACTGATGAAGATACAGAAATTCAAAAAGTAAACTCCTGCATATATCTAGGAGCTCAAATTAATGCAGATCAGAAAACGACGGATGACATGACCGGAAACATCTGTAAAGCCAAACCTTTACTACTGTCTTTTCACAATAGTGCTAATGGTGTTTGACAAAAATAGGCGTAAGGTTCTCCAAAACACTGTGAGACCCTAGATTTGTTGAGAGTCAACTTAACGGATTTCTCTAAGAAATTGCGCGACCAAGAAGACTTCCTCTATGAGCTGCTATGAAAAGTCTCCCCAGTTCTTTTAAACCATCAGCTACCAAGATCTAAAAAGAAAGCTTGTACGAAATCAAGACACTAAGGAAGTCTTTGGTTTGATCACGAATAAAGCAATTAACAGTGCCATTCCTACCTCTAAAAAGTCAATTTCCATCTCACCGGAATCTGAACGAACAACAGTGAAGCATGCGAATGTTTGAGAAAAAGAAAGGCATGCTTTAGTACTATCAACAGGATCACTGTTCTTCAATGATCAACAATTACCAAGGATGTCCAGTTCCTAGTGTTCGATTACTTTGGTCCCATAGGTATAGGACTTACATCCGCTTGTTCGAATAGTATAAATAAACGAAACTTCACTGTTGCGTCCTATAAACAAATTCTACTCTAATCAGAGCATCGAAAATATCCTATTTTGCCTTGTACGATATTGTTCACTATATTTTAGAAGGAATGAATTTAGCAGGTAAAATATCTGATACTCTCCTAACTATTTCCTACCAATCTTAATGTCAACAGGATGGGGAGGGTGGTGAGTAGAGTTTATTGGAAGACAGCGGACAGGGTGCGTGGTTATTTAGTTAGGAAGACAAGCGTACTTATGAATAAAGTGGAGACAGCCCTAAGAACACAAAGAAATGACGTCAGCACACCGGAGTGGACAGATCTGCTCAGTAGCTCAGACGACTTATCATAAAATTCGAATTTTCGAACGTGCACTCCAAATGCAAAAATCGATTGAAGACACTTCAATACCCTGACTTTACTCACAACGTCTTTCAATTCCCCCTTCTCAATCATTTATCGAATTTACTCTTAACAGATTACAGTTGCTCTTTCACAATGAAAAATTATGATTTTTTCTCCCTTGTTGTGGAAACTAACCTGATAAGATCGTGCGGCGTTAAGATCCCTCAAAATTACAGGCTCCATAAGTTGCAGCCAAGAGGAAGAAAAGACATGCCGACGATTTTCATCCAAAGCGTTGATCAGCGCCTGACGGGTATCCTTGAAGGGATCTGCTTCTGCCCCCACAGGATTCTGTGGAGGTGGTGGTGAGTGCGGTTGGGGATTTGCACGTTGACTCGGCTTGCGTCGATAGGGTCCTTGACCTTGTTGGATTTTGGAAAGCTTTGACTCATCCATGAAATTTGAGACATCCTAAAAACAACAGGACTTGAAGATAAAACGTCATCTCAATTAACTAACCCAGCAGCTTATCTGCTTTATCCCAAATTAACTTATTTGAATCACATGCTCTCAGCAAACGCTCAAACGAAAACAACAATTCAAAGGCTGGGAAGAGACTGAAAGATTACTCCCTAAGTGCTTCTCAAGATTATTCCCTCGAACCACCTTTTCTATACGACATTATATTCATGTTCGAATGCTTCCGTAAACCGAATGCTATCACTGACTTTTACCCCTCACTTAACGAAGCTCGCCTACAAAGTACCGACTATTAATTTGCATTCGCCTCAACCTTGTGATGACTCAGTTAATTGCCTGTGTTATCTACACACGCCACTTTAAAGACTCCAGGTGCAAACGCCTGGTTCTCACGCTCTTCTTTCCCTCTTTCTCTCTCTCTCTCACTACAAAGTATTGTAGAGAACTGAATTGACGGGTTATTTTAAGCCTCACATTTTTTGCAAGCTTTTATTCTAGATCCATCTCTATTAAGCAAAGAGGATCGCTAATATAAATGTCGAAAAATTCACAAGTTTGGTAAGAAAAGTGCTAGCACCAATTGATTTAGCCACAGAGAAGGTCTACTGAAGACGCTCCTTCTATAAACAAACATTCTGCCATTCTTCTTCCTGATCAGAATTAACCAGCGGCCATTTCTACCAATGAGAATCGAGTTCGCCACCTCCGACTTGGAGGATGTGTAAGTTTATCACTGCACTTCTGGTACACATTAACGTCGTTTCCATTATCATTTCAGGGTAAGGTAAAAGGAAACGAATTCGTCTAGTTTTGGTTCACGGATTGTGGTTTTATCTATCCGGTTTGAGCATCTTTACGCCTTAAGCTTACTGGATAACTGCTTTCATACGTACAATTTTCCCCATAAAATGAAATTCTCTCGTTAATTATCAACAATCAGCGAAATGAAGGAAGAAATACCGCAAGTTTAACTAAATATGAATCGAGCAGGCTACGTGAATGCTTTTCACGGCCTTTTTCAGATCATAAAACCCATAAGTTAAACAGCTTTACCTAAATTGTCTTCAATTATCTCATTGAATAAAAACCATACGAAGGTCATCTAGATAACAACATACATCAGAAACTTCCCAAACCCATTATGGAAAGCACTAACTACACTTAACTTCAGTAGAAAGAAGGTATACTAATGACCAATGAAAGCCTCTCATATGCCGATGGGCATTGATCTTGTAACTTAATAGACGTGCACTGCGCCATCAGCACACCAGAATATATAAAACTCTCTTGAATATCGCTAGGATTATTTTAGCGCAAAGTTCTTGCAGAACCATGAAGTTTCGAAAATTCACTTGACGTATCCCTTTGTTAACAGAATCTATCTAGCACTTTTTAGCGACGGTATTGGTTCGTAATCGCTTGTACATTTTCGTCGGGAGGGCGGTATCAAAGTAACCGAATGAGAAAACCGTGAAGAAACAAAAATTACTATTTAGCTTTGTATAATAGTGTCAGAGAGAATTTTAACACAGTTTTAAAAGACATGAAGGAATAGGAAATGCATGGTACACAGATCAGCAGAGAAAATATGAGCATAATGACTTTAAATAAAGCGCATGATAAAACTCACTGCATAAAAGGAGAGGATGGTGACGGCAGGCCAGAACAGGGGCGAACGCGCAAGAACGTTGATAGAACATCTCGTAGAGGGGTCGAAATCAAGAGCCTCGTAGAGGAATTGTTTCGCCAAACAACCTGAAAACACGATGGAAGCGCGTGCTTAAAATAAACGCAAGCTCGGTGTAAAGTGTATCGGGGAATCATGTACGAAGGTGCCAGAGAGAACGCGTCTTATCACACTGTACCAGCCAAAATTAGACAAATTTGACCACCAAGTGAAGTCAATCATACTCAAATCGCCATGTCTCAAAATCAGTTTATCCTGCGGTCAGACACCGAGCACCTAAATGCCGCACTAATTATCATGGCCACGATAAAGTTAAGAATATGGGGCGTTGTTTTTACAAATAGGAATCGAAAAATCAATTTAGTCATGTTAAGGTAAGGACAAAAATACTGTTATAGCGGAAAAAATCTCTCAGTAGTATCAATTAGGTGGTCTCAGATACAAGAGTCAGAAAACTAACTGACTCAACCAATTACTTATTAAAAATCCTATCAAGGATATAAATTGAACGATACGATGCTCAGCTTTCAAATTTTAGCACATTGAAGAGAGATCTAGGAGTTAGTAGCTTCTCCGAATTCTAAGTTTTTTTCCCACCTTTAAATTGTTTTGTTTGGTTCTGACGTTTACATTCAAGAAAACTTTTGCTCTCTATTCCATTGAGCAGCCTTGAATTTAGAAAAAAATCATATGAAAGCACATATCCGGTAGCGTAAATAAAGTAGGAAGGGCGGTTGTATGGCCGATTTTCCTGTCGAAAATGTTGTACAATAACAAGTTTTAATCAACAAGCACGCCGAGTAGATCGATGAGCGACTTGGACTCAAAATATGCTCGATCAAAATCTCCATGTTCGAACTGATACAATAGATCATTCCTATGGTAATGAAGTATAATAGAAAGTAAATTTCTTCAAGTTTATTGATCTTAAAAATTCACAAACACCCCGCAGTGAAGATTTTGTAGTCATATGTCATAAATTCAAGTTTCAATCACGGAAAAAGATGCCAATTTAATGAAAATGTTTAGAATGCGTTTAATTCAGGTCGTTATAATGTAAGTGAAACCAGAGTTTACTTTAAGTGAACTCTCTTTAGAACGACTCTTATCGTTCAATCAGCTCCTTCGCCACTGCTTATAAATTGTTGTGTCAATAAGATGTGTCTTTAAACTGACCTATATTTGAGAGCATAAAGGTCGTTTGCAACTCATAGACTATTGAATAATAATCTCTCTGGAAGTCGGTTTTCATGGTATCGGCTTCAATTTTCCAAAGCTGCAAATCAAGTACCACTCATGAATTTATCCGTGGGTTCTGCCACTTCGTACAAAATTTCACAAAATTGCTTTATTCTTCTCCAATCAATAACATTAAAGCGCAAAAGTAAACANAAAAAACAGTATCTTTATGTACTAATTCGATAAGACTTGGGGGCTGGCGATTTAAAGACCCGAAATAAGAGATTTAGACACCCCAGAATTCACGATTAGCAGCTTAATACTGCTCTAAACATGTGCCGCAACGACCTTCTTGATTATTGGTCCAGCTTTCAACCAACCAAATATTCGAAATATTCATTAACTATTTTCTTGCACGCCTTTTTTCTATCTCGAGATTGAAAATAAAACTGTAAGAATTAATGACATTCTTTTAAGGAAACAAATGAATAAACCTACTATATAACTCGTCCAAGTTCTGCTCTCTACCTTCCTCTACAACGGTAGAAGGTGGTGGGGATTTAATAGATATAACAACATCGCTCAACAGAGGTTCCCTCTTTTCAATAATGGCCCTCTGCATTGTCTGAAGACTAGCTAGAGATGAGTAGGCGTCGTGAAATGATTCTTCCAGTTTCTTTCCTGTGTTTTCATTAGTTGGCTTATCATCAGTAGCAACAGGATTCAAAGATGGAGGAGCTGAATTATCATTACAATCAAGGGAATTTAAATGAGGTGGTGGATTTGAAGGACGAGAAGGTGGAGGAGAAGACGGATAGTGGAATGGATGTCGACCATGGGTGAAAATGAAATAAGCGACCAAACCTAATGCGAAAACATCCACGGATTTGGTCTAAAAGGCAAAGTAAACATAGACCCATAAATTTAATAACACTCCACAAAGGAGAAACACTCATTACTCAGATAAATTGAATCGATAACTTCGACTCCCAAGCCAATTCGGGAAACCTGGAGCTTTACATCAAACGCACATATTTACTCATTTGTCTTCACCATCCTAATTTTCAAGGGTTGATTTTGTATATTAGCCGCTCATCAGGCGAACAGAGAACGCAAAACAGTCAACTCCACTTAGCATACTGTAATTTGGCATCTTGATTACAGTCCTGCTTCCACTAATGCTATGGCGACGTTTATCTCCAGCTCTTCCAATTCCTAATTCCTCCATTAATTCCATTCTCTCTTCGTCTCCCATACCTTTATGGTTGTTCAATACATCAGATGACTAACGCAATTCTTGGTCTTCGGCTCTAGGAAAGTTCGTTAGAACCTGTTAACCGTTAGGAAGATCAATATTTGCGTGAGGGGGTATCTAGCCTTATTTGGTAGAGTTCCTAAAGTAGTTCTATTTTATACTGATTTTAAGGGCTTATCTTGGACAGAAGAGTAGAATACTGGAGTCGCTCTTCTAATCGGATTTTTAACCTGAATGGTTAGTTATAGTGAACCCTTCAGACACCCAAAAATGCGAACAGGAAGGTGCTATTGATGATGGATGATAAGTGATCGGGTTTGAGGAACCCGACTACATCGCCCTTATTGAAGTGCATATCCACACTGGGAAATGGAATTGGTGGTTGGAAACACACAGACTAGTCATTAATCAATTCGATTAGTGATAATAGGGGGTCTGAGTTCGAGCACTATTCGTGATTGTTTGAATTCATCAGGGTCTAAGCATCACCTACAGATTAGGTGACGTGTATACCTGTAAATTACCTGTGCCAATTTCTTTTTGGCACTCTATAAGCAGGGAGAAAACCTTCCATTTATCAATGGCTTTTACCATCTGCACTAATCTACAACACAAAGGCCCTTTTTTCAAGACGCATCATTGGTAGAGCGTTGACATCCTGAAGCCTATCTGACCAGAAACTCACATTTTACTACTCTTTTCTTGACATGTTATTATTCACACTACTCAGTGAATTTATGCTAACGGATATCTAACTCATTAACAAGTAAATGCATTAATGTATTCAACAATTAGACGGATAACTATTGAAAAAAGGACTCACCAGAGATCCGCTCGTGGAATTGCACATTTCTGGAGCCATCCAACCCAAACTTCCAAACGTACGTTGATTTTTGGATGACGACTTTGAATTAGCAAAATCTGGATCAAAGCAGATGGAGTTTGTGAAGAGATCGCTTTGCAGGCTTTTGGAGAGACCAAAGTCTCCCAGAACTAGACGGTTGGACTCAGTGGACAACTGTGAGGACTCGAGAACAAATATATTGTTCGGCTTGATGTCACGATGAACTATGGAAAGTGAAAAATAGGAAGAGATTAGATGGAACAGAAGCGGTAGGAAAAGGCTTATTTTAGAACATTCATGGATTCTATCTAGCTCTATTTCAGATGACTACAAAAATACACGCATACCCAAAATTACAAATTACAGTTCAAGTAACCAGCAAGCAAGAAAGGCTAGTCCAGCTGACAAGTATCCAGTACCTTTCCAATCTAATGTGAAACAATGTCGCCACAAGCATAAAATTGAACTATGGTTACAATTACTCAGATCCAAATCTGTAACTCAAACAACCGTTCCTCCATGCAACTATGTAATACGGTATTGGGGATACGTCTTTACCGAATGCGAACACGGAAGAGTAGTAATGGGAAAAATTATGCAAATATATTTCTGAATAAAAGTGGAAATTTTTTAATTAAAAAAATTAAATTAACAAATTTATTTTTAATTATTTTATAAAATTTGCTTATTTGTTAAAATGTGCTGAATTGCGAGACAGTTGCCTTAGAGACTTCTGGGGTGGAGCCTACCATTAAGGCAATTCTGTGTTCTTATTGAGTTCTGGAAGTTGTGGCTATTGTGAAGGCTAATAAGGCTATAACAGATATTCAATTATCGGCGGTTCTTCGAAACAGGGACATTAATAAATGAGGTCACGTGACTCAAAACAAATGGTCCTAAATTGGACAAAATGCTCAAGAAGGCCATGTCTTGTGTGTGGATCAGGCTCAAAAATATTGTGTGCCAAAGATATTCCAGCCGGAGAGGAAGAAACACAAGTTCCCGCTGTTATAGCGGAAATCTCCTTCAATTCAACTCGAACTATTTACAGCGTAACGTAATTCATAAATAATTAATTCGAAAACAATTTGAGGGATAAGGATCACTTTCAATAATAGTGGAAAGAAAACATTAATTTCGTCAAGGGGGAAATATTTTATAATTTCATATGATTGTATTTTCATCCCAACAGTTAGAAGGAGTTACTGATACCGGTTAATTCATCTCAAAAATCGAAACCATAGGAATGCGCGCACTGCGACAATTGAGTAAAGCAGTGTGCCAAAATGCAGGCACAAGACAAGTGCATGTCAGTTTGGCACTTCGACTCTTTTCCCACTTTTCTTACAATTAAATTAAATCTTTACTCTCCACTTTACTGAAGTGGAAATATTAACGTGCCTCCCCACTATGATTTCATTTCAATAGAATTTTGCTGAAGGTATTGGAACACAATTTTTAGGAGACTGGTCCATAAATGAGTAACCGAACTGATTGACATTAGTCAGCAAAATGAGAGCAGTATGAAGGCTTCTGATTTGGGAGACCAGAGAATACCTTCCTTCAAAGGATTCGAAAATTATAGAAGGGTAATAGTATATAATACCTACTATAATACCTAAGGGGAAGAAAGATATATCAAAATGACATGACCAACCCCTCATCCTCAATCTACCAATCAAAAATCTCTAACCACGGAGGTTATGAACTATCCCTTCGTAATTTAAAGGCCAGACCCCGAAATTCGAGGGTTAGACCATGATTCGCCAGACTATATCGATAAAGTGAATAGTGGGCAGCCTGAAGAGAACCGAACTCAGATCAAGTAAGGCTATTTTAATATTCGAATTATCTCATCACCTTCGACCCGGCCCCCTCTCTTCATTCTTTGTGTTGACCACCCTACAGTTTCCTGAGTTTAGATGCCTTCACATAGGAATAAGAAATTATTTTACTTGAGTAACAGTACTCTACTCAAACCTACTAAGCTGCATTTGTCAGCTAATAGGAAAAAGCTCAAATTGAAATCTGAACTTACCGATGGATTTGGAATGTAGAAATTCAATGGCACTAATAAGCTGCTCCACACACTGAATGGGCTTGAGACCATAACGATGCAGAGGACTTTGACGTGCAGTTGAGGAAGGCTGTTCATTGCCTTCCGGTTTCATAACATCCAGTAGGCTTTTTGCACAGAGTTGCAGCGCCAAATAGTGGAAGTTTTGTGTAGTTCCCTGAATAAAAATAAATGCAACAAGAGCTTAAATAAGCATTTTGAGATAAAAATGCTTCCCTCTCCTGGTAGAAGAAATAATAATCATTTTCCCCGCTTCCAATATTTCTTCTACAAATAAAAATGTAATTTCCGTCTTATTTCTCCACTGACAAAGGGCACTTTGCAGTTATGCCTATTTGTTTAAACCTATACCGGTTAAATTAACTTCCGTTAGTGCACGCGCGTTTACACTAATAGCGTGTCTTGGGTTATTGACTTCTGTGTTAGGTTGCTATATTACCGAGTTCTCTAGATTGCTTTGTTCTGCTAGATTACTACTGGGACTTCTAGTTTGTTACGTTACGACACCCCCAAACAGGGTGACTTACAGTCCAGTAGCAGTTAATAAGGTTGACATGTTGAGTTTTCTTGAGAATTTCGTGCTCACGTTGCCAACTTTGTTCCAACTCTGGGGACCGAACAACACGTTTGATGGCTGCGGGAATTTCACCATAAGTCCCTCTAAAAGGAAGAAATAGACAGGTTATTTAATCGAAGATTTTTTCATTGTCTCGCAAAAAAACCCTCTTTTGGTTTGGTGGCGATCATTCATCTAGAATTGTCAACAAAATCCTACTTACCATGTTGATAGATCACAGCCTTGATCAGTTATCTATTAAATCAAATCTTCAAGGATTTTAATTACCTATAGACTCCTTTTGTGACTCAGCTCAGCCGAATCTAATATCATTTCAGCATCTATGACTCTCCAGTAGCGTCAAGTACTAATCAGCTGAATTCCAATTAATACCAACACTGTACACATTACGTTGTCAGTGTCAGACCACATTATCAACCACTGACACAGCTTCACCCGATTAGGTTGTTCACAGTCCACAACCATATCTGTACTCCTATTGCAATTGTAACAATTCTGTCAATCTCAGGACCTTTCCCCCGGTCTTTCGTTTTCTCTACCTCTCGGTGTAATAGCCTTTAACGAACCTTTTTATCTGTTCCCTCACCTTAATTTGAATAGGTTAGACCGCATCAAAACTCTTGCATAGACGTACCCAATTCTCCTTCAAATTTGAGGAAATGACTAAGATGGCAGTAGGAAGAGCTGATCGAATGGCAATACAGATTATTCACTTCCAGTAGCTTGACAAACACTAAATTATGAGTGAGAATTTTTAGTCCCTAGCACCTACTGATTCTGTCGGATGTACCACGAGGCCGGATAGCATGACCCAATACTATGGAGAATACAAGCTTCATTAGCAAATGCAAAATATACAACTCGCATACATACATAATCGATCTCACGTTAGTCCGATCTTCAGCGGTCAATCAATAAAAATATCAACTTGCCTAGTAAATTCTCCCGATTTTCTCTCGATTGCTTTGAGTTTGAATTTGTTTAATTCGATAGCGAATTCGAGAGGGAACTTACTCATAAACCAAAGTTCCGTTGGCCCCGGTGCCAAGTATGGAGTTGACATTGAAACGCACAATTTCTGCAGCCACTGGAGTGCCTTTCAACTCTTCTGCGACCTTGAGAGAGTAACCAGCCCAGCCTGTTTCATCTGCGTTGTCGAAGGACGGATCAAGAAAGGGTGAGTTGGAGTTCCAGGAGTCAGCCTCTTTCTACGAAACACATGTAAAGAAGAAGAATATCACATTGTTGTATCAGACTTAAAGGTCTGTAAGAAGTCTAATCTAAGTACTACGCCTTTCGTAATCATGAAGTATGAAGAATTTGCTCAGCGGATTCTTCCGTACAAATCCACAGTCTAATTTTAATAAAAAGACTTCCCCTTTGGAATACCTCGAAAAGTATTCCCAGTTCTGCCACTCCAAATCTTACTTTGAGCAATCACATCGATCAATAGTGAAGCGTGATGTTTCCAACCGTATACGAATTTCCGCTTTAGCACTACCGACGAGATCACGCCTCCTCAGGTGCAACGATTAACAAGGATTTCAAGTGTCCAATTTTTGGACGAGTCGAGTCTTATAAAGAAACGCACAGAAAGCACATCAAGACTACTTACGCTAGATATGAGAGAAGTCTTTGATGAGACCAGTCAACCACGGCTGAAAGTCAGTTTTACTTACTCAAACGCAACCACAGGGAAATTTGTCCAGGAACAGAGGAATGTAATTGTATCCTAATTGCATGCGAATATTCGCAGAAACAAGAACAAAATTCATCTGATATTGCTGTATATTATCAATTATTATTATTATTATAGAAAATTTTCTCCAATACCGTATCAATGTACCGTAATTTACACCATAAATTTTACACGAGTTCCAACAGCTTCGAGTGCCTTCCAAATTCTATAGGAGGTCACCTTGCTCGTGAGAACAAATATCTTGACAATTTCATTAACTTGCTCGTCTAGTGTTGTGCTCAGGTGCATATCGATTTTCCATTAATTTTTGAATGTGCGTTCTAGAACATTTCATTGACGGTGTATTCATATCAGAGTGCACATTCGTGATCGACTTCCAATTCAACCCACCATGTTCATGTTGTAACTGGCAAAAAGATGAGACAATTTTTTTATTTGCCTAGAATTTTTCCAATCGGTATGTATATGGTAATAATAATACAAACTTCAGTATAGTCAGTTAAATTAGAAAATAATGAAGAAAACACCTATCCTCAAACGTTGAAATTGCATGGCCGATTTCTGGAAACGAGGTTTCGAGAAAAGAATTAAATGTTGTCTAAACCAAACTTTTGAAATCCGCAAAAAAAATAATAAATTTCATTTAAAATCATTCGAAGCCAGCTATTCGACCATGTAAAGATTCCATTTTAAAAATAGGGAAAAAGGCGAGCAAGATGAGAAATTAAGCACCCTCTGGATTTGTGAGACTATATTCTGACCTTTCACCCCATTTTTGCAGGCATTTTTCTCCCCCATTATAATATAATATCTAGTCCACACTCTAGATAAGCATTCACAAAGGAATACTAGAGTTAACGTATGAAGAAGGAACAATCGATAGTAAAACTGGTAACCTAAAATTATTCTTTAATCCACCCATTTCAAATCAGAGATTAATAAGATAAAATTAGATATACTAGTTCAAAGAGACAAACTATTTGGTAGAAAGGCATCAAGTATTGTCTACCGATGAAGGCAATTATCCTAAAGCCAAGGAATCTGAGAGAAATTAGACCCAGGTCATTTATCAACTCCCTATTTTCTATCTTGGGAAGATATAATGGTTACCTACTTGTATGCAGGCTTGTCAAGAAGTAAAGAGAACGGAAAGAATTCAGGAAAAAAAATGGAAAAGCCCATTGTGGTGTCTGGGCCGCCATTGTCTGATCAGAATCACTTGAGTAATGAATAACACTCACTTGTCACAAAGTGTGTCTAGGTTGTCTATCTTAACACAATATGCCAAGGTGTAATCCAACCAAGAGGTGCTGGGTATTTGTAAGTGGTTCCCAATAAGCTTTAAGATTTAAAGGGCCAGATAAACAACAGAGAAAGACACGTAAAAATGAGGAAAATAACTTTGTCGGAGTATGAGTAATGGGTAGGAGGGGTCATATCTATCGCTAGAACAAATATATATACGTAAGTTAAATTTTGAAAATGCATACTAGTAGCAGGTTTTCATTGAGATAACCAGTCTGTCAATGAATACTAATTTATAATATGTATTTAAATTAATCAAACAGCGATAGATAACCAGTTGGCTCGAGATAAATTAGACTTGGCCTATCTTAGATGGCACTGATTGGAACCTCTTGCAATTATAAAAAGAATCTCCTCAATAACTATATAGGGTATAAAGGAAAAACATTATACCTGCTTTGGAGTAAAGAAGTAGTAAGTGGCTGTAGCCGTGAGTACAGTAACAATAACAGTTCCAATGGCAATGGATAGCCAGGAGAGTCCTCCTTGTGAATAGACTTTTGGTTCCACCGTTGTTGTCAAAAGCGGAAGGTCAGGTCTAAACGCGACAGAAAGTAGGAGAAAAGTGGTTACGCAATATATTATAAATTAACACAATAATTATGTCCGTTTGTTATGCCAATCGGATAAGTGGGTGCATAACAATAGTTGAGAACAAAATTTTAGGAAAATGTGGCCCATTACATTCGGAATTTTCACTCCCCTTTACACAACTCGGCTTGGAAAAAGCTTGCCCTGATCCTAATGTCAACGTTGAGGTTGGCATCTTGATATGTGGCGTTTCAATCACTCTCGTCTTTTATAAGGCCTAAAGTGATCAGAAATTGGATTCGATTGATCGTTGAGCCTAAAGAACGGTGATTTCGTAGATAGTGAAGGAGCATTGCCTTCTCTTCCGCAAAACATTCACATACAGTTGACAACTTCGAATTCAAACTCGCCTTAATGTGAGACGAGGAATTAATATTTTTGGTTGTTTTAGCCAAGAATATCTGGTCAAACCAAAGACTTCCCTGGTGTACAGATCGATTTGCTTTCTTTCTAATTCGCTTTGGCACATGAGGACTCGAAATAAGTTTTAAGGCAAGTGAATTGAGAAGACTTTTCATGGCAGCCGAAAGGTGAAGTCTCTTTCGTTAAAGCTTAGACGCGGGATTTCTCAGACGAATCCTCCGCTCTGGTTCTTCCACAGCGTTAAGGAGAACCTTAAGTCCGTCGTTGCCAGGACGACCTTTTTAATCCTCCCTTGGTATACTGACCAAATTCTTGCCCAAAATATCCGGTGCTTACTGATCACATCAATTTGTTTTTTTTTCTCATGGGCCATAACAGTAGGATGATATGAGCTTACATGATCTTATATTCTCTCAGCTGGGTAGAGCAAATAGACGAGATTAACAGGGAGCATTTTAAACAGCAGAACTCACGGATCTGTGGCTTCATATGATTCCTCAAACCTTAAGAAATTACAAATATTTTGAGGGTGTTGCTTTTTAACTAAACGAGATAACATAACTAATCACTCAATTAAATCCCAAATAGTCAGTACGCTCTAAACATCAGTAAGAAACCAGTTAGACAAAAATGGACAGAGTCAAGAATTCAGATGAAGTATAACCCCTGATGCCTTGACTTTAATCTTACCGGATTTCCATTCATCCATCACTGGACTATTTAAACACTTCCTGTGTTGAAATCCTTCCCAGTGATTTAACATAGTAAAAACAATTTTATTTTAGGACCAAGATTCATAAATGAATTATGACTTTCCCCTTCTGGAAAGCAATTCTTATGGAAGGTACTTAAGAAGCGTAATTTTCAACTAGGCAGATTACAGCCCTCCATCGAACGCCCACGTTAACTTATATGTTTTCTCTGTCCTAATCGTTGAATGATGAGTTTTTATTGGTTGTAAATCAGAAGAGCAAAAGACGCAAAATAGTCAACTCTGCTTAGCGTACCGTAACTTAGAACTGCGAGCCAACATACACGTGTCATTGAGGGGTTAGAAATAGGCTAAGCCAGAAAAATTGACAGCCAGTACGAAAGCACTCGCCAGATAACATGGGCGCAGGGCATGGAAGCTGAACACAGGAGATCAGCGCGATCATTTGGTAATTCGTGACATGTACTCAGTTTCATGCTGCTCGCTTGATGGGGAAGACTGTGGTCATGCTAGCAAGACGGCAGCTTCCTTTTGTACTCTTACGTTTCTAGGTCTATATTTCCATCTTTCTTACATACCTTTATTTCCTTGCCCTATGGTTTGCCTTGTCTATAAGATGGTCCTTAGTAAAGACCTATTTAGACCACTTTTCCACAGTACAATCCCTATTAAGTACATCGCCCTTCTAAATCTGGGGAAATTTCTCAATTGGAGGTAGATCATCAACGTACCTATTCGCCTGACGATAAGCCGGTGCAGTGAACCCCCAGGGTTCAGTGTAGTGGTTTGACCAATTTTCATTGACTTTGGGTGAGTCGGCAGAGATGTGGTAAAGACCAATAAGACTCTTGGGATAGAAGACTTTCCTGTGCCCCTGTTCGGCTGGGAGGGTGCAGTGGGTCAACTCGCAAGGCTGTGAATGCTTGTACTCCAACTGAAGACGACCCGAGGCTCGGGAGAGTGGACGGAGTGGGAGGGAGTCCTCAGCCAGCGTGTGAATTATGTACAGGGGCAAGTAGGGACTCTCACCCAAGTATAGCGACGATCTATACCAATAAAAGAAAAATCTTTGAGCCTTCGAAAGATAATGTGCCGAATTGTGTGTGTTTTTAGGGGAGAGAAGTCAGGAAAAGCTCGACTAAAGGTATCGGTCCTATAGGAAGCGGGATAAACATGACATATCAGTGTGATTCGTGGTAGGGAATCACAGTAGGTGTTTATGACTCAACGGAATATCCGATTTCCTAAGTAAATCCCTCATGTTAATTGGTCTCAACAAGACTTTCAAATTCAACAATGCAATACAAAATAATCCCAATTTTAAGACTCCTCAATTCTATTATCAACAGTCAGTCCATTCTCTTTCGGAAACCAGTCCACTTCTTATGACATTTAGATAAAGTATAGGTAGAAATAACAGTATAGAAATCAGGAAGCCAAGGAAGACGCCTGTTCAGAAACTAAGTAGTGCTAATTAAAACATGAAATAGCATTATACGCTTAACCGTTTCAGGTGATGACTAAGATTCACCAAGTCGAGGAAGCATTAAAAAACTAAGTGACAAAAAATAAGAGAATTTGGTTTATTAAGAACCTTTGTAGGTAGGAAACAAAAGATGATGAAAAAAGGGACAAGTCTGATCAATTTTCAAATTGAAAAAGGTAGTGACCTGATGACTCTGAAACTTCGATAAAGTAGGGTTCTTCTGGTTCCTTGACTCTCATTTCTACTGCCTAAATGTTCCTCCTTAAAAGTGAACATACTCCCTTCTCTGTCTACGTGTTCGGATGTTTCCCTGAAGCTTAGCAATAAAAATTCTAACCACTTTTTAAAGCTCAGAGGTTGCCTATTGGTCTTAAATGTGGGAATGGTGTAACACAAAGCATATACCGATTCCGAGGTCAGGAAAGTTCAGAACATCACATTTTCTATCACTCATCCTAGGGACAAAGCATCTTGAAGCCCCTATCTCCTATTCTGTTAACCACCACTTAAATAAGGTTAAACTTGTAATTTTTTTATTAAAAAATATTCACTTAAGCAGCTCGATCTAATAGCTTTGTAATTAAAGTGCCAGATCAGAGGTCAAGGTATACATTAAGTGAGCAGCATGGCCACTATTGGACAAAAGGGAGGGGCGGGGGTGGATGGAGGGAGTCCAGAAAGCTACATCTCTGTCGGAAAGAAGTGATGGAAAACATTTCCATTCATCGGAATTAACAATTCTAGTTCAACTTTTCACTTCAATGCCAATCTACTTTGTTCTATTCAGAATGTTTTAGTTTCTACTAATTCCCATAAAGACATCAATCCTCAATTGGTAATTTGGAAATAATAAAAATAATAATCATAGTTTTTAATAATAAATTTTAAAATAAATAAATAACACAATCGGAATATTTCAGAATCGATGATAAATATTCATTTAGTGTTAATAACCACAACTCGAGAGGTATTCAGAAAATTTTAACGGTCAGCACTAATGAGATCATTGAAAAGTACCATTCAACGTATGTGCATTTACTAAAGTCTTAACTCAATCAAACATTCCAAGACATTAACACAGTTTTGAGCTTCTTGAGAGCCAACTCAGTTCAACTTTTGAACAACATTGAATCCATTTTACACTCTTACTAAATACAAATTTTTATCAGAAAAACGCAGAAAATAATAATAAAGAAAATTTCAAACTGATTGGAAGAAAGTACTCTCCGTTAGTTAACATGCCCAACGGCGAAGCCAGAGGTCACAAGTTCGATGACCATCATTGTGAACGGAATGGCACCAGGATACTACCCTTTTATTCATAATGTGTTGGAGAGCGCTTCCATAAATGGACTCGGATTTTTCAATAGCAGTCAATGTGTACGTTTGAAAAGTCAGAGATTGCAAGACCAATCCATATTCAATTACGAGAACGCTACAACTCCCCAAATTAAGTCAAGTCAAGGGAATGAAATTATTATCTTAGCGACTACAGGATACTTTTAATTACTCAGGTCAAGCGTTGTTAACGCGCCCTTTTATGGAAGATTTTCCAACACAGAACATCCAAAAAAAGAGGGTATTTTAATTCGTGACATCTTAGATCGCCGAGGTCAGGTTAAAAAACACACAAACTTACCTAAATTCGCTCCCACTACTGAGTTTAGCCTCCCAGAGTTCAGCCTGAAGTGAATTCGGCTTAACATGCGACTCGCTAAGCGAGAGAGCATAAGTGGCAAAAGCAATACGCCGAAGACGATAAGCAGTCAAGCTACACTGTGAGGAGAACAAATCTCCTTCGTCATCCCATTTCCGTCCTTCTTGTTTCTCTTTTGGCGCTTTTATTGAAAATATATCCACAACTGGTGCCGCCAAGGGCAAATGCCAGAGAACTGTAAAGGGAAAAGTAGGTAAAAGAAGAAGGATAAACTTACATTTATCACCATCAAACGTAACGACAGAAGGCTCCAAGGTGGCCACATGCCTTAAATCTTGAATTTCGAAAGAAAGACTGTGAATTTTAACTTAAAACACGGGGAAAGCATAAAAGAAACATAACGTACTGCCGGTGCCTAAATCGGCCTCGATATGATCAGGGAAGCGTTGGAATGTAATGTTTATTCTAATAATAAAAATAATATAAATTAACATTTAAATAAAAGAAGACGTACTTTGGGTCAAATTCACCAGTGCCCAAGAGCATGTACTGATATCCAACGATACCCATATCAATTAAACGTGAATTGGGACCAACATCTTGGGCATTTTTAATAACCATTCCAGTGTTAAAATCCAACTGAATCCATTGATCTATCTTGTATCCTAAAGCAGAAGAGTTGTAAACAAGTATATTGAGTTCGTACCCTTAGTTTTATGTTTGTTGAGAATTTCAGGCGATCGCTTGAAGAGCTCATCAAACGTGCTATTTACAAGATAAAGTACTTCGTCTGCTTCACTTCCAGCATATTCATACATATGACCTCCGTGTATTTCAGGGATTAATATCACACTAAGAATTTCAAGAAATATGGACAAAATTAGACCTACCTGCCAGAGTATGTGCAATCATTTGTCAGCTGCGAATCATGCGTCCATCGAACGGTGCCTTTATACTTGTCGACAAGAGTAAATTTGCCATCAAGGGTGTAAATAAGTAAAGAATTCTCTGGCGACTAAAGAGTAATTAATCCTAATGAAACCTACCAGAGAAGAAAACGCAGTGGATACAAATAACGATGTAAGTATGAAAATGGTAAGTAAGCGCATTTTAGAGCAATAATCGAGTAAAGATTAATTCCATGTGTCGACTGATCACAGCTGATATGGACAAATTCTATTGGTCAATTTGAATTTTCTATTTATTGCATTGCTGTAAAAGAAAATTAAGAGAGAGCGATTATAAATAATAACTAATAGATAACACAAACACAATTTGAGATGTAGAACTTTTATCATAAGGTAGAACAGCATAATCTAATCACTTTGACACACATTTTAAATTCTCACATTAATCAATGTAATTTAATCAACTTATTTAACTTTCATTTAAAAAACACTTAAAATATTTTGAAACTTACCTTAATGGAGGTCGTGCATGAGTTTATTATTCCATTAAATTCTGTAATTTTATAAGTATTTGTTTAAAAATTGTTTTAATATCGATTGCTTAACATTGAGAATATATTCAAATTTAACTGCATTATTTCCATGCAATGACATTTATTAAATACTGCTTCTTTTATACCAGGAACTCATTTTACAGGTAAAGATGAATTGATTGACCGTAAGAGATTGGTAGATGAATTGATTTATCGTACATCGGTAGTGCAATATCAATGTAACTTCATCACCACATCACCTCCACGTTTACAGCATAACAGGACATGGCATTACGAATTCAACAACAATTCATCGATCGATCCGTTGGCTAATCAACTGAATTTTGTCATATCGTATATGATATGCAATGTCTTGAATGCTTATTTCAATCTTCTCCATTAAACACAAATATTTAGGTGTATAAATGCCTTATAAAAAGCATCCTTAAATGTCTGATCTATTTGATTAAATCCGCTTAGTGCAGTCTCTGTTTTTTGTTTCTTTTTCTTGGGCCAGAACAACAGTAGCATACTTTAGCACAGTGGGCTAACTGTACTTTATAACTGCTATAGCCAGAAGATGTCTATCAATACCTGGAGGTTAGAAACGATTGTCTGACGATAAGATCTCTCCTGCAGTGTCCACAGGCGGTCTCCCTGTGTGTCTGCGTGTTCGCACATAGATACCTAAGCGGGTGTTTATCATTACGTCGAGACACTGACGATACATGACTGACGTCTAACGATGAAATGTTTTTTATATAAACCTATTTTACTTATTGATAAATTGGGGGGGAGAGAGGGGGGGACTTGTCTGCCACCTCCGAACTGATCTGACAACATGAGTGACTTGACTTATTCCATCTATTCGATCGTCTTATATTCATTCATGTCCGATTGTTCTATTTAATATTTTGATTTTACAAATTTCAAATTGTTACATATAAAAAAAATATAGTTCCCCAAAAAATAATTCCTATGTGTAAGATTCTTTATTTTCCATCTTTTAATTCCTGGCTCTTTTAGCTCTCTTTCTGTAATAACGTTGAAATCTATCGAGGCCACATCGATTGAATAGAAGGAATAGATGGAATAAGTCAAGTCACCCATGTCGCCAGATCAGTTCGGAGGTGGCAGGCAAGCCACCCCAATTTATTAATAAGTATCTTATATTTATATACAAAACATTTCTTCGTTAGACGTCAGTCATGTCTCGTTGTCGGTGTCTCGGCATGATAACCAACATCTGTGTTGACAGACATCTGCTGGCTATAGCACTTTCATTCAAAAGAATTTTTTGCATGATCGGCATAAAGCGGTATAATATAAAGCAACCTATAACGCGAAACGTAGGTCATGTTTCAATATTAAGTGTTTGGTCGGTTTAGGATTTATAACTAGTGCAATTACCTAGGAAGACTAAGTGCCGGGTACCCACAAAAAAGATCATATCATGATCACAGGTTATATTATGCCCTTATTAAATAATTTTAAAGCCAGCTAGTTATAACAGGCTGATTAATAACAGATGGCTTTACTTCCTAGATGGTCTAATTCGATTTGGAAATTGTTAAACTCAGAATAATGCCATCTCCAATGATGTATAAAACAAAAATCATGGCTTAATTATATATTTTAACAAATATTCTGTTCTCATTTAATATATGCGTAATAAGATTAAGTCTGCCGGGGCCGCATCGAATAGTCCCTCATGTCGCTAGATCAGTTCGGAGGTGGTAGACAAGTCACCCTCCATTTATTAATAAGTAAATTAGGTTTATATACAAAATATTTCTTCGTTAGACGTCAGTCAAATTTCATCGTCAGTGCCTTGGTGTGATGATCGGCACCTGTTTAGGCGTCTACGTGCAAACACACAAACACAGCATGACCGCCTGTGCAGATTTTATCACCGTTTCACCATTTTTAATCGCCAGGTATTGATAGACATTTGTTGGCTACAGCAACATGAATTTGAAGTATCTGCAAGCGATGTATGAAATTCAATCGAAAAGCTTTATCTAAATAATAGAAGGCCACAATCTGTCGCCATTTCCAAGAATTTTTACCATCATCAAGGATTATCACAAAGTCAGGTTGGACATTACATTTGATAATGCTATAACCAGCAGATGTCTATCGACACCTGGTGATTAGAAATGATTGAGTGGCAATTAGACCTCCACTACAGTGTCCACAGGCGGTCACGCTGTGTTTGTGTGTTTGCATATAGATACCTAAATGGGTATCTGTCATCATGACGACGATACTTGACTGACGTCCAACGAGGAAATGTATATATAAACCTAATTGTATATATATATATATATGCATTTTGTATATAAACCTAATTTACTTATAAATAATTTGGGAGTGGCTTGTCTGCCACCTCCGAACTGATCTGGCGACATGAGTGACTTGACTTATTCCATCTATTTGATCGATGTGGTCCCGATAAATCTTTCACGTTATCACAGATAAAAAGAAGGATTACTGTTTGCAATCGCAATAGTTAACATTAGTTATTGCAATAATTGCTACTGGGTGTGGGTATTAATGTGTAGTTTAGAGTAAAGTAATTTGATCACTGTTAGTGGAAATAGTTAGTTTCGCAAACCTGTAAAACCGCTGGAATTTTTTATGCATTTAGACAAAAAGATGAACTAGATATTACATTTGAGTAGGGGCATTTTGTAAGGAAGAATTCTTCCACATTATTTTAATTTGAGTAAGTCTAGTCTCTGGCGCTATATTCCATCTGACCACTTGATAACGTTTGGCTAAAGTTGATTCGGACTCGAAGAGTGGGATTTGAGAGAGTGCAGTTACCCCTAAATATTTTGACAGCTAAATAGAAATTAAATTAAATTGAATACAAATCGTTTTCACATTACCGATATTTGGAGATCAAAATACCTCTGGTTTGATAAAATTTTTGATTGGTGACTTATAGACAACCTATGAGAACGGCTTTTCCGAAGATAAAACATAAGCTTTGAATTTTGATCTCATCGAGGCATTTCATTAGATTAGTCAAAAAGCGTTAACTAAAGTAGACGAATATCAAATATAGCAGTGTGAATGACGTTGCAAGTTGAATTATTAACAATTTAAATGCAGCAGTTGTGAGGTTGGTGTATAAGAAAATTACAAGTTGTGGATGATTGCTTTGAGTAGGAGTTCAAAATCTCGTATTTATCACAACTTTTGGTCCAGTCGTAAAAATAATTAAACATATTTTGGGCAGAATTCTTGACTGAGTTTAAATATATTAATAAAAGCCGGAACTGAGATTTGCTTAAACGTACTTAATTTGACTGTCATAGAGATGGGTTTGATATAAATTTTGATATGAGTCTTACTGTCAATCGCATTTTGAGATGAGAAAAAAATCTACTGTACAATCTTCCCCATTATTATACTTCAAAATGAAAATATACGATTAAAATATAATGTATTTTATTCCCTGTTATTTAATAAGATAACATATTGTCTTTTATTAGATCGGGAATAATATAATTTCGGAAGTATTTACCTGTATTTTAAATAAATTGAATACGAATTCTATTACATGAATTGCAACTTCTTGCAAATGAATAAAATAAAAAAATAAAAAAGAAATTTCTGTTTTTTGTAATATTTAATGCGAATAAACTGATATAAAAAGAAATTAGACGAAAATAAAATTTTGAATATAACACGGGATATTTATCCATCCAATTTGAACGGAATATTTAAAAGAATAATTAAAACGAGCCAGTTCGGGTGTGATGAACACATTGCTTATCCATAGTAATCCAAATTCGGGCGCAAATATCGAACTAGAAGTAGGTTTTTATTTAGACTCTCGAATTGCATTGCAGCTACATCAATATCATTTGATGGAAATTTAATTTAAACACATTTCCTGAAGCCTGATGTTAAGTACGACTATACTCCTTAAGTCCCTATTACTTAATCCCGCCAATAGAAAGCAAACGCGTTAAATTTGTTCTATTCTACTCTGTGGAGGATTAGGTGCCCACTATCTACTATATGGATTTTAGAATTATGATTGCGCTATATCAGACTATAAAGAAATAAATCCTTTTGTTAAATCACTAGCTTAAATCGCAATCCTTTTCAGCTTCACACTTTAAGCCACAGAAATGTGTGGGGACAGATTATAATTCGATTCCGAACCAAGTGAACATCCAAAATACATTTGCAATTATATAATATATATAATACGATATGAAAATATCCATTGCTTGTGAAATATTTATTGTAAGAAAGTGAACTAAAATCATTAATTTCTAGTGCTGAGCGATTGCTAATATGAAATCGTGATAGCAATCTTTTATAATGAGACTAACAAATATTAATTTATCAACGTTCCAGAATTAGAGTGTAATTTTATTCAACAAATAGTTTCACACTTAACAATATTGTAAATTCTCTATTTGAGCAAAAGAAACAAAACAAATAACGCCATCAGAATGTGTCCAAACTGAGCTGATTTACTATTCAACTGTCACGGAAGCAATCAATTATATGAAATTAGTCAAAGACACGAAATCATTGGTCTGTAAAGTACTAAACCCTTAATTTTGGAATCTATCGTAATAAAATTATAAATGCTTTGCAAGAAGTAAAAAAACTAAAAAATTTAATGTTATTCTAAGCTAATATCTTTCGAAAAGAATAGTGCTCTTGATGATAGATGTAAATGAACATATGGAGGTCGAGAACAATAGAGCGTTGTTAATATAATTCCAATCCAGGTGACCACGGTGGTGCTCGATTGTCAATAATCATGCTATAGCTAACAGATGTCTATCAACACCTGACGATTAGAAATGATTGATTGGCAATAAGATCTCCACTACAAGGTCCACAGATACAGATACAGTCCCGCGGTGTATTTGCACACAGATACCCAAACGGGTGTCTGTCATCACGCCGAGACTCCGACGACAATGCATGACTGACGTCCAACGAAGAAATGTGTTGTATAAACCTATTTACTTATTAGTAAATTGGGATAGCTTGCCTGCCACCTCCGAAGTGATCTGGCGACATGAGTGACTTGATTTATTCCATCTATTCGATCGATGTGACCCTGATGGACCCCTAATGTTATTACAAATCATCTAGAGGCATTCATGGTTTTCGAAAAAATGTTTGTGTTTGAACTTAATACTTATTTCAAAAAACTGAAATGGCTTTCCACGTCTAGCGATATGAGTTTCTCGGTTCATTCCTTCTATAGTGCTCGGGGTCAACATTATATCAGGTCCTAAGACTATGAATGATTAAAAAATATATCAAATATTGCTATTAAAAATGAAATGATAATTTTATAAATATTCGAGACCTATGAATTTTGTAACATTTTTAAATTTAATAACTAATAAAATCGACACATAAATTTCCAAATAGGAAAACTTCAAATGAATGTACCTTGCAGGACTAGAGTATCTTGCTAAAATTACTAATTGCCGTTATTGTTGTGTTTCGTAGCTTTATGGAGTAAAACCACTCACATAAATTATATCAATGTTGTCATCAAATATATCAGAAGGTCAAAATAGTTAAAAATCCAGTTTGTGAAATGAAATTCTTTTTGATATTAGCGGATTAAATTGATCATTTAATTTTTGACTTAAATTTTTTAAAATACTCCACATGAAAATTTGCACCTCTGGAAGTTTGTTTAAATTTTCTAAAATAATTTACACTGACCTAACAGATTGTTGGTGGCATTTGTGAAAGTCTCGTCTTGTTCTAACTAGGATCTTTAAATCATGGCACGAAGTCAATCTGGAAATGAAGAGAAAAATGGTGAACAAATATCAAATGAGGAAAGAAATGGAAATGAAAATGGCTGTCCATTAAGTCATGAAAATCACGAGGATCAACGAACTGAGAATAACTTTTCCGGAAGTCCGCGCCCAAATAAGAAAATATTTGTTGGCGCATTAACACCGGAAACGACTGAACGTAGATTATTTTAATTAAAAATTCTTATTTTTTTTAGAAAATTTAACTGAGTACTTTTCGAAATTCGGTGAAATTATCTCATGTGCCGTCAAAGTATATCGGGACACTGGCCATTCACGTGGATTTGGTTTTGTAATATTTAAGAACGAAGAATCCGTTAAAAAGGTACGATTGACACAGTTTTACTTTTCACTTGCTAGGTTCTGAGTATTCCTGAGCATTTTATTAATGGCAAAAAAATAGACCCCAAGCCAGCCAAGTGTCCTAAAGATACCCAAAGGAAGGTATTTGTTGGTGGCCTTGATCCAGAAGTCACGCCAGAGGAAATTGAAGAACATTTCAGTAAATTCGGCAAAGTTGAAGCTGTCGAGACTCCCTACGATAGCACGCGAATGCGCCGTAGGAGTTACGTTTTTGTCATTTTTTCATCCGAGTATGAAGCCAAAAGAGCTGCGTCAGTTGAACGGCAAGAGATAAATGGAAAATCCGTAAGTGACAATATGGTCAAATTTTACTATTACTTTCTGCATCGTTTTATTTTCATGTTTTATTTTTAGTGTGATGTTAGGGTTGCTGTCCCGCGAGAGGTTTCGATGAGACAAAGAGGTGCATATTTTATTCACCTTAAACTTATTTTGGTATTCATGCTTACATTGTTATTATTTTGTTTATATATGCGTTGTAGGATTGGCTCAAGGACCAGTTCAATTTACAATTGCGGATTTTCATACTGCAATGCTAAATCTGTTCCTCTACAACAGTCTCAATCAACAACCAGCTCTGCAAAATCACTTTGCATGGCCACAAGCTGCAGCTCCTACCAGTGTTCCACCGGCCTCGAATCGAAGTCCTTTTAGACCGAGCTATGATCACCAACAACAGCAGGCGTCTGCTGATAAGCTCTTCAACCAAGCTCCAGCAGCTTTGAGTCGAAATGACGCCCCGTGGTATGACTCATCTTCTGTTGCGCGTCCGCCAGCTCCAACTCAATCCGCTTCCCTAGGTTCCTCCGTCCCACCTAGAAATCAACCTGTCACCGCGTCGACTCATCCTTATTTGACCTTCCCATTCCCCTATCATTCGGCGGCCACTTTGGCTCCTGCACCTCCTCAGCATTTTTACTATCAGACTACTCCGGGATATTACTACCAACCCGCTCCCACTGCTCCTATTACCCCTCCTGATCAGGCCCAAAACTCCAATGGGGCTCCCACAAACGGGACGTCCCAACCCACTAACGCTATGAACGACTTCATGGCGACCTTAGTAACAGCCAATCAGATGGGAGCTTCCTTTATTGCTCCTCAAGCTGCTGCTTATCCGGCTGTTTCAAACAGCGTTACCGACATGAGTAAGCTGATGGATCATCAATTTTTGTTTGCCTTTCCATGACGTTTGTTAATTCAATGTGCTTTTTTTGTTTTCAGGTTACTTGTATCGACAGCCGAGTCACAATCAACACCAACAACAAGCCCTCAATCCCGGAGCTTATTATCAACCTGCAGAGGGGATTTTCAACGACCGGTCTAGCCACTTCTACAATATGCCTCAAGCGTCATCCAATAACAACACGGGGTGTAGTCCCTCTCCTATGAAACCCCGGGGTCCCAAACCTCACCTTAATGGGATGAGGGGATCTTCTCAAAATGGTCACTCTCCTTCAACTTTGAAGGAGACTGGAAATGGCGTCGATGGGCTAGGCGATTCAACAGCCACTACGAACGGTGTGAACCCCACTCCCTCTCAATCTCTTGAAGCACATATGGCCACTTTAACTGTGTCAGAAATCTAGGAATCTTTTAATTTCTGGTTTCTTCTCTTTTTTTTTCAAATTTATTCTTCTGCTTCTTTACCACTCATCCCTTAACCCAATTGACTTGAAATCAGCGAATGTATGGTGGGATGATTGATTGATTGATTGATTGATTGAGAGTATGTATGGTTGCTGACTAACTACCGTTCTCTATGTACAGTTGACCAAAGAAAGTGTTGATGGGTTTTCTAGGTGTCTTCTTATCTTCTCATCAAACCCGCATCAGATTTCGGTTGAGTCGACGTATCAAATCTTGGATCACCTTCCAACCCGCAAATCACCTTTCCCGCCCTATTGTCTATCTAGAATGCTTGAATGGCCTGCTTGAGTAGATCTAATTGAATGATGATGATAGGTGTAAAAAGCGTGTCTTCTCTTTCAGCGTCTGTTTCCCCTCCTCCCGAAAAGCTCCCCTTCCTATACCTCCTCCTACCCTCCTTAGGCGCTAAAATGGAAAATAGAATGTATAAAAAGGCTTCCGCTTTCTTCCTCGTAGGCGGTAATTGTATATAGATTCATTAGGAATGAATACAAACACACTGAGTCTAATGTAGTAAATTAGCGATGCATCATTGGAAACCGCATTTTTTGTGTGCCACACGACTGCGACGTGACTCACATAGAGATCTGAAAGTTGGAACTTGCATAGATCTCTCCAATTAGTCATGATTTTTTATGCATTTAAGCCCTCAAGGTCAATCAACCTACCTTGCCTAAAGGGCCAAATTTACAGTTGGTTTCCCGGCTTTGGTAAAGGCAAACTAACTCTACCTTTCTGCTGACATAAATCCTAATCCAAAGAATGCCGGGATAAGTTGACTCTTTAATTGGATTTACAAGGACCCAACGTGCATGCCTAGTTGTAGGCCACAACAGGAGCTTTTATTATTGCTAATGTCCAAATATAGTGTTTTGGGCACGGGGGAGTGCAACATACGCACGTATCGCTTAAGCTACGCGGGGGCGTGTGCGGTGTGTTACTCGAGCAAACGCCAACTACAAAACTATTGGCCAGGAGTTCATCGATCGATGCGTAGACGTGTGCACGTACGCACCGCGCGCGCAAAGGCGAAATTTATAGCTTACTGTGCGCGGCTTTACTGATGCTACAGAAGCAGATGTGTGTTGTAGCGCTGCAATCTTTCACAGTAAAATAGAGGTCTTCTTTTCTCTCCACTCCTGTTAACAAATATAATTCAAATCCTCTAATTAAACATATAAGAACTTTATATGCTTTCTTTTGCAATCAGAGTCACTTAATCCCCTTATTAGGCATGTACCTTTAGCTCTAGACAAGACATAGTGAGGCTCACTAAACAGATGAGCTGTAATTCTTTCATTTTTCTCTGCAGTTTTATTGTGTGTGTGTGTGTGCGTGTGCGTGCGTGCGTGTGTGCGTAAGGTTGCGTGTGTGAAAGTCAAGTATAGTGTAGAGTTTTGGCTCGTAAGCCAAGAAGAATGAGAGCGGTTTTCTCTCTCTCTCACTCTCTCTCGTTCTCTGCGTCACCAAAAAACTTTGTTTTAGTTAACCATCAGCTGAGAAGTTAATATATACAACTTAGTATGTGTTCTATCTAGGCTGTTTCTATTGGTCTACACACGAATGGTGAAAACCAATAATAGCAAGGTCGAATAAATGTATTTGAGATCAGTTCATCAATTTTCGACCGATTTTACGAAGAGACACAGGAATATTATGCTTATTTACCATATTTTGCAAGTCCAAAAACGATCGGTTCACGACCAATGAATCGGAATAATAACCCAAATCCATTTAGGAGGTCGTTTTCGACACTCATTACTGGGGAAAGGAGTACACCATGAGAAACTTGAATTATGTCAGTGCGGTTGATCGTTTCGCTAAGTGAAAGTGCACCAATGGGCATCGAACCCGTGGTTTCTGACTATACCGACGATAACTGACTGAAATTTTAACAAACAGAAAAGTTTTGGTTTTTAAGCAAACTGATGGTGACGTTGTGACAAGTGGTCGATTAATAACTCTCCACTTCCACAGGACTGCAAGCATCCGAAAGAGAGCATTTGTAGATATTAGAGTTTGTTTCATCTTTTGCATTGAAATCTCTCCCTTTATATAAGATCACCATTTTTTTCTCTGAGCATGATTTTTTTAGTAAATGCTGTAATAAAATTAAGGAAAAGAATATTTATTACTACTGAATTTCTTTTCTTGAGGGTGTTGTGGACTGTAACAGGATGAACGACGTAAATGGTTAGATATTTGGCCTTTGCTAAAGTACAAGAAATACAGTGTGTCAATATGTCATTTGGAATATTTCCGCGAGTTTGCAGTTCATACGGAATTCTTGAATTGTCGAAGTAATTTATCACTTTTGTGGCTCCTGAAAGTGTGGGATCTTTTCGTGGAAAAAGATGCTCCTTGAGGGTTATTTAACTGAAAAACCAACTGTTGATGACTATCAACCAGTATTGTTGATCGTTTCAATTGTATATATGGGGATTTTGAACTGACATCATCTTACTGTTGTACAATTTGTTAGAGGGAATCCATAGTAAAACTATGAGTTAAAACTCATTAAAATTGCTAAAGTAGCATTCAAAGTCACTACTTATTAAATCTTCATCATCAGTCGTTCATCACTATGTTAAGTTCCCCCCATGATTCAGTTACGCGAAATCAGAGTTTATCCTTTTTATTACTCAGTCATTACTATTATTATTACCACCGCAGTACATCCATAAAATCAAAAGTCACGAGATTGATGCCTATCGTAGTACACATCTTAGTGATGCGGATGGCCAACTGCACTGGTTAATTTTGGCTAAAAGGGAGTGGTGGTAGAATGAGAGTTTCTCTTTCATGGTTCCTCTCTATACGAATCTAGTGTTAACACTTCTCTTAATGGGGTTGGTTAATTGAACAAACTCCAAGATACAGACGCATCGAACAGTTGAACTTGGTATTTCTCAAATCTTTTCCCTAATGTGGGTACTTTGAACTCGTAGTTAAGCAACTGGATTAATGCTATTACCTTTGCTCTTTGTAGTGGAATATGCTAATAGAATGCGGCAGCAAACAAAATGCAAATCTGAAAAAAATTTACAACCACCATATAAAAACTGTCACTGTTCTTCCAGATGTGTCATTTCCATTGATTTAGACCAACTTGAAATCATGGAAAATGATTGAAAATTATGAAGAAAAAATGTGCTTCTTACGGCTGGTACATATAATCATATGGCATACAACATATTCGATCATTTGCCGGGTGTTAAGGAATAAGCCCGTATAGGGATGAAAGAGGTTGAAAAGAGGCGTATAGTGAAGTCAGAAAGTCAAAGGTCTCACTTTGTTTGGATTTAGGAATGAAAAGAAAGTGAAAAGAATGCGTTGCTATGTACTGGAATGTCATCGATATATCACTCCCACGTCATAACTGCGGCAGATCACAATATGGAATTTCGAAATGCACAAACTCCTCTCCAGTGAGGCAGAAGTGGGACAGAGTCGGTGACAGAACATTTCATCATTATGGAAGAACAGGGGATGTAGCCTTTGTAATCATCACGCTGAAAAATGAAACGGAGGAGGTCGATGAACTTTTTAAAGGACGAAGGATGAGTCATACCTATGGGTATACGAGGAAGGCAATTAAAAATCGATAAATCGATTAAGATAATCGATAACGCGGTTGTGGAATACAATGCGTGCAATCTCTTCTTCCACCACGCTAGATTCTGACAGTTTGATTAATTTTATCCACTTTGCATATTTATTTCAAGCCTCTGGCACACACCAACAACTCAGAAATAGTTTCTTTTTCTCTTCAGACAAATGGAAATTTATTTCATGTGTTTATGGTGGCCTGGGCTGAAAGTTGCAATAAAAAAACCGGCCTGAGGGCACACGAACTTGTGTGGATTGTGACTTTGAACATGCTAAGAACTCATGGAAATTCCCACATAATTAATGCTTCCGAATGAATAAAACTTGTACTCAAATATTATAATAGACCAATGTAAAAATGCATATTAAAGCCTCTTATATCACATCCACTTTCAACCAGAAATACGATTTAGAGAAAGTTTATCCGATATGTCTTCGCCGGTCTCATATACCCGTAAATGATTTGTCGAAGGTACAAAGAAATAAGAAAGTGAAATGATCTACCGATCAAATAAATTAACTGAATATCATGGAGACTCAGATATCAGATCATAAAACCTTCATATATTACAATATGAATTATACTCCTCATGAGAGAGAGAGTGGATAACTCCGTTCTTGCAGAATTCATATAAATTAAGACTCTGGATGTCCTGACTTAAGTTAACTACTTATTCTCAACCCTCTCCCTTTACAAACTTGATGAGACCTGTTTGCTGCTTCCCGTGCAAGTTTTTTTGTTTTTTTAAATTTTAAATTAATATCTTTTTCCTTAAAAGCCCTGATTCCTTTACATCGCTTTATATTGAAGCATTTGGTGAGCTTAAACTTACTTGGTATGCAAAGATGCGATTGTTTGAATTTTATCGATTACAAATCTGAAAATTTCCGGCAGATTTAAACAAATCAGTGCCACGTGGGAAGGTTTTAACTAGCCTACTTCCACATTCAGAGTGTTTTTAAAATCAAATTAGTGTGGATTAATCCTTTGAATGTTTGGCAAATACATGCAGAAAGTGACATACTTGATGGTGGCTCAGAGCTATTACATAATCCGAGTAAGATTCAATTTCGGACTAATCTTTCATTCATTAGACCTCAGCTCCTCTCGGAAGAACATTTTAAAGAAATTAATTTTCTAAACCACTCAATGAGAAAATGTACTTTCGAGTTAAATGCACATAAATTAAAATTCCCTTTTTTATTATACGATGTTTTTTATCAATCATGACATGATTTGCTCAGTTTGACTATTTGCTGTCCTATATTGCTCAGTGGAACATAGTGGGTTGAAATAAGAAGGAACTTCTTTCACTCCCGATAGGTCAACAGGATACATGACTATATTAATTATGTTTGACTTCTCCCGCACTGACTGCAACTGGATGGCCGAATGTGGATTTCTTGTTCTAGGACGATTTGACACAAAATAGGTGAAGCAAAGCGAATAAAATTTTAGTAACATATTCTAACCAATGACTTTGTAACTCTAAAAACGAGGGTGTGAGGTACCTACTTTTAAATTTGACCAATTCGAGTGTATGCTCTCTTCTGCTATCAGACGAATTTGAATTGAGTTGGGAAATGCCAAATTAAGTAAATATAAATGAATACGAACTTTTGCTCTTGAAAACTAATATCTACGACGTTTCTCACCCACATGCATTTGAGCTAAGCTTAATTTAAACGCTCTCAGAAACTCAAGTAATGAAGGTGGTAGGAATTGAGACTATGTAAAAGTCCTTGTTTCAAGGCGGAGATCCCCCAATTTACCTTCTTCCATCCCCGAGCAAATAATACACTGAAAGCTCTGTACCTCATGACAAAGTCATATTTCTGTTTTAAACTGATTAAACCAGGAAGCTAGAGTAGGAGTTCTTCCTCCATAACACGAATTATACCGGAAAATACCACATACTTGAGTCGGATCCAATTTTTAAGAAAAGCGCAAAATATAAACCACTCCAAGATGCCATTCTGGATTTCTCAATAAATATTGAAGCACTTGAAATCATGATACGCAGACTTCAATTCTCAGACCTACAGATGGAATTTAAATCAACTAAAGGTTGTGTGAGATATATAATTTCGACAGGGGTACAAAGCTTTACAAGCTGAAGAGACTGTGAGTAAAGGGTAAATTGTGGGAATGTGGTCTTGAAACCAGTTGCGGTGAGGGTCTTTGAGTCCTTAAAAATGCATCTCCTTGAGGTCTTGACAGCTTTCGGTTGAAGCTTAGTTTGCATAGCGAGCGATTAAAAATTTTATTGGATGTTGGTTTTCTAAAGCGAAGAACCGCATTCGAAGTCTGATTGGAGAAAACATGGGCCAAATTTAACTGAATTTAAAAGGTTGTGTTTTGTAGTTAGAGAGCTGTAAACATGTATGTGCTGGGAGGTTCTTTTTTCAACTAATAGTCAGGATAAACAGATGATGCGAGGTTACTTTATTGAAATATATAATGCCAATTAGTACTGTTGATGATTCTAATGTGAACATGGTGGATTTTGTTACAAATAGCAAACTCGGAGATCTCGGGCTCGTGAAAATTGGGGAAGTCAATTAGTTGCTTTCAGTTTCCCACCATTAACTTACCGTAGTGAGTCCTCATTTATAGTCACTGAATTAATGATAGATGTACAACGCACATTTGCTCAAAAAATATTAGCGTATATGTTGAGAGAGGCTTTCTAGTCACTTCTGTGCTCTTCTACTTATATTAATGACATAATTTATTTCCTCAACAGTTCAGTGTGGTCAACATAGCTTCTCTCAAGGTTATTTCATCAGGACTGAATGAAAATGACCAATGCTATTTGGCCTAAAATTGTATGAAGAGTAATATATATTTTGAACGATTGCATAAGCAAATAGGATTACAGCATTGCCTATTATGGGGAGCAAACGGAACGAAAAGGTATGTGAGGGGGGTAGCTTTTTATTATTCAGCAGCATAATAGTTAATGGCGAATTATGAATTCATGGGCTCTGTTAGGCACTGACCGAGATTAGGTAACAAGATCTCAGATTACAATAACTAACCACTTTCGAGAAGCGAGGACATGATATGCGCCACCATTACCTCATTCCAGATTCAGAACTTTTCGATTTAAAAGAAATCGCTCTGCGAGATAGACAGTGCAAAATTATGCACTCATTTCTAAACGCGTAGATTTGGTTGTTGGTCACTACGTCAAGGAAGTACAAGATTTAAAGTTAGGACATTTAAGTAGGGTGCTTTAATATTAGAAAATAACATAATGTAATATTAGACCGGTCGGGCTGCTACACAATAATGTTAAGTTGAAGTGAAGATTAAATTTCTCAAGAGCGCCACCGCCAAATTTCTCTTCGCCTCTTCCTGCCCCTCTGAATAACGGATTGTGTGCACTTTCAAATAAAATGGATTGGTCAAAGCATATAAATGAGTTTCGTACAACATAAATCTGTTTCATTTTCGTTTTTTACTTCTCGGATTCATTGAAAGACGTGTTAAGAATACTTGATATGGATAGAGAGGAGGTATTTTGAGGTAGCTCTGATGAAAGACTCCTATTCTATCACCCAATAATTGACCAAGATGGTTGACATCCTCATCACTAGGTGGACACGATAAATATCGACCTCGTGACCTCTAGGTCCTGGTTATTAAGTTTTCATTAACCGAATTTCTCATTACTATCAAACCGTATGTTTGAATCACCCGAAATTGTTGCCGTTTAAAACATGGGAGAGAAGTGAATAGAATAGACAACAGTAAGGGAAGTCTTTTTAAGGACACAATCTTTTTAGAGTGCACTCCTTTGAAAATGAAAAAAACAACATTAAAAGTTCTCCCGAATTAAAAAAAATTGTAATTTCAATTTTATGTTCAAATTTTGTACCATGTTTAATAATGGCTGTTTGCACAGAATTAGGGTAAAACATATGTAAATTCACAACCTTTTATTTCAGTGTCTAACTTGACCGTCTATGAAGAACTAGATTTCCTATGAAAGCGATCACCACCCTGAAACAATTCTCCATCCTTTTGATACAACATTAGTGCAGTCTTCTCTTAATTTGATCTTTCATATTGGCGTGTTTGGTGAATGAGTTCTGTCACATTGTTCTCGTTTGCATAAATTGCAAATCTGAAACGCTCATTCACTTACGAATGATAGTTTTAAAATCATTCTTGCTTCTTACTGAGTGTGCATGTTAATTCAAGATTTTGAAATTTTTCTATTAAACGTACATTTCATTACCATGAATTTTTAATGCAAATTTGAAAGATTATTCGAGTTTGACGGTAATTCATGTGAAAATAGATATCGATATGTAAAGCGGCATTAATTCCGTCAGTGAAGGTACTTCATAGGTCCGATCAAGTTGATCGTAGAGATATTCCCCTACAAAGGCCAGAAGGATATAACAGCATTTCCCAAATGTGGAGACCAAGACTTAAGTTGGGCTAGATGCATATTGGACAGGATTAAATTAACGAAAGAGGAAAAGAAGGATAAGCAGGAGGAGGAGTTAGTGGAAACCGGATTGTGAAAAACAGGGCAAATTAAGCTAAGCTGAAGGAAGTCAGCTGGTTTTGAGTTCTTTGTTCCTTAGTTAAGTAATCAGAAAAAAATATCTGAAAATCAGAATGGAGTTATGAATTATTGTATGCGGTCCAGTTAAATGCTGACAGGACTTCGGGTGTTTCTTTATAACAGATACAAATTCCCTTTATGGAGAGTAATCCTGGAGGGGGACAGAGTTAATCCAAGCTAAACAGAGGATATTCGTTACAATTTATTCGAAAATTCAAAATCAAGGGGCAAGTTAGGTACTAGTTTCTAAACGCAAAGAACAGTAAAAGATTAGCCAGGTTTCTGAGATACATTTGGTTAAATTAATATAACCTGGTTTCACCATGTTATCTTGATCATTTTAAAAATCAAGCATTGATAATCTAACTTCAACCCAATCTTTAAATCTTGGTCAAGTCAGGAGTACATTTTCTTCTGCGATTAGACGAACTTGAACTCCATTAAAATGTGATAGTGAGAAAATGTAAGTCTTCGGTCTCCCAAACCAAAAATTTTACCTTAGGTCTCAGTAGTCGCTCTAAAATACTTTAATCCCGACTGAATCTACAGTAGAAATGGAGGTCTTTAAACAAAATATCGAAATTATCAATCTTCTCTTCTAAATAAATGTTATAATAGTTCTAAAACCATTTGCAAACGAGCCTTCCAATGCTCCTCTTGGATAGAAAATGGGATCATGAAGCCTTCCTGGTAAGGGACTCGAATTATGCCACCGTCTATAGTAGCCAGACTTAATCAATGCAGTTGGCCGTTCCGTTCATTGGGTGTGCACCAATGGGAATCGAAACCGTGACCTCTGATAGACATTCACGATTATCAATAGCCCACCGACGCATAAGTAAATATTATACTAAAAGATACCAACAGGGAGAATCTTTAAAATGACATGAGTGCCTTACTTGAAATTTGGATTTTCGTCCAGGATCTCATCTGTTGTGACCCAAAGAATTTGGTTAATAACTTTTCTAAACTGAAGCTGATTAGAAACATTAAAACTCTCAATGAAGTTATTAATAGACAAACTTTAATACAGACCAATTATCCAGGAGTGCAAATGTTGTCTCTTTATTCCATTTTAGTAGAGGATGCCAAGATTTCCTCACTCTATACAAACATTCCTTCTTAATTCCGTGCATATCTAATTTAAGGCAACAAGTATCTATTGGCGTATTGGTATTGTAAAAAGTTATGCGTTCAGACTGTGAACGATAATCTTCAGTACCAGTTCATTTTATTTTACAATTATTTGATTACTTGGTAGAAAAGGATTGGGTCTGCACATTAGATTTATCTGGCTAGACTTTTTTGATCGATCACGCCAAACCCCGAGACAAGACCAAAGAGATCTTGTTTATGGTCAGCCCTATAAAAACTGTTTCTTGTACCCTTCAAGACACCTAAGTCGGCAATAACATTTTAAACAAGAAATAAAATGTCTCGTATTAAACCACAAATAGGCTATTAATTTCAACAGTTACTCCAGAAAACCGCGCATTCCACCGCCAGTTGATAAATATCTCAAGCTCCAATACAGATTGTTAAGCATTTATCATTATAATATTTCGCGTGAATTAAAATTTATTTAATGTATCAGAAATATGGCGAAAAGAGTGAGGATTTAATGACCACAGTAAATAAGAGGTTTTTTTATTTGAAATCTGGATTCATCAAGTTGTCTGCTTCTTTTGCCTTCTCAACCATGGGAACAAATGAAGTGAAGCGACATGACTGACCCTTCCCGATTAAAATCCACCGCTCAATAAGAACTGAACATCGCAGATAAGCATTTGCTACACTCCAGGAGACAAATCGGGAATTTGAATTTCAGAAGATGAACTGTCCAAATGTTGTGCAACTCAAGTCAGAAAATCAATTGATGACAGACTCTTTGATAACTTGGCATTGCTCTCTCAGCATCTATTCGACTCCCTCTAGCTTATCATTTCTTGGACTTACCGTTATTCGATGTCAGTTGCCTCCCTCAGTTAAAACACGTAAAATTGATTTGTATTACTGTGAGTAATAGGAATCAAGGGAATTTTCATATTGCATTCCTGCTAATAATAGAAAAATTATATATTTTCTTCCCACCCAAGATAACACCCATTGTAATAAACTAATATGAATTACGATATTCTGCATATGGTTCGAGTTGATTTGTAATACGTTTTCGCTGTACCAACAGGGAATTTTATTGTTCCTTCTTCTGGCTGAGATATCGGCGTTTAGACCGTTGCATTACCCAGTGAATCACTAATTTAAGGGTGAAGGGCCCAATAAATTCAGATTTCAAGTAAAGTTAACGTTTGTATTCCCTCCCACTTTCCGATCCCTTTCCCCCCTATCACTCCTCATTTGTCTCCTTTACTCTTCCCTACCTTTAGATGCTTTTCCTTAGTTGTGAAATTTCCTTTTGCCTTTCCACGAGTTGTAGTTATAATCGGCCTGTTAAGTGTTATTTACCCCTAACAGAGTACCCAGATGTCTAAAAGTGGGTGCAACTTTGTTTATCAATCAAATTTTTCTTAAGCTATTAATTTCCACCATAAGATATCCTCATCTATTCGCTTTGAAACAACAATCGTGTTATTCATGACATACGCTATTGCCTGGCACGAAATGCGCAATTTTTAAACTTGTGAAGGAGTCTGGAAGCTAGGAAGAGAATATGAAATACATACCGCATTGAATAGATAAACGCGCTGGCATTTCATTTCGTCACACATAAACTGTAATAAAAGCGTATTTAGTTACAGTGAACCATTTGGCAAGAGATCCCTTAAGGTCGTTTCTATTGTGAATGAACTCATCTCAAACCGATTTTGTGCATAACTGAAATCTCTTTGTGTTAATAAAGTAGCAATTTAATACTCTGATGGATAATCAAATCAGAAGAAGGAATGCCAAGAGAAAACATGCAAAATAGAGAAAGTATAGATTATTGAGGTCCTCTATTATGGCATTTCAGTAATGGTACTAAGGATGCTTGATAGCGACAAATCTAAGACCCCCTTAATACTACAACGAGGCCAATCCTAGAATTATGCTCTCCTAGCGGATACCATGACAATTGAAAACTAGATGAATGAAATTCTCCGAGAAATCTCGTGGCCGAGCTTAAATGAAGAAAACTTTAGGTTGCTATGATGAGTCTTTACAGTTTACTTACTCTAATTTATTCATTTATAACATGTCTGTCTGTCATGACTTAACCAGCTAAAGATGTCGATTCCGTCTCCTTGATCACAAATCCCACCTCAAGGGCATTCAAGCGCAAACGGTAAAATGCAAAGTTGCCAGCGGTATGCGAATTTTTTGCGAAAAAGGAGGCATTGCCCTTGTACTATCATGGGAATCATTGTTCCTCATGTTCTTCGATCAACAATGACTCCGAGTGTCCAATTTCTGGAAAATTTAGGTGGAAGAAGAAATAAGATTGATGGAGACTTTAACGACCAATAAATAAACAGCATTCTGGGAGACCCAGAAATGATAGCATATAGTTGACCACTATTCGTCAGAATTTCCCCCCATGTGGACTTCATATTGTCAAGTATTCTAACACGGCAGTATTTCTGTCCTTCTAATGAAAAAACTGAGATCGACTTTATTTGAAGGGGATCTCTTGAAACGGAAAATGGACTTTTACCTCAGTGCTCTCACTTTATATTTACTTAATTATTAATTAGTCTTGAAGAGTTCTGTAGTGTCTAGAACCTTTCGGTTAAACAAGCTGATTAATGAACTCTGAATTTCGCGGATATGAACTCACGCAGAAACCTACTGATCTGGTTTTGAAAATTCAGCTTTGGAACGTTAGAGTTTTCTGGTGATTCTTAATTCATTTGGAAGGGGCGATTTAACTGATACCCAATAACAAACAAACATTTTCTCACCTTGAAATTTAAATCACATCCACTTAATCCCTTAAATGAAATAAGGAACAAGAACGCATATATCTTGTACTTTTCATAACTACATTTAGGTAATAAACCAGCATTAATAAAACTAAGAATTTTTGATTGAATCAATAGAGTTATGAATCAGCATTTGATACACGATATCTGATCATATTGCTTAATCATCCACTTGAATCACCAGTGCTGATGTGTATAGTCATGATGATGTTTTGCATCTACAGGTCACACCTAGAACTATGTGATACCCAGTAAGCTTAATAGCCGTATGCCGACAGTCATTAGCTTACACAAGTATCAGACCAAGTGATTGATTGCTATCAGTGTTTCTTCGAGCCCTTAACCTCAATGATGTATCCCCCTGCGGTCGAATTTAAGTTTGTAGCTAACATAGGCAGTGGAAGGAATGTAGGCTAGAGGAATTCCATTTCCCCTCCACTCCCCCTCGTCTCCGTATCTGTGTACCACCAGAAGACCTCATAATTAGTTCTGAATGACCGTACAGACTGATGATGCTATCTCTAGGGGGTCTTAGAGGAAAAATGAAAAAAATCTACTCCATCCCAATTTGGTGAAAACTATTGGTGGTTAGTTTCGGTTTTTGAAAAGGATATAATTGGTAGTTGATGGTGACGTAGGATTAGCACAAGACTTCAAAATTATTCTGCATAAGTGTTAGCAAGGTGAATCGTATATTTTCGGTGAGGTTGAATGAAGTTTATAGACTTCACTCTCCGCGAACTGGATTATTGATAAGTGGATTTTCACAAAATCCCTCCACTGCTGGAATTATTGGCTAACCAAGCAGCCAATCGTTCTTTTCGCCCTTAAATAAATTAATATGAGTTGTAAGACTTCGATCTTTTTCCTACTTAGTCCGGTGGGAAATATGTCCACAGTATTACCTCCCTGGGCGACCAGTAATATTGCAGGAGGAGGAGACTACTTAACTTTACTTTCAGAGGATAGAGCGCCTAATTTGAAGTCCACTTCGTCTTGTACTCCTCATCTATGAAATAATAGTCCAGTTCAAATGGAATAGCAAATATATGAACTTATATATCTGGTCTACCAGAAATGAAAGAATCTAGAGGTAAGCCTCCAAATTGAAGATACGGATAGATCTTCGAGCTTTTAAACATCTCTATTCTTCATAAGACATAGAAAATCTATTCAATTGACACCATGTACAAAGATTGGATCTCGGCTTTCTAATATCAAAAGATTAAAAATCCACCCATTTTTAATTTAATATAGCTGATATAATATGTTACTGTGATATTACAAGGTGTCTACCGAGGTAACAATACGTTTAGAGTTACCTAGATCCGTTAGAAGACAGAAGTTCCGTAACCCCGCGATAACTTTTCATAAAGAAATATAAATTTGTAACCCGGTTAGAGGTGAGAAGATTTCCTTCCTGTGCATGTAATTAACTAGGCAACAATGATCCGGCGCCTGAGATAAAATTTTTGCTCATAGAATTACACGGATCCACTTCGAGTTGACCGAATATAACGAATTCAACCACCAATTGTTGTGGCTTAATGCTGATGGTGAATAAAGCACGTCCTAACCAGTTTCTCCCTATCTTGCCTAGGGAGGCACAGAAATAAGATTTGAGAGTATGACTTAATGGACTGACCATATAAACATCAGTTAGTTAGCGTGTGCTAAAGGTACTCACAACTATACGCCACTGACGTCAAGGTCATTTGCAATTGGCATTGATATGTGTAGTTCAGTTAATTAGTATACAATGAAGAGTTTTCTGCGCGGCATCGTTATGCAAGTTATAATTTGTAGCACCAAAGCTGCCCAAAGACACTCGTTTGAGCAGGAGAACCAAAAGTTGCCAATATTGTCGTTCAGCCCGGCATTTCGATTTCAAATAAATTTCCTTAAGTTAATAATTTATTTCAATTTTGAGGTCATTTCGAATATTTTCTGTTATTCATTCGCCTCAATTTAAACATTTCATGTGAATATTTCTTTACAATTTTCTACTGTGACTCAGCATGACCTGGATTCCTACTTTAATATTACAAACTTCCCATAATTCTGAGAAACTGAAGAGTGATTTACGCTTTGAACCAGAAAGAGGAAAACTAAAATTACATATTATAAAAATATTGTAACCATGGTGAATGTAATTCACCTCTCTGTCAAAGTCCTAATATCAATAAATACTTTATTATAAACAAAATAATACACAAATTCGAACAAATATTGTAAAGTTGACTTTGTAGATGACATTATTTCAAATAAGCATTCAATGGAAGGATTTCAAATATAGTCAGAAGTATCTTTGCCAAGGTTAAATTCCAACATGGTATTTACTAATGAAGCTGAAATTCGAAGAATTTCCACTTAAATTGAGTTTTGATTAGCGCCTTCATCTTGGAGGTATTGAAGAGCAATACATTCGGTTGAAACTCAAATCTGCCTATAAGGGGGCTTAACCGGAGTATTAAGAATTGCGACCGTCGTAATTCAAAAGACCTAAGCCGCATTTAGCTATCTTCCTTATTTAATCGGGAAAAAAGAGGGTAGAACTGGACTTAGAATATAGAATTAGTTTTAATTAGTAAGCTAGTATTCTCTTATGAACATCAGGAGATAAAATTTCTCTAACCTCTTCCAACCAACGGCTGCCTAACCCAAAAGGCGGGAGTGGCACCATCATCCAATCTTTTAAACCTGATCACTTTTGCCGGATAAAGAGATCCTAGTGGTAAAGCAGAAATCATGCCTTCAAACCTGAAATCATTCTGCTTGTCTTTCACCTCCCCTCAGTAAGGGCCTTTTAAATATCAGCTTGTAACAGAATTTCACTTTAATTTGAATTAAAGTGAAAATTTTGTCAAAAATCCATTTATTTAGTGTTCAAAATAGTCACCATCTTTATTAATTACATCTTCCCATCTTGCCACATGCTTTCTGATTCCTTCTTCATAGAATTTAGCCAGTTTGGACTCAAAAAAGGAACTAGCTTCTTCACTTCGACCTCTTCTCTTGAAGTAAGCCTTTGTCCCATTTAATGATTCTGTAAGCTCCTGAACAGATGAAAATCGGTTGGTTCAAGATCGGGAGAATATAGTGGGTGATGCATGACTTTCCAGTCAAATTTTTCAACGAGATTTCTGATTGCTCTTGAAGTGTGGGGTCTGACATTGTTAATGTGCAGAATTACTCCTTTTCGATTGATCAAAGAAGGCCATTTTTCCTACCCTTAACTCCCTTTGAACGAGTTAGCTGTTGACTTCAGCAACTTCAGATGTTACTGTTTGATTGTTACCCATTAGTTCATAATAAACAATTTCCTTCAAATCCCATCATACACGCAGAAGAATTTTTGTCGGGTGCAGTCCCGAATTTTCGCGGTTGTGGAATTGGCTTTGAACCACTGTCTTTTGCGGTTAACATTGCTGTAAGGAATCCACTTCTCGTCGCTGTCAGTTATGATTCGGTCTAAAAAAGGTGCCTGAAGT
>CAADRB010000052.1:177262-206419 GCA_900708905.1 Hymenolepis diminuta | reverse complement strand
AACACAACAGGTCACACGCTGTTGCTTGTTGATTTCTGACAAATCGTGTGGGGAGTGGGGAGGGAAGGGGCATTTCCCAGCCTTTGAGATTTTCTCAAGTCTCTAAGTCATTTCCCTACATACGGTCATATGTGAAAGGTTTTGGTCAGTTCTCTAATAGTGCAGGTTGAATTTTCATCAATGCCAACTTGCAATTTCTCAGAAGTGAGTTTGTTTGAGCATCCTGTTCTCGGTTCGTCTTTCAGGCTGAAGTCCTTCTGCAGGTCTCTCAGGCTCAACATCATTTCCATAAGTGTCTTTGAGTATTTTTGCTGCTGCTGAGATTGCCGTATTTCCTTTATGAAGTTCAAACAGTAAAATACGCCTGATATGCTCCTTATTTGGAGTGTACATTAGGGCTAGACATAGTTATTGATAGCGCGAGTTATCCCACAATCTGAAAAAAAATAAGTAATATTTTATTAATTACCATAGAGAAGCGTACAACATTAAGGAGCCAAATTGAAGTACTCGTGCCCTAAACACAAAGCTCAAAAATCGAACAGAACTTCCGTTACAACTCGATAGATGAAATGATATGATCTAGTAAATAAACTGAAATTACTGAGCTGACAATATGGAATCACCCACTGTAAAGGTTGGCATAAATATTACCTCGGGACATCATCGTCCTGTGAATATTTCAATTTAATATCCTTGAAAAATTTCCCAATCAACAATTCTGCTACTGCCAAATGCCTCAGTTTGCAGGTCCAATAGTTGATACGAAATCGAATTCACTTAAGCATCTCCTCTTTCGTCTCCCCCAGTAAAAGGCGGTGGTATCTTTTCAATTTTATGCAATTCTAGGATCAAGGAAAATATCAATTTTCATATTTTTATGCTCTAACAATGAGATTGGTGGTAATAGGGAACAAATCCCTAGAGTTATGCCTTGGGGGAGTGAAGTCTGCAAACAGAACAAACCTTCATCCTACCATGAGGAAATCATTAGGCACCTACTGCATTTGACGGCCCCTCGGGCTACTTAAATGTCACTGGCGGTAGTGGAGGTGTCGACCAAAGTCTGAGGTCCACAGCCATGGTAAAATAACTTCAGAAGCACTAAGGATGACTCATCTTACTGTAGAAGGCTAGGATGAAGAGAAGGCAAATGAACATTAAAGCAACCAACCAGCCGGGCAGGCATTTGAAGGAGCTTTGGCTAAAAGTTACATGTGTGACTCATACTTGGCCGAGAAGGGAGAGGGGAAAAAGAAATCCTGACGGCTTAAGGACATATTTTGCCTACGCAGGTTCTAAACTTGGAAAAAAAAACACTGCTGGTGGAAAGTTGACGACGGCAGAGAAGATTTGATATTAAAGTTAGATGTCTATCATAAAGTTAATGATATGCTAATTGATATTCAGAATACTGTAAACTGTTACTGTTTGGAACAGACGACAAATAAATGTTAAAATGTTGGCAGAAAAGATCCTTCTGAGAGACCTAAGCTTAATCTCTGGGAGGGGGAGGGAGTCTTCACATGAAACATGATATAATGGTCATGCCTTTGTGGAATTCTCAACTACCGAAAGAAGAAAAACTATAGCTTCTCAATTAGAGATAGGCTTAGACAGCTCCACAGGTGTTTTCGGAAAAAGGAAAAAGTGTGATTTGAATTCCGAAGGCTATTAAGATCTTATTCCCCCCCCTTCCCCAATCATAATTGAAAGATGTGAGAAAACGGGAATTCGTCTACTTGGAGGCTCGGTGTCATTGTATGAAGCTCATACAATTTACCAACTGGAGGACCCCCTTGCAGAACAATAATCGATGTTCATGAGATAAAATATGGGCAGGATACAATCACAGTTTTACTTAAACTGATATATCAAAAGACGAATTTGACGAATTTTTTCGAATAAACAACATGGCCAAGCTGTGGAATGAGACAATATAAGATCTCAATATTCATCTGTCATTGACTTATGCTTGGGAGTGGCATTAGCTCCCCTCTCCGTCCCCTCCTCTGCCGGGCTCTTGAATATCCTATTAGTTTATCGGCAATAATCAATAAATTGATACAAGAATCGGTGGTAGCAATCTTTAGCATGACTTCTTATTCGTGTAGTAGCACTGACCGTTATCTTGAGACTGTTCTGCTTATGACTCATCCATCGACCTTCAAGTAATTTATCGATTTTTCCGCATTATTTAACGTCTGCTCAATCCCTATTTAGGCCACGATTTCCGTTGCTGATACCTTTTCTGTGTCGTCTCCTAATTCTAACATTCTCTTTATCAATATTGTGGTTACGAGGCTTGTAGAAGCTTGGAAGAGTAGTAGTCCAGGAACCTTCATTATTTCCTATAATTTTACTTGTAATTATATTTTTTAAAATGAAATTTTGTATTTGTTTTAATGGATGGGGAGAGATTTTGAATTGAGGAATTAATAATAAGCACTGGGAAATTTCTTGAATAAAAATATTAATTATTAAAAGTTTTACTTTCTCAACCAAGGTGTAGGTTTTTGAAATCACCTTTAAGGACAATGAATATCTGGTAAGAAGGGAAAACTATGTCTTATAGTGCACAGGAGGTACAATATCTACTGCGTACAACTGACCTGCCATCGACGTGAAACCTGGACGTCATCATCATGACGGTTACCTCATAGTGAGGACAGCCGCCATCTGACAAATCATATTCCGCTAAATTGGGCATGGAAATTACCGAATATCAATGACTAGTTTAAACTTCTTCGGTCAATTGCAATACAGTAGCGGAAGCACTTCTGTTCTCTATCCTCTTCTTGGTCTGACTAACTGTTAGGATGCCAAATTGAATATTTTCATTGCACTCGATAGAAACCCTCAAGCATCACCTCCCACGCCCTGGATTAGTGATCAATGGATTCCCATGCTCACACCTGGGCACGTAAGAATACATATGGAGAAGCCGCCGCTGCAATTATTGGCTAATCAGGTAGCCAATCAGTTATCACCTCCTCAAACATTTTATAAGTAAATTCATTTTGTTAATAAAAAAAACCTCGTTGTAGCTTTAGGTCCTCTCTTTTCCTCTTCTTTGAGTCTGAATAGCTGCGGCTTTAATAAGGAGCAAATGAGAAATCATAAAAGTTATCATTAGCTTATAAAGAGCGACATAATCTTCGTTTTATAACATTTGGCATCACAGGTTCTTACTTTAAAGCGTTATCTAATAGAGGTCTGAAAGCCCGGCTGTCACCAGAAGAATTAATTAATGCTTTTAGATGCAAGAGGAGTGGAATCAATTCATATAAAGCGGAAATAATTGCCGGAAGTATGATTATCTTGTTAGTAATGACTAGCGGATGTTCGTTTTAATAGCTTGGAACTGCAACTGTTAGCGCGGAGTTTCGAACACAGCATGATTATTACCTAGGAATAAAAAAACTTCATTAAGATTATGAAAGGGTGATTGGAATTAGTAGTATATTAAACCTAATTTTTTTCACCAATTTTTGAATTTTTTCTAATAATTTGAGCATGAATTAGGGATTCCGGTTGAGTGTCATTATTTTATGACTATACAAAAGTGAAGTGCGCTAATTTTGAGTACATTAAAATAAGTGAGAATTCATCATGGTCTTATTTTTAAATAAGGGGGGATTTAGTTTCCTTAGAATGCAATATCAAGCCTCACCAGTTTAAAGTACTGTTCACCGTTTTTACTCATTTATTACCCGAAGAATTGCAGAAAGTCGTGGCTAAGACAAACCAATCAAAACTCGAAGGGAGTCTCGGGTTTGAGTGAGTCGTCATGGCTAAAATAACCAACAATATCGATTCCCGTATCTCAAACCAAATCGCGCCATTATAATGTCGTACGAATCTGTCAAACGTGTACCAATGTTTGCAGAAACCAAAGGAATTCTTTCACTCTATCGATAGAGTCGCTATTCCTCAGGAACACTTATCAACAAGAATGTCATTTTCAAGGTCGATGCTAAATTCAATAGACCTTTTAAAATTGTATTCCAGTAAGTGGATATTTCATGTAATTTTGCTCAGTGATTGATGCCATTCCAAATTGCATTAAATTTCATTAAAATCGTTCGAATCTGCACGGTTATATTTTAAATCCTGCCTACCTGTAAGTTAGTTGCAATTTAAGCTAAGTTTCAATTACCAGAACGGTGATAGTAAATATTTTCGACGCCCTGAATGTAACTAATTAGACTTCCGGAAACATAATCCGTTATGCTAATATTACTGCTGTTTCCAATGTTTTCCTTTGTTGTAACGAAATCGTTAAATTATTATACTACTGAAAAAATAAGTAATCTTTGCTCTGTTTAGTGGCGATCGTTCAAGCAGTTTGATATCATGTAAAATAAATCTAATTTCTAAAAATTTTTAGATGCAAATATTCAGACTTCTTCTTCTTCCGAGTTTGGACTGATTATTTGGTGTTTGGAAGCATAACCGAATATTTTCTGTGGACTCAAAAGAAACTCACAGGCTTTATCTCTCGTACACTGGATTCTTGGATTTCTACGCCTAAACCTGAACATGTTGGATCTCCTGTGGAGATGCCATCGATGCAGTTGTTGGCTAACCAGGAAGGCAAAGATTTACCGCACATCAAATTCTATATAAGTAAATTAATTTTCGTAATAGAGCGAACATCGTTTTGAGCTGTAAATTCCCTTCCTTTCTTCGGGGAGTACGAGCAGTAATGGCATTATAGACTGAGCGTAGAAGCAAGGAGGTTCTGGGAGAAAGTATGAATAGACGATAAGAATTCACACTTGCCAGAAAACGAATGTTCGTTTTGGACGGTACTCTTTTGGATGATTAAAAGTATAAAGCCATGTCCACTGATCTCTGTCGTGGCCTTTAGTCTGGTCTTGATTCAGATGTCTTCCAAAGCTCTACCACACTATAATTTTGACTTCCAGGCACCAGGTTTCTAGACGATGGAAAAATTCCGACCTGACATTTTTATACTGACGTCTCTGTTAGTAGAACCTGTTCAGACCTGAGCTGACTTGTTGCGTGACACCACTCCCTCCCCTCTCCTATTTATGTTACAACCCTAGTACCTTACCTTTCATCGTTTCCTTAATTGACTAGTGATATTCAGCAGACACATTGATGTTCTCCTGTTATCCCCATATGGTTCAGCATTTTATGTTAAATCAGGTTCACCTACATGCAGACGTCTTCTTTGTGACTACATGCCACAACAGTGCTCTAGAGTACATGCATGAATATATCCCTACAATTACAATATGCACGATATTATAACCGGTGATTCACTCAAGTGGATAATCCCGAATGCATAATTTGAAATTGAAATTGAAAAATTACAGAAATTTAAGTGTGAAATTACCTGATTACGATCTTTGAATGAAAATGGAAAGGATTTGTATTATCACTCAATACTTACGGCGAACCCTCGGACTGATAGGACTTTTGTACCATAGCATATACCCTGGAAACACCCCTCTATAACTATAAATTTCCTTCTTGATTCTAACTTGAGTAGGTGTGTTCAGGCGTTTCCCAATCTCCTGAATCTGGTTCAAACGGGGATAGAAAATAAGCAGTTTTAGATGACTGGGTGTTGAAGGATTCCAGAATTCTACGGTTAGTGAGGACATCTACATGTAGTCTAGGATCACCAGTTTCGATCTTCCCGTATACAAGAGTTAGATATGACTTGCAAAGTAATTAGAGTGTTAGTTTTAAGCTGCGTACATTAAACACTTCATCGATTTTCTCACCTACAAATCAACTGACTGGTACTCGCTTGTGATAATTAAATTTGGGCGTTAGGTTTCGTAACTGGAGTTCTCAGGATTTAATATGCCACTTTATCACTCAATAAAGAAGTCAACTGACGGTGAGGGAGCAATAATTATCACTTATTAGATTATTCAAGAAAATGACATAAAGGTGCTCGCAGAATGATACGCTTATACACACGATGAACCGGTGACAGGTTACCTTGCATCATGCCAAATCAGACTTTATCTATAATGGCACTTTGGCAATGTCACACAAATAAACGGAACTTTATTAAATCAGCGGTGATCAGGGGAACCGAAACCTTTGATTAAGATTACCCAAGTTGCTACATATGTACTTTGCATCTTCAATGATAATCAGAAAACCTTGCATTCATAAAGATGACAGTCTATATTTTAAATCTAATCATATCAAATCAAATCTAAAGCCCCAAGTAAAATGGAGAAAACTAAGCTTGTGCCCCTTCCAACCGCACGGACTGAGATACCGCAAGTTAGAAATGAGACAGAACCGAAAACAGAATATTTAATAAGGAAAGGACAGGGAGGAGGCAACAAACCCGTGACTGGCGAATTGAACAAATTTATTCTGCGTGGAATTCAGAGCAGTTTTTGGAGGAAGGAGAAAATCAACAAACTGCAAACAGGCTGGGGAGATGAGTTATACGGAAATGCGTAAAGGAAATTTGGGAAAACTGATAAGCAAATCGGGATAACTGAAAAAATTAAATGAGGAATTAAGTCACTGCAGGCCATTCGCTCTGCAGTTATGCCGATAGGATGAACACGCAGTTTTCAAATATACACCTGTTCCGCTATCAACTTCTTCGTGAGTGATTTGTGGAATTTTAAATTTAAATCTTAAATCTTAAGGATTTCAATTTTTATTGTAAAATACTCGCTTCCAGGGAGAGCTTCAATTCAAAATTTTTTAAAATTATTTACGACAAAACACAAAATTCGTATTAATTTGGGAGACCGCGCAAAATAGGATGAATGATACACTAGTACAATAACATTGGAAAGGGTAAAATGGTCTGGTAAGAGATGAAATAAGGGCTCGACTGGATATAATATAATGGGGTCTGGATGTCAATGGTCGCCGAATAAATGTAATATTGATGGACATACATCTCTCCATACCAAAATCTTACATTGCCAAGGCCTTAACTAGACGGATTTTATCAGAATTTCTTAATTGACAAAGGGCTCCGATCAGTGCGGAGGAAAAAATCGAAATTACAATGACGTTGTTATAAGTGTTAAAGTAGGAGGTTGAACACAGGAGACAACTTGCTCACCAGGATAATAGTACTTATCCCAAGAAAAGGTACTTTTGAAGCCAGATCAAATAAGCTTAAGACATCTCTTTATAAAACTAGTGATCTTCTTAAGGCTAATAGAATACAAGGGCCTCTTCCGAAGGAGAAAATAACTGCTTAATTAGGACCACTTTAAATGGGACAATTAAGAATAAATGAGAGGGAAGGGAAGAAGCAGGAAGAGGGATTAAGAGAAGAGAAGGACGACCAGGGTTGTGAGAAGCAGGTAAAATGATGCGCAGTAAGGTGGTTGTCCGATTTTGTTCTATAATGAGCTGCTGGCAATTGTGGCAAATGTAGGAGTCAATAGGTGAACAATTGATATTGAGGAACCGAGTAAACGTATTCTTCAGCATGCACATGCATGAGGTAATATCCACGATATTCAAAGCTATCTGTGCAGTAGGACTTTTCAGCGGATGGTCATGTTATCTCGATTCATGTGGATGGCGCATCTAGACAAGGGGGGTAGATGAGATCAATAACGACTTTCTAAGCATACTCGGTGAACTCGAAGTGAGTTTCAAGGATATTTAAATTGTCACCTTCCTTTTTCTCTATATTTCCTAAGTTATCTTCATTTATGCCAAAATATGAGCATTTTGTACCGAATATTAACACGTAATTCCTGCCCTATGCTTACATTATACTGATGTCGCGCTTGAACGCATTTCAGTAAAGACATTTGCATTTCTGATTCGCTTTTGAGCCATGTGACTGTCCGTTTATGCCATAACCCTTCTACTCCTTTATGTATAATTTATTTGTTCTGATCAAACCTTGGAAATATGAAATTCAGAATGCTGGAGCTAGCGATAGAAGATCGGCACTTGAGATGCACAAGCCGTATGCATTTGCTAGCATCAAATTACTACTCTGTAGTCATGACAATGGACAAGACGCGACCACCCACTCTCTTGAACCTGAACACTTCGAAAAATAGTCTTTGTTTCTGCCATCAAAATAGTAGAATTATTTGCGAAATGTGTCATTATGCCAGATTGTGTTTATCTTTGATAATGGCAAAGGATATGTTTAGCTCACCACCTATTTGGGCTAAACTTCAATGGAAGATAAAATATGCTCAAATATGACAGCCCAAGAAGACATTATGAAGGAATCGAAATGAAAACTACTTCAGATGGTACAAGATTTTTAATTTTCAGGACAGACTCTCTCAAATTTGATTTACCTCTTCCAATAATAATGGCGACGGCTTTACATCTTCTGGTGCAACTATTATTTTTAAGAGGAAATATGACAGAAATTTTGATAATATTTTCTTTCAACTCACATTACTTTATCATCGTGGTCACTTATTCAGCAATCACTGACAAAGCGGAATTTTACAATGACGTAATTGGTTTGCTCTATTTTGAGATGGAATGCAGGAAATCTTGTTTACGATGACTTTCGATAATTGAAAACATCAAGATGTGGATGAAATATCCTGCCCAAGTTAGGGGTTTGTTTTAACGTGTTAAGGACAAATCTCAATTTATGTTCAAGAGGTAATTTCTCTGCCAATTTCATTGTAGATGAACACAAAGACAATCAGTGCTTTCATTATTTCTCGATATGGACAAGAGTGAGTGACTTTTGAAGGCACGGCAGAAGATGCAATTATCGTCCTAACTGATAAACAAAACTCGATGTTTTGTTGAAGTGCACGATGATGTCCATTATTGTGCCTCTTAGAGGATAACATTTTGCACAAAACATGCTCGGTTTTTCAAATCAGAACGCTTGAGAACAAATGAAATTCCGTTAAAACACAAATAATGGACTGCAGTTTTAGGTAGCTCCAATTTAGAAACCATTACTGGTTAGACACATGTCACTTGTATCTGCGGTCAACATCGTCGGATTTCTTATTCTTTATTCTAATAATACGATACCATCGTAATGCTAGAAATAAGGCATTCTAATCCTCACTGACTCGCACGTATTTCAATACTGAAGGGGTGGCACTTTTGTCGAATCCCATTAAGTAGATAATATCTCACTCAAACCTCAGACTTCTGCTTTGGGAAAGGTGGTTGTCTGCTGTAAGTGCAAATCTTCTTTCTGGTTATTATGTAATTTCTTATAACTTTTTAAAAATCGTTCTCGATTGCGAGATATTGATTACCACTATCATTAAACTTGCTATAATAACCGCTTGTATGAAAGTACTACTTTGTAGGTCTCTTTGACTTATTTAAGTCAATACACAGTTCAACCGTATCAGTCTCTGAGCCGTCTACCACCAGGTGGGGGACTTATCATCTGAGGTGTAGTGAGCAGTGTCATATTATTGCACCACATTCTTCACACACTCTGCTCTCAGTAAAGCTCTACGACTAATAGCCTCACTTTTTCCATCTGGTTGCGCTGTAAAGAAGTTAGTAGGTTGATAGCTTGGCTAAACTGTGTAGTTTCATAAGATTCTGAATTATCACCTATCTAGTCATTGTATGGCCTCTCCAGGTTTTATCGATTAACATAGGATGATCTGAGATTTGTAGCGATATATTGAGAATTGTATTAAAATCTCCTGCATTGGTCAAGAACAGAATTTCCCGGATGACCAGCTGAGGGAAAATAGTTTTTGTCCTACATGAAGAAGATGCACATAGTGCATTGAGGGATAAACTGGGAATGCTGGCGGAAGAAGATAGGTTGCAAAAAATTCATTCTTTTCAGCAAAGGTAAGGAATGTTGAGACGAGTCTTGAAGGCTTACTGTCAACTCCCCCTTCCTCCTCCTTAGAACTTCCAAATTTTATCAGGTCACAATTTTAAGATTTATAACTAAGTTCAGTTGAATGAAGACGGGGTGCTTTTAAACCTGCCGCATGAAAGCAATGTAGGAACCTCTGAAGAAAATGCGAAATGAGAGGACTAATTTTTTAATTTTTATTCCTGTCGTCAAATGGATCAGAAGGACCTACGCAAGTAGCTGTGAAATCTTCTTACCATCAAGGCAGAAGAGAGTCTGACGATTTACTATACAAAAAGAAGATAGGTGGCTGTGAAATCTTCTAGGTGAAAACTACGGGAGGCCAAATGGCTGATAGACTTAGAAAATTCCAGAGGAAATTACGTGAAGGATAGGGAAAATACCTCAAGAAGTCATTCGAGGCAACAAAGGTAAATTTCGAGATTTCCAGTTGATAAATTTTCACTGACCAGTCAGTGATTAGCAGCTTAATACGTTATTCATTAGACTATTACTAACTGCAGTAATATCCAGGTGATAAAAGACAGGATACAGATCGCCATGTATAAAAAATAGAAACGAGTGGGGGCAAATTTTTTTATTAACATTTCCGAAATAAATTTCCTTGTTTCCAAGGGAGTAACGTGTGCCGAATTCTTCATAGATGGTGAGGACGTTTAGAACTCGTATTCCATAAAAACGGTGTAATGAGTTATGTCACGTTATCACAACCTTATTGTCTAACTTCCTCAACCAATCTTCACAACTTAGGGGAATCCGTAACATTACTTATACTATCGAAAAATCCAGCTTCTTTTTTAAAGAACACAATTGTGGAAATATTAATGAATTCAGAATTGACGTGAAGTGAAACTTTCACTAAGTACTCTTAAGCACCTCTTGCCCGAAAGTTCCTAAGGACAAAAAATTGGCACTAATCATTACTGAAGTTCATTAACCTTCAAGGAAGGAGATGAAACTCCCAAATACGAAATATTACGTTGAAAGCAATTGAATGAAGCACGAAAACAGATTAAATGAGATTAGTTGGGGAACGGATATTAGAGGACATTGGTGAGTCATTACAAAACCTGCGCATATAATCCGAAGAAAGCCCTCTTCGGAGGTTCAAATTCGGTGAATTTTATACACCGTGTAGTAAAACAAACGAAATTATAAATACGGCACTTTCAGATAATATTTAGAGCCTCAATAAAGAAAACGAAATTTCTTGGTATCACGAACCACGGCGGACATTCAATTTATGTGGTATCTAGGTGCGTCTGCCACGCTTTGCTGCACTGAAGCCACATTTGAAAATCACATTTTTCCCGTTATTTGCGTACATTTGATCACGCTTTCAAGACAAAGGAACTTTATTTTTGGCATCTGGATGTGGCAACATTTGTGACATCCCTTTCAGTTCTAATTCAATGGTGAAATTCCAAGACCGACAACTACTGTCTTCTAGCATCCATCACTTTAAATCCAATAATCACCTGCGATAGAGATGAACTTTAGAAGGTAGAAAGATAAATATTAAACAAATAATTATATCTTATTTCCATTTTATAATGCCGAAAGATAGTGCCATGAGTGACTGATGGCCATAAAGTCCGAACGCAACTTTCTACGGATAAGGATGATGGGTTTCTCCCCAGGCATTTCTTCTTTAATCTTATTCGCAATTAGATGGGAAAGGAGAAGATAAAATTACCTACTTAATCCTCCAATAAGTTTATTTCCTGAAAAATGTCAAGGTTAACTGTTAGTGCGAAAACATAATTATGAAAATTGTTAAATAGTTACCCCTGACATAAAATTAATATTTTATTTTATGTTTACTTCTCCTTATTATTGAAATAACAATTAATCTGTGAATTGTTTTAGTGAACTGATATGTATTACGTTATACTGTACATAGTTCGAATTGAACAATAAGAAGTCTTCATTTAAACAACGTGAACTTGTATTTTCATTATTCTGGTTAGGATCTCCACCTTCAGATTTTCATACTAAAAATTTTTTTAGTGTAAAGAAACAAAATATTTATAGAGCTAAATTAATAATAAATACTGTGAAAATCCCTATTTCTGAAATTATTTTACGAGACAATGTGGAAAAATTATGAAATTGACGTATCATTGGCCAACTAACGTCTGTTGTGTTAAGATCACGTGGGTGTTTAATATTGTGTACGATCATTCTGCCCCTCAGCTAATCGACCATTGGTTAATTAGCACTGAAAGTCGTGGACAAGAATTCGCTCACTGATTGACGGACCATGAAATTTAACTTTTGGAATGTGGACTACTTAATCCAAAGACCGAATAAAGTGGGACTTCTTGATACCTTGACTTAACTCTCATACATTCAAATTACTGTTAACCAATTGCAATTGTTTTTCACAATTAAAAATTGTAATTGTTTTCTTGCTGTGGAGTATGAAATAGTAATGCAATTAATGTTATATGAAATGGATCCACATTTTTAACCATGTTTTACTCAAGCATTTCGTTCTGAACTTATTTGTGATGAATAAGGCAATAAAAGTAATTATTTATTAATGATCATTAGAGTTCACCTTAAGGGAACTCTACCCTGGTATCTCCGCTATCACAATCATGTTAACTGCTCAAGATCATGCTGCTTTTCGGCTTTCAAAAGGGTAGATGATTTGAAATGGTAATATCGATCTTCTTTGTAAAGCATCCAGTCAATAAGAACAGGAGATTTTGGATAAGGAGCTGATCTTAAATCCAGGGGACAAATTATGAAGCAGTACACTTTTGTGTGAGTGAATTTTCTACAATCTGAAGTCTCTGAAGACACTTTCCATTCGACTACCTCCCTTATCTCTTATGTAACCTTATCAGATTTCAATCGCTTTCCAGTATCGAAAAATTGTGAATTTTCCAGCATTACTGTGGGTTTTAATAATAGGATTAGCAATATTTACGGTTTCACGCTATTCCAAGAGAGTATACTTCGGCAAGATATATCAAGATTAATGAAACTGTTGTGACTAATCGTGACTAATTATGGAATATGATGTGTTTATAGAAATCGTAGCAATCAAGAAGTGTGAAGAAATACACTCTTGAAATACGAATTTAATGCGAAAAGGTATCAAGTCCGGATCTCATCAGAGGAAACCCAATCCTGATTAGAAAAAATGTCGTGCAACTCATTCAAACTAAAAGTCGAACAACAAAATCCAGAAATTATGTTACATTTTAGATTAAGGAAATATTAAGTTCTGATCCTTCTGGACGTTTCATTGCCGATCGCTACGCATAATCTCCGCCTGGACTGAAGGAAGTTTCAAAGGCCGAAAGCCGGGGGACTGAAGTTTGGCCAGCTTAACAAATGGAGATGAATTGTGATGTGCCATATCTCACAACTCACTGAAGACAACAATGACTTTCCAACTCTCAAATAACAAATTTATAGGGACCGAATTTTTCAGAAAATCCACCTGCAATCTCCGAAAACAGATGGCACAGGACTCCTCCAACCAGCCACTGAGGAAAGAGGACAAGTGTGTACTAAACTTAAAGAGGTCAGAGAACAAATTTCCTATGGGTGATTTTTATCGCACTATTAAAGAGAACAGCAATCACCATTTTGCAAGTGAGACGGTATTGCAATATTCCTATAAAATTACACGAGCGGCAATCGAAAACGAAAAAATTTGGAAATCAGCATACCTATAGGCAACATCAAGGACGCTATTGTGAAAAAATTGGCCCCCTTTTAATTCTGGCTCGTCGTTGAGAGATATCTGCGGAATTCGCTGATTACCTTTCGAGTTTTCCCATGTGTTTGATATTTGATCTACGGCATCGGTTTATGATGACTGACTCCAAAAGTAAAAGGCATCGAAAAATTTCTTAATAACACCTTTGAATAAAAGAAAGTTTACATCTAATTGGAATAGATCGTTAAAGTGATCTCACTGTCAATTTCATCTTTACAGGCTTGGAGTTTTCGATAGTATATAAAGCTGCGTTTGATAGTACCCAGGATATCTAAAGAAAGCAGGTTTAAGGCTCCCTTCAACACTGCGAGAAGACTAATCTTGGAATTATGCTCTGGCAGAGCCATGGCATGTGAAGCATAAGCTTAGCGAATTCCTCCAGGAAATCCTGCAGTCATGTTTCAACGAAGAAGACTTCTTCTGTCTGCTGCTATGAAAAATCTTTCTAAAGCTTCTTTAGCGTCGTCGGATTCCTAGTAGACTTAACAGGAAAGCTTGCTCAAGGTCATAGGTAAGATAGATCGATTAGGATGCCAACAACGTCAATTCCAATATATATTACCGTAAATTCTCATCTTTATGGAATTCGAGCGAAAAAAAGTGCTGGCTGAAAGAAGGCACAGCTCTTGCTCTATCGGCAGGATCAATTTCAGGGATTTTCAGTGTCCAATTTCTGGTTGTTTTAAGTCTTATTAAGGACGTCTTAGACTACACATCTCAGAACGCCAATATGATTTTTAATTAGGTTCAGTGCGAGCTTCTTCCTAACATCCTTCTTCTGCCTGAAAAAATAAGAATTCCTTATCCCCATTCACCCTACTCCTCTCCAAAACTATTTTCCCTCTCCTCTAGCTATGCATCCGCTTGTTCAATTACTATACTGCACACCTTCCTTGTTAATAAACGTACGTATATATTATCGTCATGAAATGTCAAATTAACACGGAGTAACAATTGCCAATTAGGTCTTATTTCGATCAACCATAGGTTGGCATTAAGGGCTATAGGGAGCATTAAGGAGCGCTTTTTAGATAATGTAAGTTAATATGAGAGTGTATAAAAGGTGTTTATATGATTATGAAAGATGATTAGGTGGACGAAGAAGCATAAAGAGTGTATGGGATGAGGGGAAATGACCATCTTGTTACAATGCTCACTTCTATTTAAAGCAGCATGCAAAGTGAGGATGAACATATCCCTGCATTCTGGCCTCCGCACTGGTCTTCGCTTTACTTGCTTCCATTTGGGCAAGTGAAATTAGGAGACTACTCCCAATTCTCTAATTGCAGCATGCTTGTCAGCTTACAAGACGACTTAACCTCTCCGCTTCATTAGCATAGATCGAAGGAGTACACCGGAAATAAATTCACTGCTACGGGCTACCTGATTTTAGAAATTATGTTATATTCAGATGAAAGTATGTAAATAATCTAACATTTTGCAAAATACCGAAGCTAAGCGGAAAGGTTGAATGCACTGATATTCACCTTTAGAGCCTCAATCATAAATCGGAGAGAAAATAACATTTTATAGTGCAGATATTCTCCCCACTAAAAGAAGGTGCACAGAAAGAAGCCAAGCAAACTGAGGCTAGTCTCAAGGGCGAAAAGGATTGAATGTCATACTTGTAATCTGTGGACCTATGCGAAGTTCTTTTTCATTGATTTTGCTCCATTCAAATCCGAAATTCTACAACATTTGTGATGTTTCTCTCACTTATGCCAAAGTTGCACAATTCCTTCTTCGCATGGGAACAAAAACTCAAGTAGATGTCAAGACTGAAAAAATCAATAAATATTTAAAAGTATCGATGACAAAGAGTTAATCTTACCGAAAAGACTGGCTTTCCAAAACGCCCTCCACTATAAGCTATCTATTGAGGCTGTTAAACAATACGTTTTTATTGTAATTATACGCCAACAAACATGTTGCCATGGGCAAAGCTTCCAACCTTGCCAGACAGTACGGAAGCTCTTGTCAGCACACAGACCGATATGGATTTACGTTTGCCAATCAGAGGGATTAAATAATTCAGACATTATGGGATGTGCCGCTTATACATAAAAGTACAATTGTATTTCCAAATGTTTATTGTGCATGCAATTGCCCCATATATTATTAGTTATGATCTGAGTGCTAAGTAATTCCAGCTGTTCTCCTTCTTCTCCCTCCCTCAACCTCATTTACGATTTATTTATTCTTTTATCCCTCTTTGCCCTAATACCAATCATAAGGAATTTAGAATTTGACTGAACTACCAACCTCTCTAGCCAGCACACAGGTAGAATTGTAGATTTACTCAACCGCAGTCTCATTGACATTGTGTCAAGATATTCATTTCCTCTTACATATATGTCCCTTAACACTTCTTGGTCTATCTTTTCTCTTCCATACACTTATTGATCTTCATTCTACCTTGTCTTCTCCAATAAGATGTTTCACACGAAGTGCTTATTTCAACTACACTTCATACGGCGTTTTGCAACTATCAGAAGAGACGCTTCCTGTTAGACCCTAGTCATTAGAAAACCTTATCGACTTCATTTCTACAAACCTCTTGACCACATTTCTGGACGAATTCATATCTATTCCTAATTCCTACCAAACTTCTGTGCTTGCGTTCTTGATTAAATGTCACTTTTTGATAAAAATACCAAAAGGTGGTTAATTTGTAAAAATAAAAGCTAGACCGAATTGATTTGGTTTGTGTACTTTCGCCAACCATCACGCAGGTACATATAACATTTCGTATTCACGCGGTGAAGTTTGGTACTTAAATGCTCGATGGTAATTGCGTATTTTTGATTTCTCGTAATGCAATTTGAAATTTGTAACACCGTTCCTACATTACGTGAAAATTTATTTTTCATTTAATTTTAAATGATAAACTGACATTTGCGTGTTGTAAACAGAACTGGGACTTGTCACTGATAATAATTTCAAGATATAGCGGATGTTGCAGTATTCAGGCAAGCGATCTGTGGGAAAAACAGGGACTTCTGATAGATGAATTCCTGATTTTCACGCCTGCACCGGTGGATTCAGAAAAAAATTGTGCGATTGCCGTCTTCCGATGATCCTTTGAGGAGACTCGTGCTGAATCTGATGTCAACGTTGGTAATATGCATATATTTATATACATATTCGAACTGCCCTTTTCTTTTATAGTTAAAGTAATCGGAAATTGGACGCAGTAAGTACTTCCGATCGTTGCTCCTGAGGAACATTGATCCCATTGGCAGTATAATACATTACTTTCTTATCCGCAAATATTTGCAGCTTTGCGCTTCACTGCTTTCGCACGACTTCCCCAGGCATGAAAATGTACTCTTTCAGTGGTGGAGATCGACCCTGTAGACAATTTTAGTCGGGATAGTCGTGACTTTGTGTAATCCTTCCTTTTTGCTCTCCTTTGTGCTTGATGACTTAAAAGAATCTTTGGCGTAGAGAAATGGAAAGGCTTTGCATAACATCCCCAAGTCTTCGTCAAAGTTTGGCCGCGGGGTTTCCTGGAGGAATCCACCGAGCTTGCTCTTGAAATGTTACTGTTCTGCCAGAGAGCGATCCTGAGACTAGTCTTCTAGCAGATAACTTTATCTAAACCCGAAGATCAGTATTTATAAGGCCTTTTTACTCGGAAGATGGAAGTTGATACTTAACAGCACAAGATTAGTTACAATGACCTCATTTGGGCGTGCTTCAATTATTCATAGTACAGTTTACACTTTGCAATCTGAACAGCCTGGAAAATTGAAATAATTGTTGGCCAAGAGTATAGTGGAAATTATTGCCGATTTCAACTGATTTCTTGTAGAAGGAAATATAGCATCCCTATACTAACTCCTACAAACTCTAACGGTTTCAAGTGCTTTATATCTAGTTACTTTAAGTCTTACTGAAGATCGTGTCAGAACGTCATCCATGATCTCCGGCCATTCGGATCAATACTCTTTTAGAGACCTTTTAAGATCCAAAAGAATAATTTTAACAAATACCCAGCTGACTTATGAAAAAGATTAAGTTTAGAACTACAAAAACCAAATTCTCTTAATCAAGATATTAAATAATGCTTCCGTTTGGGTTATTAAATTTGAATGTTAAAGTACTTGCTGAAAAAGCCCCTCTGTGAAACCTTACAACACTATTGCAAAGTCGGAGACTCGATCTATGGATACTTCTTCACAGAGATGACGAGACACTTACCGAATTAAAATTGGAATCCTACCTAATGAAATCAGTACCTCTTAATCTGCCCGCACAGTGTTGGTTAAGGCCACGTCTGATAGATGATAAATGGGCGTTCGGTTAGAGAGAGAGGGCGAAATTTTTATTATGAATCAAACAAATACTTTTTCCCTAATATTAGCAACAACGAACTTGAAATGAGAACGCCCTGATGAATCGAGAATCTACTAGGTGGTAAACTCCTTAGTTCAGTAGATGATGTTAGAAGAATTATGGGAACAAAAAGCCTATTATTAAAGCAGTCCGACGTTAGAATGCATTAGTTGGGTGTCCAACAAAACAAAGGTCATATCTCCGGTGTTATGTTTTGTCTGGGGATTGTCAATTCCCACAAGTCGTCTCTAAGTCAACTGAGCAATTACTAAAGTCCTGCTGTATTTGTTTCAAGATAATCAGGAATTCATATCTTGAATAGATTTCATAGAGTGGTGCCTTATTTACTAGACACTTCAGATGAGTCGTTTTCGATTAGTGTGAGTAGATCGCCATGGTGTGAAAGCGTAAAATATACCCTTGACTAGCGGTTAGAGGAACAAGTTCGTTCCTGTAATACCGTGGAACCATATCATTTATATAGACAGGTCCAGACCTGAGCGATGATTGTTGATACTAAGAGTTCTGTTCTTTTTTCTCTGTCACGACGTTTCTCTGTGTTTCTATGTAAGTCAGTAGCAGAACGATGTTATGTGTGTTTTGTAACTAGCACACGTTTCGGCAGGTCAGAGAAAAGAAGAAGCGATCACTGTATAGGCAAACTGATGGAGAATGTGAATTAAGTGATATAGGCTGAGAATTTAATTATAGAACCGACTCTATCATTGGAAGATGCTTTCGGGGAGAGCACGCAAAGGATATGGAGAGTCTCCGAATAGATATATGCGGTTAGTAAACTCGTCTGTAAAGTCGGAGATCACGGAGATCAGTGCTCACAAGTCCACAATGTGTATATTTGGCTAATAGATAGAATGGTGGAATTCGTGTTTTTCACCAGAGAGGCTCCATGATTCTTCCCTTCTGTCCAGGATGAATGGTAAAGAATCCCTTTCTAGAGAAGAAGTTATGCTATGAAAATGGAATGTTACGAGTTTCATCGTGGGAACAATTAAAGCAGTCCAACATAATTTAAAGGAAGGGGATCGAGTGGAAGTAGCATTTTAAATTCACTTTGTACGTATTTTACTTACCGCGTATAGTTTGGCTCTTCATGTTATACTGTTTCAGTGTTCACCTCTTGGAAATTCATCCAGTAAATTCCTCAGTGAATTCATTTTGGGGACGTACAAAGCTTATTGACCAGTTTGCTGGCTAATCAACCACTGTCAAGTCAGGAAGCTAGTAAGAGGATAAGGATAGAAATTAATTTAACATAGCGAAGCGCACTTGAGCTCAATCAAGTTAAACTCTTTATTGGATCACTTAAATTTGGTATCTCGAATGCAAATATCACTATTTTCTCTGTAATTTAGATGCCAGTTTTGATAAGTGTATGCCTGTTTCCATTCTGCCGATTCTGACAGCTGAATGGTAATTGACTATAGATTGCCAACTGGATCAAATTTTCGATTCCCATAAGAATTCGTTTTGGCTGTGAGCTTGGAAAACTGATAGTAGCATCACATGTTCGTAAGGGGTGCTGTTTTCTTCCCATTGGTAGGGAAAGTTTGTCCAGGTGAATGACATTATCGGTCATGTGTAAAGCAAACGAACGTGTAAGGTCATACAATTGCGAAAGAGTGACTGCAATTAGCAGTACATTCCCTAACCTCGCACACGCTTCAAATGCCAACTATTTTTGGCTTAAATGAACATTCGCAAGAACGTCGAAGGGAGGTTTTTATCTAACACTCATCTTGGCCGGAGAAATGGCTTCTGATCATGAGAAACTCACATTCCATTGTGCCATTCCTTACGACCAGCATGGTTGATCGTCCAGTGATGAGTCCCAAGACCGTGATCTCTGACTTAACATACAGGCCTGTTGACAATGTACAGATAGAAGATATTTGATCAATGCATAATCAGTTTTTTCTATTGAAAAGTGGTTATTTTCAGATATAGATATTAATGATTTTCTAAACTTTTTAATCAGATCCTCTTTACTGGGTATACTTGTAATCTGTCACCACCTATAAACCAGTGTTTGTCGAGGCGCTTAGCCTTTGCTGGAAACCCCTAAGAAACCCCTCACCCTACGAACACACTACCACTTTATTTTGCCAAAGTAAAATGGGAAAAATTACAGAATATTCACTTAAATACGAAAAAATTTTTGCAAATATCAAACCCTCTCTTAACTTTAAATTTTCTCCTCAATCGGATAAATGGAGGGAATTACTAAAGAGATGCACTTAATTAAATGCTACGCGAAAATTATAACAAAGTTATTACGTTCGTCGGTGATGCAGTGGTCAAAGTGCGCAACTGCGAAGTCAGAGACCTTGGTTAGTTCAGGTGAAATACTGATAGTTTCTCATAGGGGAGACTGAGTGTTGAAAAACGCTTTTCTACAGTGATATCGCCATATAAGGTTATTATACCATTTCATTTTTAAATATTGGAACCGAAAAGTACTATTGGACATATATACTTTTAGAACTCTTCAATTAGAACGCTTCACGTATGATGCTAATTTCCCCTCCATCTGGTACTTCACATGGCCTTATATCTGGATAAAAGTACCGGCCAAGTTCTTTCACACACAAATTTTTGTATGTAAACAACTCGCACGATCATGTCACATATTAGATTGTAGACAAAGTCAATGAATAAACAATTGTTTTCAAATCGGGAAACAGGAAGCAATAGAATTTATTATTACGTCTAGGCAGCCACAGTTGTTTAGACCCAACAGAATGAGTAGAAAGAAGGCAAGAGATCTGTAATCCAGATAATTTTTTATTAAGGAAATATAACACTTTATAAAGCTTGTTGCGTATTGAGAAATGACAGACTTCCTGATCAAACAAAAATGTGACAACGGCGAGCGGGAAAAGTAAAAAAATCGATGAGAAACTGTCATTGAAGTATGCCAAGTGATGAACTTCTTTTGAGGCATTTCGATCTGAGAATAATGGGCATGTCACCGTCGACGTGTGTATCTATCTTCCAGTGACTATCCAATGAGTTGGACCTGATAATATAGCAGGTGGAATTTGGTTAAAATGTGTCCTCACTAGGGTCTTCCGGGTCTTTGTTTGTTGATTCCACTAAGAGGTATCGAAAAAATGCTCTCCTGTTTCCAAACTGATTTGTAACCTTCTAATCCCTATGAGAAAGTGAGCAAATCAATATTTTCTGAACTCAAATGAAGTAAAGATCTTAACAACGCGGCTTTTTTATATACTCCTTTTCAAAGCCTCGTTTCAGTCCTTATTGAGCCATTCTGATATCTCAAGTTTTCAGATGCCAACCAATGATCTCAATGAAAAATAAGATAGTAATGTCAATTTCTCACTTGATTGTGCGAACTTAGCTCATTTGGTCACCTAAACACGTTGCAATGGCCATCATACTCGTCTATCAGGTCAGAGGTCAGGAGATCATTTGACTATCAGTGAATTTCTAGTAATTTGTATGACTAATCGCCCCGATTACTACTGGCCAACAAGGGAGGTGGTGAAATGTGAGCTTCTATTAAAAGCGGTTCCAGAATACCCTGCCTCTACTCTAGGAGAGTGCTGTGAATACTTCTCTGAATGGGCTTGGAAATGCAGAATTTACATTAATAAAGACCATTGTTAGTCCACCCTAGTTTAGATCACATATTTGTACGTGAACCCCTAATAATATTTTCAGCATGTTCATCTCCTGTGGTTCCGAAGAGGTTGACTGCAACATGTTTTTCTAAGGGTAAGAAAGCCCTCCTTGCGTTATGTGAAAAAATATCACATACGGCCTGGAATTTAGATGGAATTTCGCATGTGATCAGCAAGAAATTATGTGAAATAAATTAAAATAATAATTGCTTATCTGAAACTTTCAATGTAATTTATGATAATTTTACTTTTAAACATTAATTAACTTGAAATCAAGATATTTTTCATTGTTTTTCTTTTAATTTATTTAAAATGGAATCTGCGTAAGTGGAATATCATTTTTCTAATTTGCTTATTATTTATTGCAAACCCTATTTATTTATTTATTTATTTATGAAAAAGACTTTAAAAACTAGAGTAATTTAAGAGTTCCATTAAACATTTTTCAGGGAAAGATTTTAATCAATTCCCGAGGATTCTTTTCAGCTGAAGTATATCTCGAATAAGGAAGAGCAGAAACCTAAGAGATTGAAAACCAAAAACCAACTAAGAATGATCGCTTTATTTCGACTAAACTGATCCATATTTTCGTACCTAAAATTGTCGCTAACACCGCGTTTTATTTCCCATCTTCTCCCTGTTGCCTTGTTTTTTTTCTTGAATTATAAAATCAGTTTCCTTGTATAAAACAATGGGAACATTCTCGGAGTTGATTGATCTCTACATGTCATCCTATTCACATCTAATTCAAGTTGGTGGGAGAAATTAAATGAAGCTCTCTAATGCGCAATACCGGGAAATTCATTGATTCGCAGCTTCCCACAGTTACCGGTCTGGAGAGGAGAAGCTAAAAGATAGCAATGCCAATACGTGTTCATAGGAAAAAATAAATGCACTTAAATTGGAGTGGGGATTAGTCACTGGCCTTATGGAAAGGGATGCAGGTTGTGTTCAGTTTAACTGATTAGATAAAGCGGAATAGGTTTCAGCTTCGATTTCCTGGAATTTATTTTACGCGCAATACTTCTTAAATGCGATGTAAAGTGCTTAAAGCACCATGACATCTCTTTAGAAAACATTTGTGGATCAAATTTGTAAAAATTGTGATGCGAATGCGAAATAAAAAAAATGCCAATTGGCATTTAAACAGTGGACCTTTCAATCTTTCCGTAGGGAAGGGATGATTGTTCTGGAAGAGCCCTAATTGTTGACCTCAAGGGGTAAAACACCCCTATATGTAAATGGACTAATAAAGCATCTTTATCTGTTGAATGTACGCGCTTCGAGTCAAGAATTGATTTCTTATAAATAAATATTTTCCATGGGAATTCAAGCCGTTCTTAATGATACCATTTTTGCTAATTCGTTTCTAGTACAAGGGCCTTAGTAAAATAACTTCCGCAAAATTAGGTAAGTTGTTACTAGTTAAAATTAAGTAGGAGATAATTTAAACAATGAACTGAAAAAAATTTAAGTTTGCTAATGAAAATACCATATATAATTTGGGGTCGCAGACTGTGAATAAATATAACTGCTGGAATAAATAAAAATGAAAGCCTGCGTAAATTTAGATCAAACCAAATTCCTGCAGATAAGTTTAAAAGGAAAATGGTGTTTGATTTTCTTAAGACTTGACGATTGAATGTACGAGTTGCGGATCGAAGAAATAGCGGATTTAAAAACTGGGGACTGGCGCTACTTCCCCGAATATCCAACAAAATCCTCTTCGCCGCTTCTTGATAGGGTTGAACTTTACTGCATTTAGAGTGAAGAACAGAAGCAAGCAAATAATCACCATATTCAGATTAATTAGGAATTTATTGAATCATATTAAGTTAAAGAATTTTTAAAAATTGATTTTAAAGTTAACACATTTTCTTAGTTAACACAAATTATCTAATCGACTTTTTAAATTCAGTGCTTTTGTTTACTTAAAAGATTTTATGTTTTTTTTTCACGCAAATAAAGGTAGATATATGCAGAGAGAGACGACGAATGCAGTTATTGTAGAAGAAATGATTCGAACGATTTCAAACACCGCTCGAGTTGAATAATCAAGTAAAAATTTTAACACACATTTTTAAAATTATAATTTTAATTTTTGATTAGTAGATAGTAACCTCGAATTTAAAGTAGATAATGTTATAGAGCATAAGGGCAATGGCGAATGATAACCTTGTTGTGGCTCGACTTTTAATTGTGCTTGGTTCGCAATTTGGCTAATGTTGCTTCGTTGCGTTGATTAGTGTTTGCATTTCCTTACAAATTACACGATGGAGTCCACGAAGAAAGTAGAAGCACAAGCATTATTTGACTATGATCGACAGCATTTTGATGAGGTTTGCAATTGCATTTTATTTTATCTCTTCAGTTATCCTTCAAAACTGGAGAAATAATCAAAGTTCTGAAACAAATCGAGGGAGGTTGGTGGCATGGCGAGTTAAATGGAACACAGGGCTGGTTTCCTAGTAATTATGTTCGGAAATTAGTTTCTTCGTCAAGGTCTACTGACACCAGTCATTTATTAAGCTTCCAACAAGAGATCGTTCAGCACATTCTTGAGGGAGAATCGAAACAGATTTCTGATTTAAATGCACTTATTAAGCTTTTACAACCAGTTGCCGAGATTTTATCCAAGTTGTAAGTCCTATTTTAGGCGGGTCTAACTTTTTTTAGTTCATTTTTGACCAAAATATCGACATTCTTGGACAAAGTGGCACAGATCATTCTACTTCATGAGACTATAGTCAAAGCCCTTGAAAAGATGAAACCGTGAGGACATAAAAATTATTATTGAAACCTTTAGGCTTTCGAACCCCAAATTTGTTGGAAAGTTATTCCTCGATGTTGCAAAGAATATGGACCAATTAACCGGAGAATATACTCGTTCATGCGCTTACATTGAATTCGGTTTGCAAGATAATGTAACCGCGATTCCCGTAGCGGTTGGTCCAACAGGCCAAGAATTGTATTCGTCGAAAACTAAGGCACTCTTTGCAAGTGTTTTCGACCGTCTATCAAGATATCCTATTCTTTTGAAAGAGACTGAGCGGTATTACGAGGTGAGCCTATTAAAATATTTTCATTATGGCCGTGAAGGTTCTTCGACTGAACTTTAATGTCTAAATTGCAATTGGAGGCATGATCTGTTAGATTTGGCATTGAACTATCATTGATTTCATCTGTTCTCAAATGTACTTTCTTTTGGCAAGTTTAGCTCTCTAAAGATTAGATCAAATTTGCAAAAGTTTCTTTTCTTGGTTCTGTTTAACTTAGGATTCAGATGGAGTTTCTCTTTCCATAAGAATCAACATTAACGCGAAGATGACAAAAGAAAGCCACAGTCTAGGCACTTTTTAGAATAAGAACAATTCTCTTCCCAGGTGGTTTGTCAACCTATTCAATACGCGGGTGCATGGTGATCCTAATATCTAGATAATTAGTCTGTACAAGTGTATTCGTTAAGTATATTCTTTCTGTAAATAGTTTTGTTAAAAGTAATTGTGTCTTGGTGTAATTTCACTTCTGTCTCATCTTCTCCTTTGGTCTGAGTCAACTGTAGCCTAGTGATATCTATTGGGGACTTAGATTGCAGCATCAAAACAATGCAGGATAGTCTTACCTTACAAAAAATATTGATATATGTTTTCTTTTCTAGGATCCACATCCAGATAGAGCAGCAATCTGCAAGGCGATGCAGGTCTATTCAGAGATTCTGGAGCGTTGTAATCTTCTGCGCAGTCTTCGAGAGGTGGATATTGAAGTCTTGTCATCAGACATTCGTGGTCTTCCCGATCAGGTTAGTAATTAGGTGTTTTAACTAACTGACTGAAGGGGGAACATAGAGAACCATAGTGTAGATTTCTATTAGAAAATCAACGAGTGAGATGTACGGTTCGGTTACCAGAGGGATACTGGTACCATACTCAAAGATGATTTTCAGTCTTTCTGACTGTCTTCGACCCACATGTGCCTTTGAAATTATCTTACTAATGTAAATTTCGTTTTATTCAGCTTCTTGTAGACTTCTTTTGTGTCATTTTCTAGAATAATTGAGATAAAACCGTTGGACTATGCCAATATTTCGATATGTTATTATTTTCAAATCTCGTAATTTTCACACGTCTGTTTAATTATACTAATTTCAATTTGTGAGACTTTTCTAACCTTTTAGATTGCACCGAAAATTTTAACAGCGCTGATTTTTTTTATTAAAAATGTGTTTACTAGCCTGAGTAAATTCTACCATTGATGCATTTATGGCAGTATTGCACTTTGCTACTGTTAAGCTTTTATCATCGAAGTGTTGTAGTGCCCATGATTCGTTAGAATGATTATTTGACCCGGAAAATCTGTTATTATTGTTATTATTTAAATGCTTATATTGAATGAAGTCGCCTTTCTGCTCGCCCATTGAGAAGGTAAATTTTTGACAGTGATTCAAATAGCCACTGATATTTTCGTAATCGTGTCATCTTCCTGAAATAGAAGGAAGGTAGTTGCAGACTAGTACAGTTAGTAAACAATAATAGTTATTGATGTATAGATATAAATCCTCACAAAATGTGCATGAAAGGATTTCGAACCCTGAAAGATAGTTTAAAACGTTCAAGGTGGATTTGGAGTGATTTATGGATTTAGTAGATGACCGATTTCGCTTCCTCTTCTGCGTTTTCTTTATTTTTCTCATTTATGAGATCTCTAAATAACTTAATTCTGTTAACACACCGGTAACCGATTGCCGAAATCATTTAACAACACGAATAACATTTGAATTGGTTTTGTATTTTGTTTTAATAATATCAAATGTGGATAACTTCGATATTAATAATTTACTAAATCTCCCTTCTATTCCCTTAGACTCGTCTTCAGATCGGTGATCCTACTTTAACTCTAAAAGCCAACATCTGCGTTCTCGACGCTGAAAATCACTTCGTGATCGACAATACCAAACCTCAGGCCGCCATTCTCCTTTATCCAAATTTCCTTATCATTCTCTCACTTTCTGCACCTCGGGTCTACCAGTTGAGGGTAAATATACCTTCCATCCTCCTTTGAAAATCGATACATTGCAATTGAATGTAGTGATATCTTTTTTCAATCTTTCTCAGATGCATGTTTCAATCTCAAACATCGCGGTAATTGCCCCATCACAGAACGAAAGTGTCCTAAGTCTCAAGATTATTGGTAAGTGACAGTGTTTCCTTCGATATTTAATGATGTTGAATATATCTAATTAAATTGTGGAGGTTAATTTTATTGATCGAAAACCACGGTCATAATGGAATACACCCAGATCAATTTCACTCATAAGTCAGTATGTCCTTGTTCTCAACCGTTTCCGTGGACATACTGCTGATTTGCGTTCAGTGAGCTGTAAATATCCAAGTTTAAACTTAACAAGTTTTGTGAACATAGATATCCACCGGATCATTTATTTTCCAGATTTTCTTGATTTCTAATTCAACTTTGCGTATATAAGTCGCTTTTAGCAATAAAATAATGACATTATTCAAGGTGCGTAAGACATCTGAGGACACCTTACGCACTTTCAGACAAAGAAAAAATGGAATTGTTGATTGTTCAAACTTACAATTTCTTGTAAAAAAACAAATAAAAATAATTTAACTTAGATTTTTTTCTATATATCCTCCTTCGGCGTCTATTATCCACTCAATTCGAGTTTAAAAATGACTGCAGGCCTTAATCAGGTGGTCCTCCATTGCTCGGGCTACTGCTTCAATCAGAGAGGATTTGGTGTTATGGAGATGCATATTAACTTTCTTTTCAGCGACGCCTCACACACAATGATCCAAAGGATTGAGGTTTGGTGGGTTAGGACGCCATAAGTTTGGTGTGAAATGATGATGATCCAATCGTGGGTTTTGAGAGCCTTATGAGATGGAGCCGAACCTTGGTGGAAGACATAGGGGGTCTTTCATTGATTACAATGGATTAAAAGAGTCTTCACATAGGCATTTGCATCTGCACTGACTCTAAGGCTCTATAGAAAAAGTGGAGGAGTCATGATGTGCCCCTCTCTCACTGCTAACAACACCGAAAATCATCACTGTTGCTGGAAACTTCGTGCGTATGGATTACAGTTGGAACTTCATTTCATTTTTTCTATTGACTTTTTTGGTCGGAGAAAAATCAAAGATCCCTGTTCTGGGTGCTTCAGTTTGTTCAAGGGTGGTTTTGCATGCATTATATGATTCTCTTGAGTTGTTTTTTCACATAAATTGGTATTACCAAAGAGCGTATGAGATTTGTAGCCGAAGTCTTGATGAACAGCATTCCTTATATATTGTCGTTTCTTCAGACACCTGAAGAACATTGACAAGATGTTGTGCAGGATTTTCGTCGATCATGCACTCTTCTGACAAACTCAAGTGTTGTGAGTGAGTCAGCAGAGCGTTATCAATGGTGTTGTCTTGGTCTGGCCAACTCATCTCCATTGTTCTCATTCACCTCCTTTCCAACTTTGTAAACGAAAGATATGGCAACTTTTAGGAATTTTTCAATTTCTAAGTTGCTGTGTTTTGCTTTATTGACACTATTACATTGTGTCCTTTCATTCCATTAGTTATAGTAGTACCTGCCATGAGATCTCCTGATACAAAAGATGAATTAATTATTATCGGGTTAGTTTAAATTACAAAAATATAAGTGTCATCAGATACCTTACGTACCCTGTAATGCTTATTAAATTGTTCAAATGAATTTGCTTTCCATAACATGGCCGGGCTAAAGGGAAAATGTCTTAAAGCTTCTCTGTGAAACTCATTTAACCAACATTCCATTGATCGCTAATAACTAGTAAGTTCAGTCACCGTGTATGGACTGATGGTTGTCGAATCCTTGTGCATTGATGGCGTAAAGATCGGCAGACATGCCCACTAAGTTAGAAGTCACGGGTTCGATATCCATTGAATGGCGTGAAAAACCTTGCTGATTAATACTAGTCAAGCGAGGATTGGTGGAATGCGAGTTCCTTATTATTTGCCCAAGTGTTGCCCTCCTGCAGTTTTGATATTGCCACCGAATCCACAACTTTGTGCGTGACAGCCATGCGAATTATCGTATTACTAATAGATGTTAATTTTTTTAAGGTTCTGGTGCGCAACCGGAAGAGCACAATCTTCACCTCTGGTGCACGGGAGTGTGTACCCGCGATCTTTTCTTCTCTACCGCCTCCGAATTCATCCGAAACTCCAAGGTCAGTAACCTTCTCCCCTCTACCCCTTGTCTCTCCATTTTTTGCTTCTTTTGAGTGCATGTCTCTAATTGGCATGACTTCTAACAGGTGGACGATTACAGCACTATATCTGATGAGATGGTAAGCGGCTGTATTTATGTACAAAACAGGGGGAATTTTGATTGCGCTTTTTCATATTTCCACCTTGTGCACAGACACATCATTTATGGGCAAATTAACAAAGTGCACTTTGAAGGGAGTAGGTGAATGGAATTTTAATTTAATTAATGAATAAGTTTTCCAGTCTACCTGGTGACAATTTGACCTTTCTTTTTGCTATAACATAACCAACTAGGAGTTCGGATAGTAATCTAGCAGAGCCAACAATCTAGAA
>CAADRB010000052.1:85159-174422 GCA_900708905.1 Hymenolepis diminuta | reverse complement strand
AACTTAACACAGAAGCTAATAACCCACGGCAGATAAGAAGGCACGTTATAGTTAACACGAGGGTATTAACGAAACTCTACACTCAATCGGTATCGGCTTAAACAAATACGAATAATTATCAAGTGTCAAGTGTATCGGTGGGGAAATAAAGAAAGAAAATACATTTTTGTTCATAGAAGAAATATTGGGAGCGGAGAAAATAATTATCATTTCTTCTAACACATTTGCGAATCCTCTTTCTATTTATTTATAATCACTTGATAGGAAGTACTCAAGTCCCGTGCTCACATTAATAGCATCCTTTTCTTCTTTCTTCTCCTTGTTCCTATCGAAATGCTTGGTCGTAGTTGGCTTTGCTTAAAATTTCCTTTCGATTTTATCTAACTACCATTAACAATTTTTTCCGCATATTTCAATTCATCCTTCCGAATTGTTGTGCTTCATGTTGGAGTCTTGTTTGTGGAATTTCCTTATATTTTTGTGATTCTTTTATGCTCTTATCGTCACATTACATTGGGCCTCCGTAGTTCACGTTTTGTCAAACAGATCGTTGAACAGCGACAATTAGAACTAGTGACCTACGGTTGTAATCAAGAACCTTGTAGCAAAATGCGTGATTCATACCAAAAACTTCCACTACTACTCTTCCATCTGAAGTGGGTGCCGGAAAACATCATAACCAGGATTGACTGATTTTAAACAGTCTTCTGAAGCTTAAATAGAAACATTTAAAAGGCTGGCGGAAGTGCTTGTGTCTTGTTTATAGCCTTCAATTTTGCTGTAATTTGGGTAAAAAAGAAAGTTCGGAAATTAATAGGATTCATGATAAAAAAACTCCCCATATGTGTATTTATTCGCTAACGGATGATTATTTCTAATTTTATGGAGTTTGTATTTTCCATGACACCTCCCATTTTAGTGGGAGCTACAGCAAAAGCGATTTCATCATCGAAAGGTAACATCAAATTTGCTAACAACCACAAAAAGTAACCTTATGTCGTGTTCTGCACTAAAATTGACCCTTATTCGGAATCACTTGATAGTCTGTTAGTTGCTTTCGATTTCCTATTGGCCGATTCCACGACCAATAGATTTGACTTCACAGAAATTGTGAACTACCATTACACGCTTCAATAAATGTTCACAGTCTGCTGTGTTACCCTAATGTCTTACATTGCACAGAGCTGTTACCCTTTGACCCCTCCTCCTCCTCCTCCCCCCCCATCCCTCCTCCCTTAATCACCTTTTAATATATAAAAGACATTAGGTCTGGTTCGGATATACGTTGTTTTTTATGGAAATATGATATTCATTAATATCAGAGTTTTAAAGATGCGATTTATTAACCTTAGCGCCTTAATTTTATCAGTAGGAATTGATTAGATTTGATCATCTTTAAACGTGCAGAAGACAATCTTATTATCCTAAGAAGACCATTTATGCCGAATTCGTGATCAATTGCAAAGGGGGGGGGGGGGAATGACTTGGTTATTAATGATTCAAGTTGCTAAGTCAGCCATCAAAATTTGAATGATATAAACTATCTTTCAATATGGAAAGGTCATTTGTGGTTGATGTGATTCCTCCGCTGTGTAATTAGATAGGTCTTATTACTCATATTGGCAAGATCAGTAACGACAGACTGTTTTCTGGACTACGAAAAACGGTAAGAATAGAGGTTTCTCAGCCTCCTACGACTTGACAGTATTGATTAGCTTATTGAGATCCAGTGCTTCTGTTGGAGTTAGAATAACAACTAAGGGCTGGCAGCTAACAGTAACAAACAGTTCTAAAACTAGAACACAAAGAGTTGTGTAGGCCAAGGCGTATTGAACAAATCACGATGAGTATTCCAGAGACGAAGAGAGGTGGGAGGTAGGCGTACGTGCAGATACCTGACAGGCGTGTGCCTGTTTGTGTATGAGAGGAAATACAAAGACGGTTTATGAATCATTTGGGCAAGGACGCACGTGAGGGTATGAGTACAGCGTACCTTTTATATCTAATGGTGAGTCAGTGCATGAAGTGATTTCTCCCGGTTTACAATTTGCATCAACTGCTAAGCCGCACATTACCCACATTAGACTAACACGCTTTGCATTTTGTCCTCTTCAAACCACAAATACACTTCGATTTCGCTTAGCTGTTTTTATCGGAAAACGGAAATATCAGAGATTGGATGCCTGTTTATCCATATTTGTGATGTGAATCGAAAAAAGGTCATTTTCATTTTTCAGCCTTACAGAAGTGCTTCTTTGGGCAGTGCTGATTCACGGAAAAAGATCATGGTAATTTTGCTGTAAAATAACAAATCTTGTTTTTGATTAAATCCATTTCTAATGTATTCTGGTTAGTCGTTGCGTATTAAAACACCATACATTTCCAACTTTCCACTTTTAAGATCGAAGACTTGTAAAAGATGGTGAAGGCTCTTCCCCCAGTACTAAGGTGATAATCGTAAAAATGTGTCTGGTTAAACATTCAGCCATCTCATGTCACTAAACTGCCAGCCCCGTTATACCCCGAATTCAGAACACTGGCAAATGCCTGAATCTAAATAGGGTACAAGAGTTCGAATTTTAGAAGTCTAGTTTTTGCTGAATTGCCGTAATAATTTATAATTCCCAAAATTATCTTTGGAAATCGTTTTCCAATGCTCATTTGAGTAGAGTGACAGTGTAGGGCTATCCTGGTGAGAGACTCCAATTTCGCCATCTCTATGTTAGTTTGATTTAACCAGTGCGGTTTTCCATTCCACTCACTGGGTGTGATCCGATAGGAATCGAACCCATGACCTCCAAGGTGGGAGACGTACGCGTTGACCAATGCGCCACTGAAATGTTAAAGGACTACTTTTGTGCTAATTAAGTAGAACGAATTAATGACAAAGCAACGTTTTAAACTTTGTTCTTAAATTTTTGGCGTATATGGAAGCTACTCTAATTGAGGAAGGTACACCTTAAGTCTCCTAAATGTGCTTGTTTGAGACTGGTGAGATTCAGCTGGATTGTTTGAATTCCCTATGAGGTATTTATAATTCTTGAAGTTCACCAGAAAAATAGACCAATCTCATTACTTAGCTCTCTAAATTATAAAAGTGAATTAAATTATTAATATTGTGTTTCGATAGCATAGGCTTCTTGAAAAGTTAAGATTTATTTGCACCCCTTTATCCTTTTCACATTCAGCATACTTTAGAGGTTCATTTCAATTGATTTACCTTCAAGATACTTGGGATTAATTGAGTTACCTTCCATGAATGATGGTTTGAAATTACTGGTAATTACATTATGACATATTTCACAAGAAGCATCCATTTTGCTTGATACCAGCTGAGTTGCTGGTGGTCGCACAATTCCCATCTGCATTGCTGCAAAGCGTTTAAGCTAGCATAAGCTGAAGTTCATTTCTTTTTCCTAATGTGGTTTTCAGACAAATGACGGCAGTGCGATACTTCGTCAACGCAGTGTGGTGCGCACTCCAGCGAGCACCAATGCTCCTCCTGAGCCAACTCTGCGTCGTCGATCGGGTAGTTGTCGTTCAACCGCAGGCGGAGGCGGCGGCGGCAGTCACGACGACACTTGTCCCCCCAACTGTGGTGCCAGCCATCCATTCGCCCTGCGACCCTCCCATTCGGGTCCCCTTTGCGGCCTCGAGATGGGTGAGGAATTGGCTACAACCCCAGGTAGTGAGAGTGAGCAACAAGAACCCCCGAGAATCAATACTGTGGCTGTCACTGACCTCACTAACCTCCCTGGATGCAGATTTTTACCACATAAAACAAAGGCCAGGGCTCTTCTCAAGTGGCCTGGTTAGTTAAGTTTTTTAATATAGCGCGTAATTTTTCTTTAATGTCGGTTTAGTTTGGTAGTTTTTGGACTTAATACCCCTCGGCACTTTCTAGTAATGATGATGAAAACGTCACTTGTGGGTACAAGTCGGTCAGCGAATTGTCACTTTAAAAGTATAAAGTTTTAAGCTGGTTTTATAAAATAGGAACAAATTAGGTAATCAACAGGACAACAGACAATCCGTTACAGTAGCTTAAACTTAGGATAAATTTTAAATTCAATTTTGCCGTTTCTTTTATAGACGGTGCAGCGACTCCAGTTTATTGAATAAAATTGCTCGTTGTTTTATTCATCAGGAAGTTTGACTCATTTTCAGTCGACAGTGTCTCCAATTACGGAGGGACTGCTGATCAACATTTTGTTCGTTTTCAGAAGTAACACTTAAATATGCATAACCCTGTCAGTATGAACTTTGGGAAATTTTGAATGACCGCACTTCTCTCTCTAAAGTTATTATTGAACGTTCTGACGGCTAAATTTACCCTCTTTTTAGCCTAGTCAGTATGTAGCTCAAAAGGAATCGAGGACGAGACAATTTTCTATCTTCTATGGATCATGCATGTTTCTTTGCCGTTGCTTGATTTTAAGTTTGTTCAGGACTTCTTTTTGGATAGAATCTTTAAAAAAGTCTTCAGTACTGGGGAGTGGCTCCATAACGACTTAGTTTTTATCGAAAGAGACATTGTAAAATTACGGTTGCTTCTTTATAAAAACTACAACTTGTTGGTGGCTAAATATAAGAATCAATAGATATATGGCTATAAAGGGTAGGAGGAATCATTTTAAGGATCTGACTGTAGGAGTTAACTGGTAGAGTAGATGTGTTTCACGAACGTCGATGAGGAAACGGCAGATTCCAGTCGGGGTTTTTATAGATGGCTAAATGACAATATGAGGATCTAGCTGAGAAGGAAGTGTGGTTGAGACAAAGATTAACGAGTTGAAAAAAGGGGAGTGTTGTAGGGTAATAATTCACGTCTTCATAACCATTTTGATAGGCGGACTGATGAATGCAGGGTGATGTAGTCCGTTTGGTTGATAGCAGTTTGTATTATCAATAAGTTGTCTAAACAACATTAAATCAGATGCTGGAAACAGTAAATCATAAACAGATCCTGAAAATTTAATAGAAAAATGATTCTTAAATTAAGCGTTTAAATTGAATACGGCATTGTATTAGTCGTACCCCCTAAATAAGAAGGGAGGTCTGCAGCTCAAACGTTTTTTATTAAGAGAATAAAAATGTGTTTATATCGGATTGAATACCTGGGAATCGATTGAATGCTTGATTAACCAATAACTGTGTAGGTTGAGTGCATTGAAAATGTTGTTTTGGACTTCTAAAGCTCGTCTGGTTGGTTTTATTACAATTCTTTATATTTAACTGTGGGCTTTTTTATCCCTTAGAGGATATACTCACGCTCTCCAAGCGTCAGGAATCCTTAAATACCGATAGCGCATCCCAGCGCATTCCTCCTTCGCCGACTTCAACACAGCAACAAGGCGATGAGATCCTCACTCATCTTCGTCTGGATCGAGCTCCACTGCAGACCTTCGCTTCTCTCCTCTCTGGTGGGGGAGATGCGAACTTCCGACCCGGGGTTCGAACTCCGGCTACAAGTCGTGGTTCGAGACCGGCATCACCAGGTCGATCGGGTGTGGCTGGTGAAAGTGGTGGAAAAGGAGTTGCCGCTAAAGTCATGCGCCGCAAACGAACCGGTAGAGAATGATAACACGATTCTACTTAACTAATATAAGTAGATAAGCTTGTAGTGAAAGAAATACAAGACAGGGTCATAAAGCGAGAATAATTACAAATATTACTCTGGTTTAGAGCTGATTGTTTAGTACTATGACGCAATCGGGCTAATCAGTAACTACATACGAATTTAATTTACTGATTATTATAAAAGCAGTTAACTGAGAAGAAGTAATTTGTAAGCCATTCTGCGGTATCTAATATCACACCGGTTCGCAAAAATAGATCAACACTTCAAGGTGTTGCTAGATATCGATCGGTTAATCGATTAGGGATCAATTAGATCAACTTAATGCTCAATTTGATCTGTTAAAAGGCATGTGTATTTTTAGAGAGACAGACGTTAATTACTTAATTTGTTGTTATGTGCTTTTGCTTGAAATGTGCAAAGCGTTGAGTGTTGTCCTATCTTTTGTGTTTTTTCCCCTTTTGTACAACAAAACAGATCGTCAGAAGAGTGCTATAAATGTGGATGATATTCTGCGCTCGACTGGACACTTTCGTAAATACACAGCACTAGCTATACGGCACTCATTCCTTATATTATCTTTATTGCATTTATTGCTTGTGATATCTCAATTTAATTCCTACCTTGCACGATATTAGCTTGCTAATATTTTGGTGCTTGCTCCTAATATCCTCCAATGTCATGCATTTCGCCATTAGGTATTCTAGGCACACATCACTGAAAAGTCTCCTCTCACTGTTTGTCTTGCTTCTTCTATGAGTGTATTCAAAATAAAATGGTTGAGTATTGCTACACATAGCCGTTTCCTTTATAAGTGACATCGCAGTGAACATGCTCGTTTGTGAAGTCAGCGGTCAAGGTTTTAATACTCATCGGTGCACACCATTGTGTGGCATGTTCAACCACTCTGGTTAGGTCTGGCTAATAGAGGCTTGACAGAATTCAGGCTTCTCACCAATGAGACTATCCCTCTATACTTAATGAGTGTTAGAAAACATTTTTCTAAATGGTCTTGGAAGTTACCATCAGTGCATAAGATCTCTTCACTAGTTTGTGGACTTTCTGACAGCTTCTTCAGTAGATGATCTCTCGGGTATTTGGAATATATTAATTTCTGCTATAATGCTAACTACAATCAAGGTAGGAAGATAACCTCATTAATCTCTCTTTTACCAGTAAATCCGGTTGACAGAGTCAAAGATGGTAGTTAAGAGATATTTCTTCCTAATGAATTCCCTTTTAGATAAAAATTGCATTGACTGATTTCAATGGCTGCATTGTTTTACTCTCAAATGTTGTAAGAAAAGAGTTCAAATAACATTGGTACACGAACGGGCTATTTCTCCATTTAAATATAATTCAGGATTAATTTGATTATTGGGTGTGCTTTGCCGCTGATTTAGCGATCACATGCTTGGTTGAGCAATTAAATGATACCATCTGATCTCTTTTAAAATGCATACTTGAAGACAGATCTAACCAACACTTGCTCAGGCTGCTTTTGAAACCATTATCGTCTGCGGTAGTGCACAAAACTCATCATTTTTTTTATCGTGGAAGCGCATTTAAATGATGGAAAGAGCGAATAATTTAAATAAAGCATAGGCGGGAATGAAATCAAGAAGCAGTGGTTAATGAAGAGTAATAAAACAATGAGATATCCTTAGTCTCATGAGTTTGGCTTACTATTTAAATTTCACGAATCAATCCCCAGGTACATGGTTGAGATTATGTCCAGGGTACTTAGGGCTTATCAACCAGTTGATTTAATTTCGCGCTTGATCACGCCATCCCCATTTATTTGTATCTGCTTGCAGCCAAGAGCAGTTAGACGGGACTAACGACCATCTTTTACAACATGGCAATGCTATTGGAATACATTTTTCACCGTAACATTTGAATGCATGCCACTTTCATGAATGCCTCTTCGTGTGTTTTGGTGTATCACTGTGATTGCTTGCGGCACGAAATCGCTTACTCTCTTCACTTCAAATTACTAAATCACTGATCTGATTTAAAAATGCTCTATTTATTTTCTTATAGAAGAAATTACACAACGCAACGAGAGAGACGCCAAAATCCTGCAAATTATTGAACTCTACTGTGGCAGTGGATTACCACAGGGTGCTCTCAAACCGCGTAAGTTTTGAGGACAGCATCCCAGAGCAGAGAAAGTAAACTGCTTTAGCTTTAACCCTGGTTCACTTTATTCTTCTCGTTTTGTTCCTTTGCAGTCAACTTGGGTCCATTAAGGTAATTAGTTATCGATAACGATTCCCATAAAAGGATTTATTATCTAATTAAAACAAAAGCACTAATCGATAGCAGTTAGTGTGTGACTAACACAAAAGTAACTGAAGTTTAAATCTAATTTATTTTCATATTAGCGAAGTGATGGGATTTTTTTCGATGTGATTTCGATCATGTATGTTTCTCTCGATTAGACACTTGAAATTTAATTTCAAATCGGAGGGCTTTCCTGTGAAAAACTCGGTGACTGTTTCGGTCTATCTAAATCAAGTGAATCACTTAACAATCTACTGTATCTTGTAGAGATTGTGGTTAATTGTAGACAGTCTTGCAGATAAGGGAAGATAGAATGAGGGGACACAGAGGTCCACCAAGAAATATTAAGAGGTACAGGAAATGATTGTGGCAACGATCTTGCCACAGTAGCATGAGATTATGTTTGGGTGTATCTCAGGTCCGAGTTTCACGTTGGTCTACTTACACACATGTTCTGCTGCCTGGCAAATGCTACTCCATTGATTGGCTATCTAAGTCTACTTTCAATTTTTCAGTAGCAACGTGCTTATCATAGTTCAGTAGTTTCGTTCTGATTGTTATTACGAGTAATGCGATTGGTAGCAATTAATGTTTAAAGTTGATTTAATGCATGCTATTAATTCCAAAGCCATTACAATTGCCACCCATGCAATGTGATTATACGGAACAGTTAATTATTAATAAATTTGGAGATTCTCAACCATATTGGCACCGTGCTTTTTCCTTTTTAAAATCTGTTCCACTTTTTTTTCGGAACATTTGTAATTGCATTCAATTTCTAATGTTGCAGTCAAAAGAACATGATTCGGAGATGTTGCAATAGGAACTAATCTACTACTAATAACTTATCTGTCAGTAGTATTGATTCCAATGGGATTAATTTACTGCACGCCACGCTGCCTGCATGTTTTGTGGAATTCACTTATCAGTGTCATTATTATTCATGTGATTTGGTCTGTTCTCCCCCACCCCCTCCCTTATAGTTGACTTGACCCAACTGCGTCTAAGCTGCACGGAGATGAGGATGAAAGAAAATTCCCTTCCGCCCCCCACAAATATTGGTGCTCCTTCTAATACAGTGCCGTCACGGACCTACGAGAACCTCGAACACCCCCTAGTGCCCATTCATCCACCCCCTGTCATTCTGCCCACCTCTGGGGCTATGCGTAAATAATCCCTCTCTTCTAGTATATGCCCTTCTTTCCTTATTAAGAATGATGTGTATTAACTCTTCTCCTCAGTTGGTTGCCTTCGCATATCGATCTTTTCTCTACTTCATAAATCGATTTTTTAAAGAGGATAAACATTATTATTATTCAATATTATTTGCATGAAAATTTCCTTAAACTTGAGTTGTTTAATAATTGAATTTAATAAAATTAGTAATTGAAATATAAATAGCAACTGCTGGAAAAATGGAGAAGTCTGTCTGCTTAAAATAATTTAATATCAGGTACATCGCTATCGAGAGGAGGGAATTGACCATGGAGACATTTTTCTAATTATGTGTGCTTTCTCATGATTCGTTTGCATTCAGGGCTGCCCTGAGAAATACAAGATTGAGAGAAATAGATGCAAATTGAAAATTTTTCTGACTGACAGTCAAAGTCAGAGTCGAAAAAGAGATCAAATGAGAGATTATGAACACCAAATACAAGAAATAAAGCGAAGTTCTTTCTCTTCAGGTTCGGAAGTTGTTTATCTCTTTTTGTTCAGATGTTTAAATTGGCAAGATCCTTAAAATTATTAACGGAAACGAACGGGATGGTTCTCCTGCATAGAAGAGGCCACTGTAATGCAAAGACGAATGGTTTCAAAGAATTTAAAATTCCTCTTTCTTGGTATTTACTTCTCTATTTTGCCGATGAAGGTGGTTTAATGATTGCCGATCACAAAAATTTCCTCAATCCCAAATAATTGAAGTTAATCTACCTCTTGAAGGATGTTTTGAAAGGACAGAACTATTCCAAATTTCCTTTTCTCTTTAGGTTTGGTTAGTAAAACTGCAGAGTAGCTTTTTATGCTAAAATGGTGCACATATATTCTAAATAAAAGCGGAAAATAACATGTAAATAATATTCCTCTGGAGTTAGTTTTTGTTACTTACAGTTTGATTGGTGGTATTGCTGAACCAAGTTGACCAATCATATTCTCCCACACTCGGACATTGGAGACCAATGATTGGTTCAATCTTCCTCCGACAAATCACAATCCGACCAAGCCCAATTCTAACGTACGGCAGCAAATCTGGTCTGTTCTGGTTACTTATCACCGTTGTCTCTTCTGGGGTTTGAGCAAAGATAGCATTCCCCGTTACCATACCTTCAAATAAAGCTGTTTCCACTGAACTTTTTTGTTGAGTATAAACTTCTGAAATTCCAACTTTGTAATATTATGACATAAACTGATGGGTCATACCAATTTAGAAAGCGGTGAATGCATTGATGAATCCAAAACAGAAATATTTGAGGTCTGTACGATGCTCCATTTTTAAATCCTACTTTTAGGACACTTCTCTTTCAAGTTACTGAAATCTTTTGCTTTCTCTATATTAAAATTTATCTCCATTACAGAAGAACGTACTTTTCGCCTTGTCTTGGGTAATAAAATGTGACAATTTTTTCGGCATTTTAATAAAATTAATTTGGAACAGGGATTGAGTGGATGGTGCATCTTGGCACAGTATCGACACATCAGTCCCAGAGTAAGGAGCTGGGAAGTTATTGCTGTTAAAGCGATAAGTCCAATTTGTTCATATAAACAATAAAAATTGTTAGATAAAATGAATGATTTTAAATCAGAAAAAATTTAATTACTGATTTTACTGTCAATTATTTATAAATTTTATGTATTTGTTAAAATGTACCAAGAATACGCGTCGTCGTCCACACATTTGTCTGAGAAAAGACTTCCATTCAGTAAATTAAATCCGTTTTGTTGTCAATGCGTGAGATTCATGCATTACTTTAGAGGCATATTGGAAAAGGTTGGACATTATTATGGAAATGTAAATTTCTTCATGGGAGAATACTTTATAATCTTCATATTTATATATTTTCTCCTTGAAAGTGTGCGAAAAATCCAGAAAACGCTTTATACGATTTATGTTCCATCTTTCTTTTGAATTCCCATTTGAAAGTGGTAAAATGGGGAAGAGAAGATGGAATTGATGAATAGAACTCTGCTTCATCTGAGCTCAGTACTCTGTAGATTGTGAGGCGATTGATCGCTGCAGAAACTCGTGCCGCAGTCCCCCTGAGTCACCCCACCGATTCTTGAGTAGAGGGTTTATACTCGAAATTTTTATACTTAAATTATTTAGACGTTTTTCAGAGCTGACCGACTAGAAGATCAAGTTGGAAGATCGGTGGCAATCATCTTTGTGCTACGTTTTATATCAAAATTTTAATGTTTGTTCGTTTAATTTAAACTAAATCCCAAGAGCAAAGGTCTTCTATGCATAAGTAGTATTTAATGAACATCTCCATAGAGTCGAACTCGAAAGATTTCCCTTAATTTTTGAGAAAGCATAAATTCATTCAATAATTAGTGCGAACTTCGTCTATTTCTACTGAATGTCATGTGAATGATCTCTTTCAACACAAATGAAGAACCGAATCCAAGGTAAGGATCAGTACTACTTATCTCAAGAGGAGGTAACTTTTGTCCCATTTTAGGCGGTATTTTGAAAGAATCACGATTACTTGAGAAAATTGGTGATACATTCTTATCGTACCAGGCTGGTTAAAAGTCAATGTTTGAATCACTTCGTTTTGAAAATATCGGTAGTTTTTTCTAAGATCGACCGTCAGTTCATTGAGTCTATTTGATCGGCACAGAATTGATTAGTTTATGTTCCTATAACAAATACGAATTGTCCTTAATGATGCATAACTTTAAATACTGACAATTACTAAGTAGGGAGGAGGTCTTTCTTGAAAAGTGTGGATATCCCCGGAGCTCGAGTTACAATTTGCGCCTCTTTGCTCTTAACTTCCTCAGGATACCTGAGATATTCAGTTGCATAGTAGAATAGTTTTCAAGATAATTAGAGACAGTTGCGCTGAATTTCATGAACAGAGATTTGAATTCATGGTCACATATTTCACGATCCAGTTCGAAGCTTTCTGACGTTAGAAGAAAGCTGACGGCCTAAAATTCATGGGTTTAAGGAACGGGTGGCTACTTCACTCTCATCTTCGTTTTATTAGTGCTTAGCCAGTTCAAGCGAATACTTACAGATTTTGAAAACTAAAACTTTTCCCTGATACCTAGTTACAATTTCAGTTAATTGCTTATAGGGCTGCCATCTCCCTCTGTTATCTGTAAATACAAATACTTCGCCGATGTCTGTCTTTCCTCTATCTCGTGATAATGAAGTTTGTACTGGTTGGAAGGACAACAGCTTTTCCCGTTTAATGTGTCTTACACGGAAATATTTCATTTGTAGCGGATGACAGGTAAGCTAACGGCTACTGTCAGTAACAGGCAACTAGGTTCCAGAGATCAAGAATTTAGAGCCAAGGAGGAACCAGAATTCCCGGAACAACAGGTATAGTGAGAAGACAAGAAGGATAGTAACAACAGGATGAAGAACAAGGTGAAGAGGAAGGGCGTGTTTGATGACGCCAGAAGTCTTGTTATCGGGGTGTGGGATTATACGAGCAAAAGAATGAGTCATTTTTATTATCTACAAATTAATCAGTCTAATATAAATCATGAATAATAATAACTTGAGGTCATTAAAATGAAATAAAATCTATGATACAGCGACTATTAAAACAAAAAAAAACCGTAATGAGTTGGTCTACTTGAACATTAGTGAAGAATTAAATATCAAATGTGTTGGGAAAACTCGAGTTTTCTTAAGAATTTGTCTTCCCTAATTTTATCGGCAGATGATCTTAGAATAACGGAGACAAGATTAATGCGTCAGTTTTCTTTCAAAGCTGATCCATGTAAGTGATCTCGACTTGCACGGATTATGTAGGTGGGATGCTTTTCAATCCAAATGGTGGAGATCTTGCATAGGTGCATTGTGAGCATTAATTCGATTACAAATGAACTAAATGAATGAGTGGTTTATGCGAAGTATATAAAATTGCGTCAAGTGCACTGAGAATAGAGAAATAAAATTTGCACGAAACACATAGAATGATGAACACGATTTGCAGACCAAATTCCGACCCAAGGGACTGTTCAAACAAACCGCGATTCGTTCGATGTGAAATTGATGACAAGGACCAATCCTATTTCCTCAAGATTGTCTATGAGGCATGTCAATGCTACGACGATCCTGTTGATCTCTGCACCGCTATTAAACAATGTCTGGACAGAAAATTCGGTCCAATGTGGCACGTTGTGGTTGGTCCCGAATTCGGAAGGTAAGTAACACGTAGTTAAATAAACAAAATTTGTTGTTTCCATTAGTTTTTTACACTTATTGATAATTTTGAATAAAAGTGATGAAAAATCACTACTAGATCTTAGGTGACGAAAAATTGATCATGAGATAGTTTTAAAAAAATTAAAATATCAGTTTATGAGAGAACTGTAAGACTTCACTCATGTTAATTAATTTAGCTGATTCACTTAAGCGGTACCTGGTGTAATGATCAATTGGCAACAGATGCATACCTCATCTCTTCTCAAGACGCACAATCGTGGGATGTGTGAATCAATATTCAGCAACCAATCAGAGAGGGGCACAGAGCACACGTCTGAATAAAGAGTTGAACTTGAGTTGTTGTAAGTGTGCTATTACCAAATCATGTATCGCCAAACTGCAAGTGCAGCATGTAATCGGGACTATAGTGATTCCAAACCTCACTTCCTTCGAAAGTCACTGGATCCTGAGGAGGAATCAAATTTTCTCTATATTGTTCGATCAACTTACACGAATTATGACGACCCGGAAGATATGTGCACAGCTTTGAAAAGACGGTTGGATGATGAATATGGCCCCACTTGGCACGTTATTGTTGGAGATAGTTTCGGAAGGTCCGCATTTTTATTTTCCCACCAAGAATTCAGCCCACTCAAATAAAATTAATTAGATGAATTCAAAGTAATCTCCATTAATTATTTCGATAGTAATAATTAAATTTTATTAAGATGAGATACTATCGCATAATTTTCATGGGAAACCAAATCTTCTGGTAAAATTTTCAATTAATCTGATTCTGGCTTTTTATATTTTCAGTCATTTCGAACACGATCCGAAGATGTTCTGCTACATTACCTACATGGGCCTCTCATTCCTGATGTTCAGATTCGGCTAACTTACAAGAAGGAAAAGGAGCCAAACTCCTGGAGAATTAACTCTCCGCTTGCCCGGTTCCTACCTCTTTGTTACAATTATATTCTTTGATAAAATATTGTTTCATTTCACATATTTTTCCATCTATGTGTATTTTGTTTGATAAATTATTTTTTTGATTAGGGAAAACAAATTTCTGCCATCACACACAGTAGATAAACCTAAAATTACCTAATTCTATTAGTGTTAAGAAATGCGCTCTTTCAAAAAAGATTTGACTGTCAATAAAACAAGTGTCTTCGTGTTAGCTCTTCCTCGTTTTAATTAATCATAAAAGTTAACAAGACATAACAAACCATGCTGAATTTGAAATTAATAGCCAAAGCACAATTCTCTCCACCGAGTTACCTCCTTTCAAGGTACTTACCTTCACCTCGTGACAATTACTACCGAGAGTGGCCCAAAAAGCTTACAACTTTCATTTGAGAAGCAGATGAAATCGGTTAGCAGAAAGTCCAATACATGCCAAAAGGGGAAGGGATCTAAGTGACGCTGGAATCGATGAGTCTAGCTCATCTGATTTTTGGAATCGGGTTGCACAATATTTAATAAATAGGCAGTTTACGTTTCACAACTCCAACTTCATAATTCAACACTTGGACTACAACAACTGCTTATTTACAATGTTAAGTGCTCATTGACCGATTTTTTTCCAAGGAGGATCAGTCCTGCTACTTCGAGTTATTTTGCTTCCCGAGGTTGGGAAAGTCGTATGGAACCCGGGAACCTACAGTCTTAACATAGTGTGTCAGCCCAAAATATTGGTTTGACGTTTTTCCAATATCCCGGTGCCGTTGAATAAAACAAAAATACCTTGAAACGTCACTCATTCTATTTGCGGCGATCTCTCAAACCGATAGACACTTTTATCGCGTCTTAAATTTACAATACAGAGATGTCCTTGAAGATCCCAACTTCAAATAAACTGTGTGAGATAGAACCCTCCATTTGAACCAACATAGAAACAGCATTCAAACCCTCTTCCAACTCAACTTTGCCTAGATTATGCCCAGCAATTGCGCGATTTTAGAGTGGGGAGACTCAGCCGGCCCATGGTTCACGTTCAGTAGTTAAGTACATTGGACATCCTAGTCAACATAAAGAAGCATTAATCACTCCAGTACGTTCAACAAACTCATTTCCTCTAATCCAAAATTTGCTGTTAAAGTCAATACTAGTTGCTATGTTTACTTCATTTTATGATACCTGATGACTGACTTGATTTGATTTGATCTGTCCAATCAGATTTACAAACTAATTTAAAGATCAAAACAGATAAAGACTAACCAGAAGTGTCAGTTTCTAAGTTTTAAGAACATTCCCCTAACTCGTTCAACCCTTCCTCCAACTGAATCACGAAAAGTAAAATAAATTTATAGAAAAAGGTGATCAGACGACATTTAAAACAGGTAAAAGATATTACGTTTGTGTACGATTATAGGTAATGCTTTATAAAAGAATCGATGAATGTAATTCGAAAATCTCCTGAGGAGGTGAAAAGGAGGAAGAACGGAAGTTCAAGCATTGTCAGGAAGAGAGTAGATAGTCACTGAGGCCAAGCTACCATTTTGCGGCAGCACCTGCAAAAAGGAAATAACGCTTTACTGAATATTTATAAGTAGGATTGAAAATATTTTCTCAAAAGACTTCAAATTGGTATTAACAAATATTTTACAATATTCGGCAAGGGATGCCGTTAGAGGTCTAATAATATGGAAACATCAATGGCCATTTTTGATTCCTTTTTACATTCACCATCAACTCTTTCTGTAAGATTCGAGACACCCAGCGATGGCAATGTTTTATCCTTGAAATTACAGCAGAATCTTGCGATTCCAGACTATTTCCTCAAAATCAGACGCATCTCACATTCTATCATCCCTGTGTCATATTTTAGCAATAACCGAGGAAGTCGATCTCTCCAATCATTCGATATATGCGCTGTTTCATTGTTGTTATTATCTCTAAATTCCAGCATATAGATACGGTTAGCACATGCGTGCGCGCACGAAATGTGTGTACTTATATTCACATGATCCCTTCCTCTTCCACCGCCATAACCCCAAGGTGACATGATCAGGGACCTTGAAAGGCGATTTTAGACTGTTGATAGAATCAGAAATAAGAAAAATTTCATCCGGAAATGGTTACAATTTTGAAAGAGAGAAATAAGAGGCTCGCATAATAATTGAGGTGGCTACGTAGATGAGCATAGCCCAAGTCATCGCAACGTCAAAAATTCGACTTATCCTTCATAATCTGAAGACAAATGCGTAAAGGGATCTATTTGCAGGAGTAGCTCATGTTATTCGAATAAACCGATCTACTTGCGTTCTGAATAAGTCGCAAGCCACCAAGGACGTCTTACTAGCAATGAATTGGAAGTGGGCTAAGCCAGCAAACTCGCCAGACAGTAAGGAGGCATTTGCCAACGCACATGATGAAGCAATAAGAAGCCAGTACTCTGGAAGTAATCAACTTCAACACACGCTGCATTGGAGACGAAAGTGGCCCTTTTGGCAAGATATTCGCCTTTATATCCATTAATACTTTTTGATCCATCTTCTAAACGCTAGTAGACTTTTGCGTCATTGCATTCCATAAGATTTCCTCTAATGCATTCTTCCCCAGATCACATTTTATACAAGGCCTGGTCGAGCTAATTTCCGGATTTACAGTTTCAACAAGCTGCATTTGACTAATTAAAAATGACCTCGGGACTGGACAGTCCGAAATTATAGCCATCAAAATGATACGAAACATCTTTCACCAAGACACGATCAATTTAACATTAAGCATCACTGGTGTTAATGTTAGATGTGCACCTATCCTCTCTCTTGTCTGAATTGGAGGTTTAAAAAAGTCTTGTGATAACAAATCCACGTTTTCGGTCAGTATGAGATTTGTTAGACGGTCCCTGGCTTAGTGAAACTTCAGAATATACACCGTTTCACTCAAATAAAGATTGAATAGGCTGCTTTATTTTGATTGACCAACCTCGAAAATAAGATCGCGATAGTTGTAGGCGTTGGTTGAACCGAAGGGATTCTTGCGTGAAGGAGTCTCTCTGTGAATGACCACGCTCTCGTTCAACACACCATTCAACAGTGATTGCACCTAGGTGAAAACAGTAAATTAATTATAAATTAAACAATAACACACGTTATCAATAACGACTTTTACACCTTTACAGCCGAAGATACGACAAGCACAAGGATAATTCGCATCTTATGAGGAATATTTGTCAATTTGCCCCCTTAGCCATGTTGATTTGCGTCTCCTATGAGTACTTGGGGGGCACCGAGTGGGAATAAAACATGAGAAGACTCACGTGAACTTGTTACGACTAATAATTTGCTACGCAAATTTAAAACGATTTCAGAGGAAATCGAAAATTCTTAGCCAAAATTAAACACCAACACTTTTTGTCCTCCATTAGAAAAATGACAATTTTTCGTTTAAATTAGATAGCACATTCTATGGGAACGTTCAACAGGTCCTTAAGCCCTCATGAATATATTGGTCAACTGCTTTGATGTGACACTTGGAAACAATGAAATAGACTATTAATAAATAATTAACAACAGTGAAACATAATCGAAAGTGAGTTTTGAAATTTAAAAAGGAAATAATAAAAGAATATAAATTAATGGATAAGTATGGAAATTAAATTATATACTCACTTTCACAAAAGGAGTGATGGTGACAACTTTGGCCTCACCATCAGCGGCCTCTATTGTCAGAGGAATCTCGAACATGCATCGAAAATACCTAAAGAAGTAACAAAGGGAGAAATTTATTTTAAGCCCTCTGCTATGGATCATCTCTCTATGAGTTAGGTCAATTTGAATATTAATCGATAACATTATCAAAATCCAGAGAAATACTAATGTAAACAGAATAAGTGCCGATAATACTTTGCAGACAAAGATTGGTTATTTGGGAAAAAAAGAGGTAACATCATGAAGCTTTTGGGGAGAAGAGCTCTTTCTCCGCATTCTGGTTTAAATGTTCAGTTCTTCTCAAGGTCATTTTATGTTAAAATATCCAATCGAATATTTTCGACGTACTCCGCGCTTACTAGAACACAAGCGCAAATAAAAGGCTTGAGAGACAGGAAAACAGTCTGAATAGACGCTTGATGTCATCGACTCGGTAAAAGCGTGTGAGATGAGAAGACAGATGAGACTATCACCGAAATGCAGACATTCCACGAGCCAATAGAAATTAGTACCCAGTGGATGGCTGCTGCAAGAGCAAAGTGAAAAGAGGATGGCTACGAGTCCATTTGAAAATATGTCACCAGGAATTTCAATGTATCTTATCTTATTTGTCCACTCCAATAACATTAAAAAATAAATATAAAGGAAATTCACGTGTTGAAAGTGTATTCTCCAGGTTGATTGGTGTGCATAATGAAGGAAATGGCACGGTGGGTACGCGAGTCGAAAAGAACGTCAAGACCAAGAGTGAAATAGTTGTAAAAGTAGTCGCATCTGGATTGACGCGATTGCCGATAAGTCTGGGGCAGATGGATGCTCATTTTGTCCTCCGTTTTATAGAAAACACGACTTGGCGAACCCAGAGCTGAGAGCACGTCCTAAGAGGAGAAAAATGGGTTTACAGTACGCACACACTGATTAATACCTCTGCGTACCCTAATGGTTAGTGATATTTATAGATCAAGTATGAGAACTTGATCTAAATATGATTACCTGCGCCGTATCTCCAAACGTAAGAGCGGAGGAAAATCTATGAACCTTTGGGTCAGTAAGTGAATTTGACGATAGATCTGATAAAAATGGAAACAAAATATTAGTTATGTAAGAAAAAGTCAGTGAAAAATTCAGAGTATAATTGAGGGCTAACCTTGACATACGAGATCAAAACACAGCTTGACAGTTCGGTCGTTGGCGTGGACAACATTTAGACGCTCCAGGAATACATTACCATGGTAGCAACTAGCAGGAAGTTCCGGTGGAAGTCTAAAATTGAAGAAAACGGTTTGAAAAAATAATACGAACTCCCACAAAATAGATGTCTTCTATTCACTTTATAGATTTCTTGCGACGATTATCATCTCGGATTAGGTGAAGGCATCATTGAGACTCTGGTTAGAAACCAGAAATTCCCCGCCTTCTTTATCAGCCAAACTTAACCAGTGGGTTGGCAAGTCCGCCCACTGGGGGTTGAAGTTGTAACCTCTGACTTCGAAGATGAACATGTTAACAGAAGTATCCTCTCCGCAACCGGGAACTGAACTCGGGTTTTCCATGTGATAAGCGGAGATATTCTCCACTACTTTATGCTTGTATGTTTTCTAGTACGAAGAGGAACTTTATTATACTACATATGTGGAATACCAAGTGAGTAAAAGACATATCCAAAAATGAAAAAAATTCCCTCAAGAAGCACACATTTCTAGCTCTGAAGACATTAAGAGAGAAGTAGAACGGATCATCACCTTACAACAGCGACAAAAACCTCCAGCTAAAGAGAAAACGATAGTACTGAATTCTACTGATTTCTCTATCTACAGTCAAATTCAACAATTGAAACGTTCTGTTCAAATAAACCATCTACCTCATAAAATTTCAAATTTATAATCGTTGGATGTGGAACAGTTAGACAAGAACTGATAAGGAGATGACAACACAAATTCCCAAAATCAACGCACTTTGCGAGATTAGCGCGATCGAAATGGAGCTTTATTAAGACACAGCATATCGACAGGATCAGTAAATATGAAAGAGCATAAAGTCTATAAGATGTAATAAAAGATGGTAATAAGGACCAGTAAACATAAAAATTACAAATGGTAAGGGCAGGCGCCTTTTGGGTATCACGTCCACTTAGCTACATCGTGAGCGATATCGGCTCATAATCTTATAGCTTAATCCAGTCAATGGTCGCACTGAGCTCTGGACGGCCAGTGTGACCATGCCTCCCTCCATCGGTACGGTCGTTAATTATATTCTCCTTTAGACAGCCGAGTTAAAAGTCAAGAAAGTGTTTCTGTTGTTACCTCATATCTTGCCTTCTTCTTCTCTCTGACGGCTGAGTCTAGCGATATCTAGTGAGCAGAAAGATCATAATGCCTGACCGAGGAAATCCTAGCATTGCAAGATCGTGGAAGGGCCTTATATTATAAAATGAACAATGAGCAATAAGACTGAAAAATTACCAGGAGTATCCTGCGATGAATTGAGTAACCATGAAATTGCTGTAACGTTATTAGAACAAGTGCTGGAGTTTATTAAAGACCTCACAAACACCTCTCTTCAAATTTCATAACATGTAATTAAAATTCACTAATAATAGTAATTTGCACATCAATAAATAAAAATCTGAAAGTATTCATTCCAATTAATAAGCTAATATCTATGTAGCTACTAACCAATTATAAAAATTCGGACATTTTAAGATGTTTGATACACTCTGTTTCTATTTTTTGAATTCACCATTGAGAAAATACAAACGAGTGCAAAGACCAGCTTCAATCAACTCAAAGTGCTCTCTTTACTTCTCAAGATCGAAATCTTCAAACCTCCCAACCATTTTTAATATTGAAAACTATGTACCTCCAAATTGTACTTTTACACAGACGTTTTCTAGCAATCAGAAATATAAACTTCCTGCTTACTATGGACTTATTTATACAAGTGAGAAATTATGAAAAATGAGCGCAGTTCTGGACCTGTCAATCTTTTCATTTTGTTCAACCAGACTATGAATACTCCTCTATAAACACACAATCGCACCGACTGCTCTTCATACATCCGCCGCAACCAATATCTCAGATAGCTTTACCCCTTTTCAGCAACTCTCTTCTTTTATCGAGGACTGATTCTAATAAACCTACTGGTCGCAACGGTCTTACCTCTCACTATTCATCTACCGCATTGAAGATTGGTTAGAAAGAGAGGAGGTATAGTGCGCAGAATAGCTAGGGTGCCAAAATTTATCAAGTTAGGAAGAGATTAGTGGCTGGATTTTATCCACTTTCACTCACTTGTATTCCTCCTTACTGGGCCCAGGAAAGATGAAGACGCGTCGAACGACCAGTGCCTCTTCATCAACAGACGTCGATGACAATCCGGTATCCACAAGAGTTCCAACCGTAGAAGTAGAACTCAATCCAGCGGCTCCCATAACATCTACGGGGGATGAGGGAGCGACCAGAAAAGTGAGACCTCGGTAGCAGAGACGGTAGAGACCCGACTCCTCATCTGTCACTGAAAAATTAAGAAAGTACAAATTTGTTATAAGGAGGAAGAATTAAGAGCTGGAAAGACTAAGCTATCACTCTTCTAACTTCTTACGATCTATATCACACCACAAAATGGATAGGAGATAGAGAGGATTGTAGGTTTTACTGAGTACAAAGAGAAAACTCAGGGGAAAAAGAGAGTGAGATTATAAGTAAATAGTTTAATCACTAATTAAACCACTATAGGACATATGATGGCTTTGACGAGGGGATAATAAATGATGACCGAAGGTGAGGGGGGGGGGATTTTTATTTTAGATATATAGACCAATCGGAAAAAGTGATAAAATTCAGATGTTACACATTATTAAGATTTGAAGTGACAAAAAGCGATTGAGCAGCGGAGAAAAAAGTACGCATCAGATAAAAACTTGAACTAAAAATTCGGCATATGCCCGATAGTTTAATTTGTAAATAAGGGTTATATAGACAAGAAGAAAATCTCCGTTGCTTCATACAACAGCGTCATAGGTGGGAAAAAATCAAACTAATGAGATTGATCAGTCAGCCAGAAAATAGAACGACGCTTAAAATGACGTACTTTTTATCCTCTTAGACTAGAGTTCATATAAATTAAAACTTTTACAAAGCCTTCAAGCTCCGAAGTATCAATATAAATCACGACACAAGATGACAAACAAATATAAATAGGACTTACAAAGTTGTTTGGTCGACCCAAACACGTTTATAATGTTTGATAGATTAGGCGGTTTATTAGATGCGTTTACTTGATGAGATAGATAGGTCAGCGAAATTTTAGTCAAATCGGTGATTTCGATCAGCTGATCGGGAAAAAGTTAGAAAATCATAAGCTATACCTTTAGTCTTTGCCACATTGGTTCAAAATGTAATTTAAGGCCATCATTAGGAAGATGAAGAAGGATATCATAATCGAAGGGTGACTAAAATAACGTAAATAAATGTTGGTTTACCTTCTCGGAATACCAAAGATCTACACTTGAAATGGTACCTTCAAGTCTCTTAAATATCTCGATAACCTGATGAATAGGCATGCCCAGAAAGAGCTCCCACGTAATTGACCGAAGAGCAAGCTCTGGAACAATTTCTGCCTCTATCATTATATTAAGGGAGAATTTGTAAAAAATCTGTAATGGCCGCGCTTGCGGGAAAAGAGAATAACAAAGCAGTTATGGCAAAATAAGGTCACTTTATAAAAGTGTAAAACAACGTTTTTGACATAAAATTTTCATTGCATATATCAAATAATATTTAATTTATATTTTTGACAAGAATACTTGTAATATATTTATAAGACATCTACATTATGGTACTGAAAAGGATTTGGCTTTCTGTCGTATATATTTCCATTTCAAATAATATTTAATCAAGGATGAAAACTTTGCCTTTAATCAAATTTTTTATTATCCATGAATTTTTTGGTATGAGAAAACTAATTTGCTTAAAAGGTTATTTAGTAATAGGTACGAGTTGGTCTTTAAATAATATCAAATTCTGTCCCAAATATCCAGAATAATGAACTATTATAGTTTTAAGGTAGTCGGAAATGACAATTACTAAATTAACGAAGATGTTCAGTTTGTATCTCCATTTCATGGATAATCTCTGATTTATAGAATGTTTCCAAAATACAAATCCGTTCGCTTCTAAATAGTTCACAGACGCGAACATTTTATAACAAAAAATAGACGTCACTATTATTTATCTGAAGAATAAAATGAAACATATAATAGCATAAGCATTGTGCTATGCATATTTATCGCGGAATTTCAGGCTGAATTATGATGACAAAGAACTCCCTTTTACTTTGCTCTCTTCGCCAAGTAAATAACCACCGAAAGGCTAGAATTTGGTAATAAGCTATTTTAATAAGGATTTTCAAAATTAAGAGACATATTTAATTCCTTTTAAACGATATATTGTAAAATGTAGTTTGTTCAATTGTTATCCAGGCAATCTCGTCTTTGGCTTAATTAATATGAACTATTTTTTTGCTCACTACATTTTCCGACTATTATTGGTTTTATTATGTACGACAGAACAAAAATTACATTTTTAATCCTGGAGAGCGTCCAAACAGCGAGGATGAACGTTTTAAACAATTTGAGAATGTTGTTTTGGTAAGTCGGAGACCAAAGCCTTACCGCATCTGGACTCTTAAATTGTCAGTACTGAACAATACCGAACAGCACTTACCTGTACTCCACACATCTGAAAAACCAAAAAATTAGATGGACGGGATCGACCACCTAAAACAATTTTCCAGTCAATCAGCTCAGTTCCAGTGAATCATAAAGCCTTTATAATCGAACAAAACACCTCCTGATGGCCTTCATAATTTGCATTGTCACTTATTTTATTAATATTCTTTCAAATATATTAAGGGGTAACTGAACAGTGAGCGCTCTTAGTCTCATCTATGTGAAACGTATTCAGCAGCAGTATATATTTTGTGATAGCAAATTATCCATAGTACGCATCGAGTTTCTTTCCATTTAAATGCCACGCCTAAGGATATAATTACTAGTATTTAAACGCAATCTCTGTCAAAATTTAAAAAGCGTCCTAATCTACATCAACTCTTTTAAGTTTATCGCAATTCAGTTTCGCCCAGTGGTTTTGTCTTTTCAGTTAACTCGGAGTTAATTTGTTTTTCCTGGGCAGTTTCTAAATCTGCGTTGACATCAATTTCTTAAAGCAATCGAACCACATCAATTAGTGGCATAAAGAAAAATTTTTCAAGGGGAGGACATGACAGTTTTTTAACATCAATACTACTTTCCACATTGATTTTTGAACTTCGTCTCTCCGATCTTTTATCTCCTCTAAAGTGTCCTTTTCTACCTGTTACGTGCAGTGATCCTTTTCATGAGAGTAGTCTGAAGAGGATCCAACCAGTCATTGGCAGGAGGTTCACTTTGATCTACTCTCGTAACAGAGCAACAGCAATGAAAATCGAAAAGTTGTCAACGCTAATTTAAGTCTGGATTTCTATTAAACATTGTCTTTTCATAAATTTAACGCATCTTTTTATGATATTATGTTATTTCTTCGTCTGTCTTGCTATGGAAACACAGCCAACTCTTTTTCTGCTCTCCCTTCATTTTGTTTTGCATAAACTGCTTCATATTGTAGAATAAAGTGACGCTGGAAGAAGTGAAGTAGGACTAAATACAAAGGACCTGGTTATTGCCTCCCATAAACACGTAATAGCCAACTATGTACACTTGTCATAGTAAATTTCCAAGACACTCTTGTTCAATTCATTCATAGACAAATCTTGCAATGTTTTTAATCATTATATTTATTTATTTATTTAGGATTTACTAATTGACAAACTGAAGTATTCGAGGTAAGAACCAAAATTTTAGGCGGAAATGGGTGCAAGTTTCTACTTTATTGGAGTACAAAATTTCAAAAATTCTTCCATCAACCGCTGGTGTCCATCGTAAAGCCTGGGATAGCCAAACCCCCATTCCAGGAAGAGCGATGAGGTGTCTTTACTGATTAAAGTAGTCATTTTGATATTTTTAGCTAAAAAGACGTAATTAAATTAAGGAAACAACTTGAATAAAATTAATAAGTTGAAATGAGAACTGTTTAAAGAATTCCGTTATGCTAAATTTGTGTCTCTCTTAGCTTTGCCACGGTAAGATCGTTTAGCTTTCTCACTCCGGACAAGAATGAATGAATTGTAGTGACAAGGTCGACCTCAAATCTTAAATTCCGGATCAACAGGCACTGGATACTTTGGACAAGATTTTGCTTAGTAATCCAAGGGACAATTTATGAAATTTGAATTTTAGAATATGTGAACCATCCATTAAGTAAATTTTACTCCATCGGGACCCAAAAAATTAAGTAAAAGTATGACTCTTTAATACTTTGACCTTACTCTTCAATTTCTCTTCGATCCGTCTCTTTTTCATTCATTGGACTTACTTTTAACTGATTTTCTCTGCTCTCCACAAATAGAAATATTTTGCCTTACTTTGAACAGTAATAATGAGCTGATGAACTGGATAGAATGGATCAAGAGCACAATGTCGGGGATCAAAATATATTTGTATTTTCCGATTTACTACTCTCTTCAGTGTATATTCAGTGGATCTAGTTCATTGCGGTTTGTCTTATTGAATTCCACTTTCTGATTTTCACTTAAATGTCTTTAGCCTGAGAAGTAATCCATATCGAGTTATAAGGAGCCTGGATGACAATTTTCCACCCTGGAGATGTGAAATGCACCTCTGTCTACAAAGCCAGAGGTTTCTTGATCAGTTCCCATTAGAGTGTATCCGGTGATGATCGACCACCTCGGCTAATTCTGTTCAGCACGAGCTTCTGAATACCTGCCCTCTACTTAATTTAAGTGCTGCGAACTCTTCCCTTATCGAGCTTGAGAGATTTGAATAAAACTGCGCAATCTTTAGCCGATGAACTAAGGAAGACTCGTCGACATATCCACATGATCCGGCTCACGATTAATTAAGGTGTAAGTCTTACTTTGAACCATACCTGAGATATTTAACAACATATGATCCCAGAATTTTGAAACCCATCTCCCTTGCCATGACTATATGGTGTCTTGGTTGATCTTCTAACGTAAATGTTCAAGGAAAATGAAACATGATCACTTCAACAAATACAATTCGGAGGATATTTGAGTATATAGAATGAAAATTGTGTCTATTCTCTGCTTTTCCACCGTCGCTGAGGAATTTATCGCCCTAGTTCGAGAAATCCTATTCGCCGTGGAAGAAGAGCTTTTTAATGCACCGGTAGATGATGAGGAGTTGCGTTAATCTGATGAAAATCAGGATAATGGAAAGGAATAATGCAAAACTGCAAATTTAAATAAATTTGTAGTATCCAGGATCCCACTGTCTATCCACTTTTGTAAATTCTGCTTCCAACTTGACGATTCGAGCATGACTGAGTGTCGTTGAGTGCACTTTGTTTTGTCTATCTAAGCACTTGCCGTGGATAGGATTCACTGAGATATTATATTGTTGAAACGTCTCCTTTCTGGGATCTTCTTGTCTTCTTACTTGGTTCCAATTGAGTTTCAAGTGATTGATGAAAATAGCATACGTCGGTTTATTAAAATCGACAATTGTAATATACTGATCGGACAAGCGGACGCATTGCTACAGCAAGAAGATAATAGTTCGATTCAGGAGTTTCAAGATGATTTCTTCTTCTTAGTCAAAAGAACATGCACTGTTGCTCCCCAAACGATATTCTGACGACGTTTGCATTGAATCCGATATCAACAGTAAAGATGGTATCCAGGCATATTTTTTTCGACCATTCATATCTTTTGAAAGGCTCGAAACAATGGGAAATTCGATTCTGGAAGTCATGTTCATTGAGCTTAAGAAAAAGTGATCCTATCAATAGTGTAGTAGCATTGCTTTATTTCACAGAACATTCGCACACATTTAGTAGCTTTGTTCTTCACAGTTCCTAGTTTGAATTCGCATATTCACTCTTTTAGAGACGGAAAGTGACTCCATTTCAGCCACGACGGTCCGGGCAATTCAAAATTTCCTTTAATGTTCTAATCGATTTGACTTTGTATTAGCTTCCTTTGTTAAATTACAGACACATCACCGTACGGATGTCTACAAATTTATCTGTAACGATGGCTGAGATTAGGACTGGGTTTGAGCGAATGTGTGCTTTTGTTCCGTCGGTAGCTTGGAAAGAATAGAAATTAAAGCACTTATTTACAAAAGTGCATCGAGACACGCGACTCGGTTTGCAAGCACAAACATCAAATTATTACAGTAATTATTCGTAAAATATTAATAAAATATTCTCGTATTGTCATATAATATGACATTTAAGGCTGCGCTGTTCCTCAATAGTTGTCAATATCTACAGACAAGTGCCTTAACTTAGATCTCACCATCTGCGGGATGCCCAAATGGAACACTTAAAGTTACTGCCATTTTATGTTTTGGGAGAAGTCAATTTCGGTGTAAAAGACCCTGTCTATTGTTGCCAAAATTAAAAATAGATCGGTCATTTGGGAAGATCCCTTTATGTACTTTGAAGTACAAAACTTTGGAGGCCAAAGAGCACTGGATTAGACGGTGTTTGAAACTGAAGCCTGTGCACTTGATAAGCCAAGTTAAACAAAGTATTTCCGAATTAAAATTTCATGAATTCGACATTACCTACCGTTAATAGAGCACTGTGTTTATGATTTTAAACAATTTATAAATAATTGAAATCGTTCTCATTTGATTGGATATAATTGAAACATCTGCTTTGTCATGTCTGTGTTGTGGTCATTAGACACAATACTCCCCTTTTTATCTTCTTACCCTTCACACATTTACTGCCCAACACCCATGTGAGTAATTTTACCAATCCCAGCAATCCCTGTGCTACCTGAACCTCGTCCCAACTCCCACAACTCAATTTCCACTCTCTCCACATCCAACCACTTCCCGCTAACTTAAAGATTGTACTCCATATTCCAAATGGACAACACGATGCATCGCGTTCACTTCGCGTATATTGAAGAGTGATGTGTGGGATTTAGTAGTTGGCTTTTCATTCTCGATGCCATTTTTCAGTTGTAGAAGGATGGTTGAATTGTCAGGCACCTCTTTAAAGACTTGAATTAAGATATTTTAACTAACGGAAATTATCAGAGTTCGTACGGGAGTCAGTGATACCACTCTTACTTATTAAAACTTTTAATATTAATTAATTTCCTAAATTGAACACAATACTTGATATTTATTTATTCTTAAAGTAAACATTGTACTCATCGACTAATTGTATGCACAACTGCTAAGATGTAATTTGGGATAAGGGAAAGATTTTGGTCCCCAGGACTGCGATTGTTTACTTCTCCACTACTCAGCCCTTCTGAATATGCGTAGCCGCTTTTCTAAAAGCTCTTTTAGGGAGATCCGCATTGAAATTGGTGTCAGTCGTGGGGATAACTTTCTAATACGTGGTTTTTTGACTGACCTCGTCTTTCGTGAGCCAAAAGAGCCTTCAGAAATAGGGTGATTGAGGTTCCTATCGATTGCCACTGCTAAATACTGTCTTAATGTCTTCAAGCACATAATTGACAGCCCTAGAGGCAGAAATGGGGATTATTGGTTGGAGGAAATCGAGGTTTTGCTTGGCGCCATGATCGATTTGTCTAAACCATGACCTGGTGGAAGCTGTTTTCTAACTATTGTTTTAATCCACTGGCACGAAAGAAGTTCAAAGATATATGCATTGAAATAAATGCCTTCTTACTCCTGCTGGAGAGGAAACTCGAGCCTGATGTTCAAAATTCAATCGTTTCAATCCTTCATATGCACCTCAATGCTCCTCTGATCATTTGATCGTTTTGATATTGACAACTGGGTTCAATAAACGGAAAAATACCGTTTTCCAGGACGTTAAGCATAGAATGAGACAAATTGGAAGTGAAATTTTATTTTATTAGTTGCCATAATTCTCTTCCACTCCAAATAATGTCATTCATATTAAAATCGTATGACCAATAAATGAATGGATACTAAAAATAGAAAAATTTTGATATCCAAAAAGTAAATTTGACATGAATTCTCTCGAAAATTATATAATTTGTTCTAATGAAGATAGTACAAATAAGGAGAGAGGGAAATCAACGCAAGATGTAACGCTGAAAACAATAAAGTTGCCAAATATGGATCAAATGTCAAACATCATGATTCCCCCCTGTTTCTCAAACCTTCTGAAGGACTAAATTTGGATGGTTTGTTAACCACTTCAGACATACTTTCCTCCTAAATACACCCAACCGCCGTCATTAGTTTAATTAAAGTTATCTTTTAAAGTGAAAATGATATAAGAGATCACACCTTCATTTTATGAATTATATCACAACTTATCCCTTCTCTCCCCATAAATCTTGAATCCTTGTCTCTCCTTCTTCCTCATAACTGCTCGAAATTGACAACAAGCAAATGGAACTCCAAGTTCACGAATTAATTCCAGATCCGAATTATGCTTTTGCTTTCTTTTTCCATGTAAATTATTCATCTGTATATTTCGTTCTTTTGAATTTTTTTGTGAATAAGTCTTTTGTTTTTTTCGCATTTAATCTTCATTTTATGTCTGGTCAAACTCTTTCGGTAGTTAATCCCGACAGTAAAGCTACATCTAGGGGAAATTTTCTAAAAATTTAATTAAGTTATTAGGGTTAACAGAATACAGCAGCCTTTCCGAAATTGGGAAAATAACAAGTTGAGCTGGACAAGTACTTTTTGGACAGAGAAATTGAAGAAGTTAGTAAGAATTGGGAGAGAAGGGAGAAGGGGTTATTAGGGATCGAGGACCATTCGAAACATCGGTCGGCGGCTGATGTCAGGCCTACACACCCAAGGAGGAATGAATGCTTAATTAGTAACTGGAAGTGTACCTTTGAGAGCAAGTCTTATCAGGAAAGTCGATATACTGGCCAAAATGGTATGGAAATCAAGTCTACTGAAATTGGATACTTCAAAATTTGCGCATTCTAAGAGTTAATTAAAGCAGCTTCATGCAAATGTCTAGCAGACGTTAGGAGTAAAGACGGCAAACTTTACATGATTAATCTAACAGGGAAGTTAGCAAAGCAGCAAACATGATTAAAGGGTGTGTGCAAATAGAAGGAATTCTATGCAAATGAAAGCGAAATGAGAAGTCACTGACGAATCGATTACCATAAATTTGTGGAAGATTTACCATCAGTTAATCTCCGCTGTTCATTAGTTGGGCGCTAGGAAAGTGTGTGAAGAAATTGTATACTGCGCCAATAAAGAAAAATTGACAATTCCACCATCTCTTTAATATTTTACACTGCCAAATGTGTGTTTGTGTAGAATTATCCCAAAGACAAGACTGAATTACTAATGGAAGAGAAAATATTTCCAAGAAATTGGCCTTTACAACTGCATATTGGAAGACAAATGGAGAAGGAGTGTCAAAAAATGTGAAGGTCATGCATCTCTTGGTCCAAATAGCCTTAGTGATAAAATATAAGCGATAAATGACCTTGTAAATAATATTAGAGAGGAAGGATGGCTGGGAGTAAACACCTGAAATCATGTCATCTAAACTTTTGGGGAGAAAAATGATGAAAATAAGATGAATTAAATATCTTTTTTAAGTTTAATTTATTTAATTGAATTAAATGATGTATTAATTTTTTTAATTTTAAGTTACTTTGTCGAAATTTTAAAGTTAAATTCTAATCAAAGTGGATTTGAAACGTCACATTTTGGATCATTATCATCGCATGAATGAAAACGTTGTTTGAATTAACCGGAATTTGCCGGTTGATAAAATTGGAAATTAATTTGATTACTTAATTAATTTATATTTATAATACATATACATATTTATAATTTTATAATATTTATTGTTTTCTGTGCAGACTGCTTTCAGCGTTTGTTGTTCACAGATTAAATAACGCGGGGAGTTGAGAAGAAGAGTCGCAAATGCTTGAAAGTAATTTGCCTTACTTTCAAAAACATTAAAATTAAAAAATTATAAAAAATATTATTAAAATTATTGCAGTTAACGTTGCTGAAAATCTGTTAACGGGCATCAGTCCCTTGGTAAATTGAATAAGCGAAGAAGAAATGACGTAAACATCTATCAGAATTCACCGAATGGTCAGAAGCTATGGACATTGAGAACACGAACTATCCAGGACCAATTTTCTGAAATATGAGCTTAAGAACTGCAATAACATGAAAGATCTATCGGGGCCAAATTGATCGATTAGATGGAATAAGTCAAGTCACTCATGTTGTCAGATCAGTTCGGAGTTGGCAGACAAGCCACCCACATTTATTGATAAATAAATTAGGTTAACAGACAAAACATTTCTTCGTTGGACGTCAGTCCTGTCTCGTCGTTGGTGTCTCGGCGTGATGATAGACACCCGTTTAAGTATCTATGTACAAGCACGCAAACACACAGCGGGACAGCCTTTGGACACTATAGTGGGGATCTTGTCGCCAGTCAACCATTTCTAATCTGCTGGCTATAGCAAGAACATTCGAACATAAAGCATTAAACTGTACTCGTTAATGTAAATGCTAAAAAATTAACCGATGAAAAATTTATTTGATATCCTGACTTTATTCTCAACTTTTACCACACGTTCTATCCCCTTCATTCCTTATTTACCCATCTCGTTTTTAAACATTTTTTGTCAAAACTGTCCAACTGTCAGAAGTGGAACTCGTAAATAGTGGAATAAAGCAATAAGAGCAGGTGGATATATGTAAAGAGTGGAAAATTGAGTCAACATATTTAGTCTTGTCTTCAAGAGGTCTCAGGAGATGCATAACTGATAGGTAGCCGTGTTATGCAAGATTAATTTTACTACAATTATGGATTATATCATCTCATTCGGGGTTTGAGATATGAAGTTGACAATACAATCCGGGGGGGCAGATTCGTTTTAATATGCATTTAGTCCTTCTTGTTCCGACGATTCTCCAGGTTGCCAATCCCGAATGAAATGCATGGAACTGCTATTTTGCCGTTGCTACGTGTGAATCCAAAAATCGGGTGACGTGCAGTTGAGCAGTCTGGGTTATGTGGGCCGAATCCTATTATGACAGTTCAAAACCAGAATGCTATAGGTGTCTTGGACAACAACACTGGTTATATCTAGGATAGAGGAATTAAAATTCCTCAACGGATTGGTTCTGTGATTTCATTCCCCTCTCCCATTGATGTGGTTATATACTCACATTAAGTAATTTCATATCTACAGGCCATTGTTCAGCAAAGAGTTCTAAAGGGCTTAAATTTTGACCATATCACACCTAAAAGAAGGTTGAGTAGAAGTACTAAACGCAACGCTTCCAATTGTGCCCAAATATTTACAGAAAAGATAACTTTTCCGAAACCATAACAATTAAATAGTGACTTTAAGTGCCCAATTCCGTACGTTTATGATCTCACATAAGTCACTATAATGTTAATTTATCGTTTTGCAATGCGGTACATATGAATAAACCCATCCAAGTCCAGAATGCAAAAAAATGTCTTTACTTGTTCCCTAATCGGAGCTGGGCAAATTCACGAACCACCTGCTGTAGCCAGCAGATATCTATCGTCACCTAGCGATTGGAAATGATTGACTGGCGATAAGATCTTCACCACAGTGTCTATAGACGGTTCCGCTGTGTGTTTGCGTGTTTTCATACAGATACCTAAACGGGTGTCTATCATCACGTCGAGACTCCGACAACGAAACATAACTGATGTCCAAAGAAGAAATGTTTTGTCTATTAACCTAATTTACTTATTAGTAAATTGGAGGTGGCTTGTCTACCACCTCCAAACTGATCTTACGACCTGGGCGACCTGATTTATTCCATCTAATCGATCGATTTGGCCCCGATAGATCTTTCACATTATTTCACCACCCATATCCAATCCCTCTGTCTAGCTCTCTAAAATTGAAGCCCAGAGGTTCTACATACTCATGTCCGATGAGAATATTTCTCATTTTCTTCATTAATAAACGGACGACCTTTAACATGTTGCATCACTTATTACATTTTCGATGGTCCTTAGAATTGAATATTCTTTTTGTGATCTGTCTTAAATTAAGGACACAAATTGTGTTCAGGACAGCCGCTTCAAAGACCGAAATGTCTGTTTTAATTTCTGTGAACAGAATCAAAACAGTTCCACTTCCACCTACCAGGAATTTTCTGATTTTTAATTTTGAGCAAAGTGAAACAGGTTATTCAACAGCCCTGGTATGAGGATTTAGCCATTTCATACTTTGAGGTTTATAGTCCGGACCTTAACGGTGAACATCCCAGTTAGCTGTGGAGAAGTCTAATTTTATGCCATTACAATTGTTAGCTGAGTTTTCTACAACTTATTTTCTTTTAAACGAAGATAATATTATGAAATTAAAACTGTCTGTTGCTTGTTCAAACTTTAATTGCTAAGGGCTGCTGAAGTCTATGTTCCTGCGTACCTCTGCTCTCATACATGACCGGTGCTCATCTTCTCTGTGACCCCCTTTTGCATATCCCTGGAAAAGTTTTACTATTCAACTTCTGACATTCTCTCTTTTCGTTCGGACTAAGCATGGAAGAAGCACAGAGTATCGTAATCCTATTAAGTGAGGCGAGGGACAAAAGCTACTCGATCCTTATGGAATAATTATAACGAACATTAAAACAAAAACTTTAGAACCGATAGGCACAGAATGTATTAGAGCTCAAAAAGTGTCAAATTAACCAATCAATAGTTTATTTGCTAAAAATGTTTGCTAAATTTGAATAGTTTCAAAACTTGACGAATTTTTTCTCACCGCTTGTAAGTCATTAATTGGTGCTCTCCTCGATGCCAGTAGGGTCTTTTATTGAAATGCTGTAGGATGAATACCATTAATTAACATTAAGCATTACCACTATTCATAACCTTGCCGAAAATGGGGAAATGCGATACCAACTGCAATTAGGAAAATTATCGGTCATCTCGGTTGCATTGTTAGTGGAATATAGGCGCTTTTTTACTGCATTGCGTACAATTATTTCCGTAAAACAAAACCTCCGTCAAAACAAAAATGCGCAATAAACCACGACATTTTTACGCCCTGTATTCGCGTCGACCTTTCCATAGAACGAATTTCAGCCAGAATTGGAAGGTTTGAGATTATTCTAATGGATATCTGTGTATAATTAATGTGTATAATTAAAGGCAACCCTTAGAAATGAGTCGTAGCGGTTAACCTATATATATCTATCAATCTATCAGGCTGGAGGTCACAGTTTAAAACTTGAAGAGTAACTCTCTATGCATTTCCAGAATTACATTTTATTCGCATTCTCTATGGCAATACCTCGGCTTTTCGTCCATGAAGCTGGAGTGACGTCTTCTATGTTCCTATGACGCATAACCCCTGTCTGACATGTCTAAACGCGCCCATCGGTTTCCCCCTTTCTATAACTGCCTCGCTTCACATAAAAGGCACATCTGCTCTCATGTTCTAGCGCGTCCTCATCCAAGTGACTCATACAAAGCTATCTTTGTTTTCCACACAAGAACAACGCACGCCTGTCAGGTACCGGGTCCTACGCTTCCCGCTCATCTCCTCTCTACCTCAGCACGCTCCCCTCACTCATTTCAAACCCGTTTTGGCTTCCTTGAATACATTTTGGTCTACTCAACTCCTGATGTTCTGCTCCACAATTGTTGTTAGCTCTTACCCAGACAGATACGAATTGTGACTGTTATTGGTGCTGTAACTTGTTAGCTGTAAGCCGTTAGCTGTTATCTCAACTCCAACAAACTCATTGTTTCTTATTCAGTAACCGTAGCTACTAAAAACGGTGATTAACTACGATGACCAAATGAAGAGCAGAATGCATATTTTGCTGGTTTTTTGTCCAAGTGTGGAGATAATGTGTGATATCTCCCACTCCCCCAGCCTTCCTGATTAAGTAATACCGATCAGTAAGCACTGACCACCGTTGACTAGTATTTGCTGCAATCCAGAGGAAGAATCGTAAAATTTGAGTTTTGGAACATGAACTGCCTATTTTTAAATACTGTATGACCCGAGTTGATACCTTGACGTTGCTCTCCAAGTATCTTTTCGACTCCCTCCACTTTATCATTTGTTGGACTTACTGTTATTTGATGTCAGTTGAATCCCACATTTAAAAATTTTAAAAAATTTTGTTTTTCTGCGAGCAATAATAATAAATTAGAATTAAAATGCATCCCATTTTCAATGTAATTAAGCAAATAAAATAAAAATTTTATCATTTTAGAATCCCCCCAAGAAGATAAAGTGGGAGATACGGAGACAAGCGTGGGTTCAAGTAACCTACAAAGTGGTGATAAATGAGCCTACTACGAGAAAAACCAAAAATTATTTAAAAGTTGACGTGATAGTGAAGTCCCACTTCTGGAAGATGAAATTTAAAATTTATTGCAAACTTATTTTTTCCAACTTCTGTCTAGAAGTTGAGCTTTTTGGTCTCACACAATATGACAGTTTTCAGCAGAGAAGGGAACGCTAAATCGCGCAAATTTGAAGAATGTGGAAGATAAACTGAAAGACCACTTCAAGTGCAATGCCTACTATTGACTGTATTCGAAGGATCCCTTCTCTTATACGGTAAGTTTGCCGCTGACGGGTACTTTCAGCAATATTAGTTTAGTCAAACAAAAGCTGAGATTTGATGGAAATAACCGAGGCCGAAGGGTTTGAACACATAGAATTTATTTACAAGGACAGTTATTTATCCGAACTTGCACGTGGCGCAAATTCCATATTCAAGGTTCTGATATGGCCAACGAGACGTACGTGAATCGGCAAGAGTGAATGGACTGAAAACTAACTAAGCATCCGGATTTGCGTTGTATTTTTCAACGCTCCTTTTTCTGATAGTGGGAAAGTGAACGAAGGTGTTCAAGCGATTTAAATTATAAAAGATGAATCCTTTTTCACTCTTTTATACTTAATTAAACATCTTTACAAAGTCGGTGGTCACCTTGAGAAATTACTATTAAAATGAGAATGAAAGCAAACTCTCAATCTGGAAAACCGAAATATCTTACTATGTTTGCTCAATCATCTTCAAACCTTAGCTCCCGCCGAATCGAATGCTTCCAAAATATCTCACGACATGACAACAAAATGCCGGAAATTGCAATTCGTTCTATATTAACATAGAAGGCATCCACTCACTTAGTTAAGTGTATCTTTGAGAGTCATTCACCTTCAAGATCCAGCCTTATATTTATGGAACTCTTTCAATAGATCGGACTAAATTTGTATAACTTTGATACCCACATATTATACTATTGGAAATAGTCCTCCGTCATGTTTTGTGAGTACTTGTTGAAAAGCGGAGACGAGCCATATGAATCTGGTCATGGGAAGAAAATTGACACCACGAATGCGTGGAAGTGATAGTGAATGCTATAAACTTTATCTGATTAAGGACATTCTATTTACGGAAATGATCGATTCCACTTAGTTGATGCGTTCTGCATACCCTCACGTGATTTCTGAAGCTTCTTTCAGGGCATAAGTAACTGTTTTACTGCTAACAATAGTGTAACTTTTATGTTTATCAACAAAATATAGCGTAACCAACAAATTGCAAATCGGGTTTTTCGTGATTTGGTAGTAATTAAACTTTTCGTAGATAAAGCCTTGACATCCGTAATGGTAGGAGAACCAGAACGATAAGATGGGAGTTACTCATGGAGATACACCCACATGAATATATGATGAGTTCTGTTCTGAACTTCTGTTTATTACTTATGCTCGCCCAGGGCAAGATCTAGGGAGCTCAGATGTGTTTAAGTTGTTTTTGCTCATCTCATCATGACTGTCGGAAGTAGTCTAACCAAGCATTCTGTTAAATCAACAGGACAGTTAGCTCTTAACATTACAAGAATGGCACCACTCAGAAATTCAGGGATCATGCCGTGTATATTGAGCCTTGCAACATTAGGGTGTTACAAAGTGAAAAGATGGCGAATAACTCAATGCCTCTAGAATTCAAATTTAGTATTTGGCATCTTGACATTGTGACGTACTCCAATTTGGCTCCCTTTTCATCCCTTGGTGGGCTGTTTTTAGTCTGTGTATTTAGATGCCAACCCGTGATTAAAACCAGTCGTTGCGTAGTTATGGATTGAGATATTTACTCATTTGAATGCGCACCCGTAGCATATTACGCAATTAGTGAAATTGATGGAGTGGAGTGATGCGTGAGTGCTGTTACTGGGCCAATAGGGACACTGGACAGTCACAGATACAAGAATGATAGATGAATTATCACCAACTAAAGGAAGAGTCACATAATTTATTTAAGTCCCCTTATTTTGCAAACCAAAAAAATCGCCCTCTCTCTTTTCTCCGCTATCGTTAACTGTACTTCTGGCCCACCTCAACTCTCGTTCTTCGAATTTGAGAAGACTCATGTATCCTGCTGACCTTTAAAACAAATAAGCAATTTTTAAAGGAGAAATCTCTAAGCCAAACTCAGGTTAGTGAATTGGCTTTAGCTGCCGTAAGAACTCATTTAGTTTAACACCGCCTGGTATTTCTCAATTCACAAATATTTGGCTCTGGATTGTGCTATGAGGACTGCTTTTGAATGCCTTCTACACCATTAGTTGAGTTTAAAGCCAATTTCATAATTAGCAAACTGAGAGTGTTCAGCTCATGAAGCTAGTCTCAACATTTACTCCTCTATGCTGCACAAAAAATTCCCGGTTAGTGAAAGGGATAACTTCCCAGCGTTTGTTTAAATGTTAATTAAGCAGTAAAACAACTTTTCCATAGAGGGGAAAAATGTTTAAATTTTGTCGGTAGGACGCTTTTGCATACCCAAATTCTGGAATAAAAAATCAATTATGATTTATCCAGACTGGAAAGCTTCGGGTTTGATTCATCAGGCTCTTGGATGACCTTTCCTGGAGGTGTGTTATTGAAAAGATCCCCACCGCACTGCCGATTATAAATCACAAAATTGCTGTGGAGCGTGGAAAAGGAAATAACCTTTTTATTGAAATAGTAAAAATAATACAAGATAGAAACACCGCGGAAGGTCACTGATTTCAAAAACAAAACAACTCCTTCCCATCAGCTTATTTTCACAGTTGATTACGTCCACATTTCAATTCTCTGTCGTCTTTAAATTAAGGGACGTTGAATTTTTTGTTTATAATTTGAGTATTAAATGAGAATGGGAAATATATTTATATACTGGGTGCTATTTTTCTTATGGCCGGTACCGAAAACCGGTTCAATTTGTGTTGGGGTGGTGATTCTTATGGTTCTCGGATTCGGTTTTATGTAATTTTAATTCCTGAGTCTTGTCTATTGTTCCATGTTCTGATGCTCCATTGTTCAAAGTTCGGGATCTCTTTTCTGAGTGAATTTCTGTTTGGAGCATTCGAAACTTTTAGTTGGGTTTATTTAATGTAAGGAGGATCAACCACCATGGAACTCACATTTTTCTTAAATGGATAACACTTTTTGTGCCTTTCTTTTTCAGATACTTCTAACTTTTTGATCATCTGAGATAAAGTCGTTTCGAAAAACCTCTTCACATTTATCAAACCAGTCAGCAGATGTTCGGTTACTTTCTGGATCATATAAAAATTCACCTACTTTTGAAACCAGAGATTCTGCTGATGGTTTGAGTAAGGAAATATCCCGTAATTTTGAATAACATTTCGAGTAGCAATATTCGATTTTCTTGCCGTTTTTTCGGCACTTACTCAGAGGTGATTTGTTCTTCTGCAGGATAGTTTCATATTCCTCGATATTTGGTAACATTTCCCCAAACTAACTTTAGATTTCTGAGTTCTTTCAACCTCTCGTCGTCAATTGTAATGACCTACAAATTGATATCCCAGTAAGAAAAGGGAGAATACAAATGTACCTGAAAGCGTCTTACAATTCAAATCAAACTTAGCTCAGCATATTGTATCTCATATTAGTTCATTTAAACAATTTAAAGGATAAATAAATGTAAAATAATAATTTATTTAGGAGAAAATAATCTCTAACTTCACGAAATTATATTTATAGCTTGAGAGCAACCGTGATTTTAACATGGCAGAGTTCACAGAAGTTCACTCAGGTAATAGTTTTATAAATGATGGAAGTCAGCGCATCAAGGTCGATGCACACGGAACTCCACTTGCAAGGAGAAATTTCATTTCGTTTTGATGTACTTGACCTTGTGAATAACATCATCGTAAAATTAAATTAATAACTAATCAAAAATGCCACAGAATATCTCGATACATTAAAACAACTAAATTCAAACTTGTGTTGAGGAAAAAAATTAGCAACAGTTTCCAGGCACCTTTGCTGTTCTTCAGCCCTCCAAACCTGATTCAAACCAGATCTCATGTTTTATTCAAGTTAATTTAATTTTTTTAAGGTAGAATCTTGTGTAGACGGTCACAGTCACACGACCGCGATCAGCCTTTAGTCTTTTTCGGATAAATTTCTTCAAAGAATAAAAATATTTTTACTGTGAAACAGGAGAACTTTATGTGGAATTAATATCATAAATTTTGGGTGGAAAACGTATCTTTTGAAAGCCAAATAGCTTAATGCAATTTCAAGTCATATTAAATAATGCCAACAATTAAAAGAGCGAAATGGTTCCTTCGGGTGGTTTATAATTGTTAATTCTCAGCCTGGAGGTTCCTCCACGAAATGGAAACAAGCGTACTCACCGACAATGGACTATTTATAAAGGCACTTCCGATTTCAATATTCTTTTTGATAAATGACTTTCTTCAAAGCCACCCAGAATGTCAGTGGAGGAAAGAACCCCAAAAGTTAGTGGAATTCTCTGCTGTAATGCTAAAAAAGATTCATTTCCGATTACTTTCTGAAGAGGAACACGAAACTTTAAACAGTGCGGGGGTTGATTTCAGGGTAGTTTTAGAATTAGAAATGGTTTAAATATTCTTTCAATTAGGTTGAATTAAGTTGGAATAAAAGTAGAGTTTTACCTGAGAATTTGCAAGAAATCTTAGTATACTTGGCTTTGAAATCACCAAATTACTTATTTCCCTTGACGAGGAGAAAAGTTTTACATCTTTCAAGACGTATATTTCATTTTAAAGTGAGAACAGAGGGAGGGGAGGAAGGCAGAGAGTGTGAAAGCCAAAAACTTGAAAGATTTCTGTCTTTTCTCTGCTTCAAAATCGCCAGATCATATCCTTTTCTCAATTTAAAGTTTGATGAAACCTTTCGCATTTTTTTGTAATTTTCTTCCTGTGGGGAATCCAGAGGACAATATTTCTTGGGACTTCTCAATGATTTCTTTTTCATATAGCAAACGCCAACCAGTTTGTAGATCATTCTTAATTTTTTGATGACCAGTCTGTGTCAGCCAGTATCTCCTCTTCTCAACTTCATTTTGCCAAGTGTCGATATCGCAAGAGTCAACTCATGTAAAATCTCCTTTCTACTTTTTCCTTTCAGTTGTAGTTGATGTTCAATGATTTGTGGAATAAAGCTTCGACGGGATCATCGGGTAGCGATCGAATACAGGTAGATCCGTTGTAAATGTGCATCGTAGTGAAAAATCCTGATTCTGCCCGCCTAAGAGTCTCGTTGAGTTCAGTGGGCTTTGAGTAGGGCATTTTCTTCTCTCTCAGAGAGTCACAATAACCCAGTATCATACATTATTCTTGGATCCAACAAATGAACTGCGTTACATTAAATATGCATCTGCCTGCTCCTGTCTGTACGAATATGAAAATATATGGAGATGGAATTATTAATTAGGGTCTGAATTTAATAGATAAAAACTGACATTGAACTCGAGAATTCAAATCTGAAGATTGAATATTGTGATATTAAAATTGTGAGTAAGCGCATTTCAAAGCTCCCACAATTCACATAACTTCAGACCCGTCACGCCCTGAAGTAATTACGGATTTATTATAAACCCCATTCCCCACTTCGGACTTAACTGGATCACTTCTGTTCACAGGCTTTCCCGTCATTCAAACTCAAAAGTATTTTTGCGTGCCGTGGACAACAGCACGGTCTATTAGATAGACAGGTCTTCGTAGTTGTCCAAGATCTACTATCAGCAATTTTAAACCACGGATGTTCCAGTTAGAAGGAAGAATTGCTCTCTGGTGCTCTCTGGCAAAATATTAATTAACTTATTTGTTATTTTCAATTTATTTTTCCACTATCACCGATGATAGTATCAATTTGATGTTCAGTGTAAAAAGGGAAGTATGCACTGTAGTACATTTCCCATTTTCCAAAAGGTCATAACGCGAAAGCACGTTAGGATGACTTTTCCTTCGCGTGGGTAGACGAGATAGGCTGGGAATTGCCAATCGGTAGTAGCCAATGAAAATTGATCATGCATGAAAACGCATGTAGTGAAAGTTAACTGAATATTTTCATGCACAACAAAGAATAAGAAAAAGGATTTACTAAAGTGTCCTTGAGAAAAAGTGCAAGTAAAATGAGAAAAATTTGCAAAATATGGATATAAAAAGGGAGGGGTATATCTCAAAGACGTCTACAATTCCTGCTATAATGGCAAGAGATTCCGGATCGTTAGAGTCACCGCTGCCTGGAGAGAGGCCCAGTATGCAACTCCTAACTCTTCCAACGGCTGCTCTGAGTCGATCTCGTGGATGTTCGATCGCTTCTTATCGATCCGAGGACGCTATCAGTAATTTGAGTCTTGGAAGCCTTCTCCAACCAGAATTCGATGAGGATTATCTCGGTACGTAAAATTATGCACATATTTTGAAATAAAAATTCATGATACGAACCCTTGTGAGTATAATTACTAAGGGCATTATATATATATATTTATTTATTTACAAATTTAATAAATAAACCGGTGCAAACAGGTGGAAACGCTATAAATAAATACACTTATGCTCACTGATAATAAATATTACTGGCTCCTCGATTACTCAAATTAAATTTAAAAATGTGGAACATTTATTACAAAATTTATGAAATTTTATTTTTACATAATTATAAATAAAATAATTTTTGCTATTTCAGTAGTTTTAATGCACTCAAGCAGAGGCTGTCATTGAATTTTGTCAAAATATACAATTAAAAATAACATTTATCATAGAAATATAACTTTAAATAAACTTGATATTTTATTGAAAGTCCAATGTTTGAGTCTTCGAGGTTCCATTTATAAATGAGAATTTCTAAGACACTTTCAAATATTGCGGAACAATTAAAGTGATTTATTAATTATTCGACGTAATTATATCTAATGAAGTTCATTCTGAATTGTTGTATAAATCCGCTGTCAAACTTTTTCCGACACATTTTGATTGTATGGCAATTTATTTCAAGGTCAAACCAGACATACGCAACAGACTGTAGGATGCATAACACTTCGAGCTCTCGTTCGATTAAAGGGAGAGAGGTATGTAAGGTCTTAAGCTTGCCTCTTCTGCAATTTCACGTTCCCTTCCATCTCCTCATTGTAATGCTTGATCTTAAAGTCCATATTTGTGGAAATATGCTCTTCTTTATTTCGATGAGCGGCCTCGAATTCGGAATGATCGTATGAAAGTGGAATCCGGTAAAGCAAAAAGAAGAAGAGTGATTGCGTGACCAATTTAAATTCTACTCGCTTATTGTATCCGACGGGAAGGTGTTTAAATAAATAGTACTCACAGTCATAAAAGTAGTATCCAGTGACGCTACTCAACCAAATAATTAATATTGATTCATTTTTGATTATATTCGGTCATTTCATTCGTCAATTTTAATGGCTCTTTTGTTTTAAAATAGCTCAGTTTTTTAGTTTACATCATTGAATCTTAAAGTTCGGCCTTTGGGAATAACAATTTATTTCAGTTTTTATATTTAAAAATAGTGTTTTTGATTTCAAAATTCATTAAATTCCATTATTTGTGCTTTTATACTCATCAGAAAAGAATCCGGCACAAATCAAGGAATTTTAAAACCGAATTATTCGAAATTTATCGAGTATTTCCGAAAATTTCACCAACAAATCTTTTTTATCCTTTTATTAATTAGCTTTGTAATTTAAATTTGTATAATTTTATTGTTTTATAAATTTATATAACATCCATAGTCTTAGGTTGAATATAAACCAAATTAATTTCAAACACCTTTACCTGATTGCTAAGGAGACCTCCTAAGTAAGCAATTAGGTAATAAGCTCGGACTCTTGACAAAATGTTCTAAAAATGCTTCTTTACTAAAGAAATAATTCCAAGGGATTGAGAAGAAGTCAAAGGGGCTCGATCGCCCTTATCGTAGAGCCAATTTCATATTCACACCTGCTCCTTGATCTCTCACACTTTTGCACATTCAAATTGCAAACAATTTTGAATATAATGAGCAATTATTAATTACTTTTTAATAGTTCTGACTATTATATGATTGATAATGTCAAAAGACCTGATTCGTGTTGTTAATTCGAGTACCTGTAACTGCCCCTCCGTCCTCTTTTCACATTCCGTTTTTTGTTTAATTGGTGTTTAAAACGTCTACAAAATGGGCGGTTTGTTTAAATATTCCACTTATTTCGCCTTCTTAAAATGTGTTCAAAGTCTTATTGAGTGAGCTTAAACAATGTTAGAATGGAAGTAAATTTTACTGAATGCTCGGTCGAATTTTTTAATATTTTTTCGGGATGGTAAAATGCTACTTTCATAGAAGCAGGAAATTTTGACTTTCAAGCAAATTTGTGAATTGTTTCATGAAACAAATTATTCGACAGACATACATCTTTTGAGCTTCACAGACGCAATTCAGTAAGATTCTCCATGAGTTTCGAGGTTACACTTCAAATAAGAATGGGTTTTCATCTCCCGATTAATATCCCCATTTATGGTTTAAGGCAGATATCGTCAGGAATCCTTCAGTAGGTTCTGTGAAATCGGGGTATTGTATGCTTCTACACAGCAATGATTCTTTGAAAACAGAGAAGGTGAAGTTACTTACCAATAGGGGAGATGCACCTTTTTTCAAAAACAGCTGTTCTGCTGCTTATTTACTTCCCTTTCAAGGGAGCTGCTGCCACTAGTTTTCTTGGTGTTTAATTGTTTTAAATGAACGGTTCACCATTCCAAGGTCTTTCATGATGGAGGATCGAGCTATGGACTCTGATGTAAGTAGCCAAACAAACCATTTACCACGGATTCTAAATTTGTCTTACATATTTTATTCAAAAGGATCCGCTGAAGTAATTATCAATATATCACGCACTTTAATGTCGAAAGGTCAATTTCGTAGCAAAACGATTTGAAGCTAACCAAACTAGATTTCCATAAAGGAATATTATAAGGGCAAATATTTATGTAAAAAAAATAAAATTCATCTGATTCTTTAATTAAATAATTATTTTTTCTTAAATTAACATTTCATGAAAAATAAAATATGTTTAATCCAATTGATTAATTTATTATATTCGGTTAAAATATTTAATGTATAACTAGTTCATTAAATTGACGTTATTTCGGAAATTTCAAATAAATATTAATTTTTATATCATTCTTTGAAATTTATTACAAAAATTCAAACTTATCTGAGATGATCTTTCATCTTCAATTTAATCTGGAAATAAATCAGAAGTAATTAATTTTGTATTTTTCTGTCGGGGATAAATTTAGTCTCCAATGCCTAAAATAAGAAAACCGAGGAGATTAACTCAATTACTCAAATCGGAATGTTCCAGAAGGATGAGCGATTCATTCTAAATTGTTCGGTTGATTTTCACTACCAATAAATAGGACCCGTCATTCCAATTAATATCCAGACCCACAAAATTAAATTAATTCTCACTTCTTTTAGAAAAAGAAATGTACAGTGAAATATATTTATTTATAATATAATATATTAATAATTGGCGGAGTGAATCCTTAAATGGAAAGAGAGCTTAGCCAATTTGCCCTTCTCACATTCTAGAACATTTATTCCTCCATTTTCATTACGAATTTAAATCACAAATTTGCATTTTCAATCGTATAATTTAGTTTTACTTCAAAAGAGATTTGAAAAGACAAATTTTCTTTTGTTCTCCATAAATATCCGGTTTCATCTTCAAATTGCCCTTAATTTTTCCACGTTCTCTGTTCGCTGCTGAATCTAGTGGACGAATGTGAAAGATGGGGAACGTTAGACAGCACTGGAGGGTCTGTGAATTAAACGCCCCAAGAATTGATGACTTTAATATCAGCAAAAAACCAGAGAAATTAAGCAAAAATATTAAAACCGATGATAGAGAATCGGTTGCATCAGGAAACTAAAGATTTCTATTAAAATATCGCCTAGTGGGTTGGGATGAATGATACTGAATCTATTCCACTGTTTGTGAGTCGTTTCTCATGTCAAATATTGCTTTGGATACCACTCAGACTTTCCACTTTGTGGAACATTATAAGTGCATGGAACTACCCATTCAAATGACTTATTTAATGAGAAAGTTGGACAAAACCTGGAGGTGTAATCGTAACTAGGAGGAGTATTCAGTGATAATTTTTATTCCGCATCGGCATCCACATATGTACGTTTTATCTCGTCTCAATTTAACACTCGGCGTCTATTAATCTGGCGACTGGACCGTCCCTCGGTCCTTGAACTGGCGCAAACAGATTTGGAGGTAGTCAACTTAGGTTATAAAATATAAAATATAATTTCTGAAACAAAATCTCTATTTTACTTTTCTCTCTTTTAGTATTTGTGCTTCTAAAAGCTCTGATGGTCTCTGTCACAATTGTGTCTTTAAATAAATACGATTAATTGCATTTTCCGGTCACTTGGACTAAATATAACTCTGTAATGTCAGTGAAGTTCATGGATCAAGGATCGTGGATATAAATTAAACTTATTTAAAAATACTAGTAATTAAGTTAAGTGCCGTCCCAATAATAACGAGGAGAAGTAAATCATTGTTTAAAACAACAGTTCAATTTTAAGGCCATAAAGACGTTTGACAGGCTGAACGAATAGAACGAATGAAAGTTACCAAAATGCCACTACCTCCCACCATAATTATTCACCGACTCGACATAGCAACGAAATTCAACCATTCTGTCTGTTTCTAAACATCCCTCGCCCTCCCCCTCCCCCCACCTCAAAACTTCAGTCATACAACATTTGAATTATCCTCCACTTTGTATCTTTTTTTGTCCCTCTTCTATTCCACCTTTCTTTATTTCAACTTTACTGAATCCATCTTTCCTCTATTGCAAAATAATCAATACGGGATACTCTACAAGGATATAATTATTTGAAACAAGATACCACTCACTTTAGCTAACTATTTCTGCAAGCTAAAAGATTGTTTTCCAACCTTCTGATTTCCGTGATTCCTATTCCAATAAGTCAATAATTAATTGAATTATTAAAATTATTTCGTCCGGTGGCAGTTTCTCCCTCTTAATGCTGTAACAATCTACTTCATGCAGCTTACTTTCTTAGTGCAAATTTAAACAAAACTTTTAAATTCATGCAGAAGTATCGGGTAGACTAAGAAATTACTACTTTAAAAATAAAGAGAAAACTTTGAGTACTATCGAGAAAAATTGCATGCAAAAAACAAATAAATAATTATTAAATGTCTTTTTCTTAAAAAATTAATCTTTTTACGTAGAATATTAATATTCTTATCAGCAATTATTTTTAGAAGGATTGATTAATAAATTTATTAGTCATTGATTTTACCAAGATTGAATTTTGTGAAGTGGAAGTTCTAATTTGATTGGTGGAAGAATATTTGAGATTTGAGAATTTGAGTCATGCAAAAGAGGACATAAATGCAGCTCAATGTTGCGTTTGATATCACCTTTGTCAATTAAGTTTCTTGGATCTAAACAATGTGAAAGCGTTCTTCTTTACGTTGGGGTTTTATTTGAAACTCTACGGATAAAATTAGCATAGAATGAAAATTTTTTATGAAAATATTACGTTTTTATCATCTGTTATAAGTGAGATGAGCTCCAGTTTGGGGGAAAATTAATTCAAGGCAGAAACAAGATTAAATCGGTCACCGTATGGTTATATCGAAAGTACTCGGAAAGAAGATGGTAGCCTTAAAATTAATAAGTAGTATTTGTGAAAAAGTGGGGATCACCGATTGGGTGTTAGACAGTTAAGAAATGATCTATCGACCGATTATTCATCAAGTGATGAGGAATGAGTCACTAGGAAGATAAAGTTTTTGAGGTAGGAAATCGGCAAACTTCAGCAGATGAATCACGATAACAGATGAAGTTAGATCAATTCATTCATATTTTCTGAAATAGAGATCCTTTTTGTGAACCAACTTTTAAATTGTAGGTTACTCAGTTCAAATTGCAGTGCATAGATTCTCTTTAGGGGTATTATGAGAATTTCCATCGCGAGAATTCCCAAATTTGTTGCTAAGATGTTGATCAAATCTGTAATTAATTCCTTGGTTTTTGCATGAAGTTGTTCAGACTGGGGGTAATTTCTGCGTTATTTCCCACCCAATAATATGTGTGAATTCAAAAAGGGCTAATATTTTCCCTTGAAATTTTGTTTAAATAGGTGAAGTTTATTTTGAAATCTGGTGATATTTCATTGGTTTAATAAAAAAAAAATCGTTAACGATATACACAGTTTTGATGAAAACTTTTATTTGCCTTCACCAATCATATGCAGGGCGATTATTGCAAATTTAGTCATAGCAACGCCGGCCATCATTATTAATCGGACGGTCAATACACTTTTGAGATCGTGGAAAATGGATTTTATCATTGATCCAGGGAGAGGGAAATTATTAAATACGCATATCGGAACTCGAAGTGAATATCCTGCAACCCTAATAGGAAATCAAATGAAGTAACTCACTTGCTATTCCATATTGCATCCCCTTCCAATATCCGTCATCGGGCTTTACCTACTCGATTTCGGTTGCTTTCCAACAATAAAAATTCATAAAATTTCTGGCACTGCTGTGGGTTATAATCATACAATTATAAAGATAAAAATCGAGGCTTGTAAATGGTTGATTGATTACCATCATAAAATTTCAGCATTCAAATAGAATGTTTAAAACAAAAACTTGTTGATTAATAAATCTAACTGAAATTAAAAGGCGATACCTGGTCCCATCTGAAAAGAGGGTGATTGCGGCGCCAATGAATATTTTCCCACCTAAAATGTCTCCGTGTTGCGCACAAAAATGTATGACAGTGGAGGAATGCAAATACAAGGACAACCCGGAAATTTCGGAGTTTAGATACAGTACATCTCCTGAACCTTTAACTCACCTCTTTCGTTCTTACCATCTTACCCTCTTAAATATTCCTCTAACAGATTTTACTGGAAATTCGTAAAAATACTCTCCATAATCGGAAATTGTAATTCCTTTGCTATGCCACGTACAATAATACACGTAGTCTTCAGGGAAATATTTTACAGAAACCATTTAAATTACAAGGACACATTACTGCATGCTGTAAGGAAGAGAGGTAACGAAATTTCCCTTATTGCTACTGCCGAATGGAGAAACGGCGGCTACATTTTATGGGAAATTTTACGGGGATGAGGTAGAAAATTTATAAATTTAACATGGGCGGTGTCTTTATCGACAGACGCGGAGAGAAGTAATTAATCTTCATTTGATAAATTATTTCTAAAAAAATATAAATAAAAGTACAAAATAATTTTTACATTTGGACAGGGTGGCACAAAAAATGTCAAATTTCAGTATGATTGACCTGTTAACAATTTGTGATCCCCAAATATAGGCATAGAAGGGAAACTTTATGAGTCCTGATTTGACAAAACAAACTGCTCAATTACAGAAATGTATCCGCATTAATAAGTATAAATTTGAAAATGAAATTTTTATAAAATTCACTCAAATCAATAAAACCTTAATTTCCCTTTTTTTTCCCATTTCAGCCCGCCAACAATCTTGTTTGGTCCTTTCTCATCTGCAGGAAAGTTGTCATTATATTTTAATTAAAATAATGTATTAAAATTATATAATTTATAAAAGATAAATCGGATGTTTATTGAACATTTGCCGTATTACAAATTTCCGGCATCGGCATTTTTAAAAAATTTTAATTCAATTAAATTTTGCATTTCATTTAAACAAACTTTCAAGTTATTACAAGTTATCGCTCATATTAATAAGTCATTTTTTATTATAATTTAAATTATTTATTTTTATAAAGAATACTAATTTTTGGTTACAGAAATACAATTCTATAAGAATTTTATTACGATTTTATAAATATTTTACAAGCCAACTCCCTCTGGCATTGAAAATGATATTTTTACTGGAAAATGAAGAAATTCGTTTCTTCGAACAAATGTAGTTGCCAATTCTGGCAAAGCTAGGAGTTGACTACATGGATATTCGCCTATTTTGCAGGAAAAAAGAAGGAAATTTCTGTCAATTTTTTTGACTCAGGTGCTTCGCCGCTTGATGCTTCAAAGGCCATATTTCATGAAGTGTCCCTTGAATTACCGAGGAAATTACTGTTCACGTCCATGTTCGCCTCTTTGCTATTTCATTACGTATTTAAGGAGATCAAGGAAGCAAGGCGATATTATAAATTATTGAGGTGGTTCACTGACTCGGTTCTAGATCAACACTTTCTACTTACTATTACGCGTAACAAAATCCTAATCAGTTTCAAAAATCCAGTAAATTTTAATGAATATTTATCATTAACTGTGAAATAAAAGACTACAACATAAAAATTTATAAATATATTTTGAGACAGAAATAAAATCGGTGCCATTAATCAACCGAAAGGCTTGTAAAATAGTAGGTTAATGCTTGATAAACACCGGTGTTGATGAGTCAGACCACTAGCTGAGCTCTTTTAAAATTTCCACCGTAAAATATGTAATGGAAGAAGATTTGAAAATAGAATGTGCGTTTGGAAGAGATAGAAGTGGAGATCAACTTGATTCCCACTTAAAATTATCATTTAATTAGATAATCTTGAATAAATTATAATATTTTATTTAATTAGTCAGGTTCACAGAAAATTTAGTCGGCGTCGTTTGAATGTATTCAGATCCTTCAGAACTAAATTTCTCTTTAATTCAATTACCACACTTAACTGTTGCAATATCGAACAGCATGACGATTAAATTCGTCAAAGTGGTTCAATTAAGTTGTTTCCAGAGCAAAATCTTTGGATGGAAGCGTTTTACTTTCTCAAAGTTGAAAAGAAATGCATTTAGGTTACAAGAGCGACAACCAAAACTAGCCATTCAATAGACGTTGGATATCATTCTCACATTGTGGCTCAAAAATCTAGAGACGAATCATGAAATTCGAATGCGACGCCATTCGAACACCCCACCACTTATTGTAACTGCAGATAGTCGGACTTATTTGCTCTACTACAGTGAAAAGTGCAAATGAAAGAGACTAAACGCAACCATTTTCTTCCTCTCATTTATAAAATCTCACCCTGCAAATGGGAATATAGTATTTGGAACAGGCATTTCAACTGAAGCTGTTTGGTAATTATTTGTAGAATCTTCCCCTGAAAGACTTTTCTGCTGAGGTTCGAGCCAACATGGACATTAAAATGTTCATTAAGGAAGCCACACTTCTCTTGGATATGGAAGCATCTTCAATCGAGGAGATCGTTCATGACTTATTGGATGCTGTCTTTAAGGAGTCAGGAGACCAAACAAATCACTCCTCCTCTACACCAACCAACATTGGAGCCGGAATGCAGCGACTCTTTCTTACGCCTAATCACTCTCGTCGAGGATCAACGGTCGATATTAATCAATGTGGAATCAATAATAACAATAACAACAACGGGAATTCTAATATGCATAGTAAATCCCATACTCTGACAAGAGCAAGTGGAATTAGTCTTTTTGCTACTGCGTCAAAGGTATCGACCCTATCGAGGGAGGAGTTGATTGAGGAGGCGAAAAAGGCACTTCTTTTGGAGATCAGGCACAACGACTTATATTGTGAGTCTCATTGTGCATTTTTTCACTATAATTTTTATAATATGTAAAAAAATAGAATTTTTTAATCACGTGAAACAATTAAAGTGTGAAGTATCAAACCAGTTTGAAATGAAGTAAATGAAGTGGACTTAAATAAGAGAGAGTATGCTTTAGAACTTGAAGAGTTTTACTTTATTAAAGTACTAAATAAATCAGACTTTCCACTTTTCGATTACTAACAATTGTTTGTTTTAATTTTCCAATGTCGAAATGTCAGAATTTGATCAGTAAATTCTTGAGGGAGTTGGCAACCGCCATGTTTAGAGTCTATCGATCTGAAGTTTACTTTGAGTAAACTCTAGGAAATAACATCCGGTTGTTTTGGACTTCCATGAAAAACCAAGTTGGTGTGTCAAGACTGACTGACCAATAGGCCAATAGGTACTAGACATTCAAACAGGAATTTGCTCGATAATACAGAGAATAAACTATTACTCCTTCGAGATCTTTCATTCTCAACGCGTTTGCAAGCCCTCACCAGTTCTCCTCATTTACTCCTCCATATCGAAGATATTGAAATGATTTTGCCTACCCGTGTATTGTAATTATTACAACTTTACAGACTGATCATATTCTAGCGAAAATCTCTCATTTCAAAGAGCAGGAATCGTTTTAGTGACAGTAACTGAGATTTTTAATATCCTTGGTTCCTTCTTGTAATTATCCTTTGAAGATATTTTTCAGCACTTTCATGAAACAGATCTGATAGCCCCATTTCCCGGGGACTTGGACTTTCTTAATGTGGTATAAACCATTTCTCCACCCTTAAGACATGACAAATTTCCCCCTGTACGTCTGGAAGTTATTAAACTGGCAACTTGTATATCAATGGGGAGATTATTTGAAATTTTACCCAAAATCTTTGGTCCCTGCTGATATTAAGATTTATAAATGCAATTTCTGGGTGGTTCATTTGTAATGGCCATATATTTTCGCGCGATTCTTCTGGGCTAACCGTAGGAGATTTAAACAAATTCGCCGTGATCTTTAAATGCTTTCTGCCACAACAGAAATTCGACTTAAGATGTAAATTGAAATAAATATTTATGAAAAATAACAACAAGTTCTGTGTTAATATATATAAAGTATATTCAAATTTGGATTTGTGCGAAGAATGAAATGACGAGGGGATAAGAAATTTGCGCAAAGTAGCGGATAAACCTCGATATGATACTTTGAAGATTTCAGCATAATGATTAAACCCTGGATGGCAATAAATTCAAATGCAATAAAGTCCACGACAGCTACCAATGAATAAAACAAATTTATCTCCTAAAATAATTGTCCAAGTAGAGAGGAATGAATTTTAGATGCTAGAAATCGTGTAAAACGAAGCAGAAGAGCAGTCTCCCGAGAGTAACGTTAAGTATGCGTATGATTTGGAACGACAAAAAAAATAATTTTACATTCATCATCATTTTGATGTTAGGTTGTAACGTTTGTTTTAATTTTGAGTGAAAAGAGCACATTTAAACGTCCTTGTTTTAATCCATTTGTTTTCAAGTTCAGACAGTGGTTTCCGTTCTTGCCGCGAATTTCAATTCTTGTCTGCGTTGACTTGACGCCAATAATGCTTCATATCCAAAGTTACTTTGTCTTATCTCATGAAGGCATTATGCATTCGTCAGCATTTTCTATGATCTCTCGGTAATCAAGTGATGGTTTTCCTCCAGTTTTTAAACAAGAGTTTTAGTAAAAAATTTATTAGATATTAATTGTAGTTCAGTCCCACCGTAACCACAGGTTATCTCAATGTGGCCTCAATAAAGTTTGAATTAGGAGAGAGGTTGGTAAAGGAAGTTATTAGCATCGAGGACTTCAAGGTTCTTATTCAATCTGTTTTCAGGGCCATAGAGCTTTGCGCATCCTCATTGGAGGAATAATTCACTTCTTCCAGCTATTCATTCTTTATCACTGGATCCCCAAGTTCATGAGCAAAATTATATCCAATAAGGAAGGCAGAATGATACTATTAACACAAAGCAAACCCTTTCCATTTCGCTGAAGCGGAGTAGAAGTAATAGAGGATTCTTTTGTTATTTGACGATTAGGCAACTTAAACGAAGTAGATCTGCTTTTCCTGAATGTTGAGGTTCAATTACTTGGTGAAAAATGTAAATTAATATTGATTTTCAAAATTTTGGTAAATTTAAATATATTCTTTTTCAGTTGAAAAGAGCACAGCTGGAACAAGAGATCAAATAATTACTTAAGACTTCGTCCTCTTCCCTTTCAGCGTCGGCTGACAGCTAAGAAAAGAGAAGTCGAGCGATGTAAGCTAAGCCCTACCTAACCCACTTTAGGTGGGTTAAAAAGGAATCTTTTTAGAAATATTTGAAAGTGCCTCTTCCCTGAATAGAAGTTAAGAGTTAGAAAAAGAAACTAAGGAGAGAGAAAGAGGGAGGGAGAGATTGTTTCAAAGAAGCACACACAATCATCTGCTAATAATGTGCTAAAATAAGGCCCTATCGGTGCCACAAATGCTTCTTATTCCCGTCTTTATTTAAACACAAAGAAATAAATTAAAATATGAATGTGCAAATATAAATTTATTAATTAATAATAACAGTGGCATGGAATATGCTAGTCGCACAAGCAGATGCCTGGCCACCTCAGAGAGGAGAGAGGAATAGGGTGGGGCTATTCCATCCCTATCTTGTAAGAACAGATGGTGTTGCATTTGCAAGCAATCTTTTGATAGGTTCGCACTGAATCTGTTGTCAACACTGACCCTCTTAAACATCGCGCTTGAGGATCAGTCATCCCGGCGATAGGGCAGGAGCGCCGGGATTGGTTGACATCTTCATGCTTCACTGTTCTCGCTAGACGGAGAGTTTGATTACTCTTGATATGCTGGATGAATCCATTATTAATACTTACTCTTGTGTTAATAAAAGTTATAAATTTTAGCCAGTAACAACATTTAATGCAGATTTTGAATAAAATGAGCAATTCATTTCGCAAAAATTTTCAAATAAACAGTCAAATAACAGAAGACACGTTGAGGAAGACCGGCAAACATCATAAGAATTAAAATTAAGTTAACTTATTATTGAAGTTTTAAAATTTCAAATGAAAAAAGCCAATCATCACGCTTTCTTTGTTTCATTTTTAAAGAATTCAATAAATTTGCTTCTTTTATATTATAAGTAACAAGAGAGCGGTTGAAGCCTTCCTATCTCACGACGATTTCCCCCTGAGATTGAAGAGTGAAAACTGAAATTTTCTAGAAATCTTCGTGAAATGAATTTTTATTTCCGAAAATTGATAAATTAGTATACAGTTTTGTTTCCCATTTGTTCATTTTGTTCAGTTTTACGAAGCCACTCCCGGAAACACTGCTGTTAGCCTCTATTTTTTGAAAACGAAAAAAGGCTTGAAAGAGCTGCGTTTAAATAGAACTGGTGGACATTCCTTTCATCATATCTGGAAAAGATCAGATAATAACCTCACTGATCGAGGTATAAAATGAAAAAACTGAGGATTTTGTTTGTTTTTCGTCGCTTGGAAAGAAATAATGCCTATAGATAATGGTTTTGTTTTGAAATTTAACTCGGCGAGGTATTCAGAGGTGAGTGAGCAAAATCGAGTGTTAAGTTTATATTTGAAAATAGGAGAAAACTTTGTTTTTTTATTAACTTAATTAGCAGTCAAACGCCCTGATTTGTGAGTTGTTGTCTCCACCTCATAGAAAAACTATTCCCCCTTCTTTGTAATGGAGATAAGGCAGAAACCGAAAACAATTTAATTTAAGTGATTTTGAGAGAATATGAGAGTGACATCTCTAAATTTTCTACTTCCATTTTATTTCACTATTCTGCAGCATTTCAGTAATAGTTACAGATACTTGAAGTGCTCATTTGAACCGAATTTGAAAGCGTAAACATTTTACTCATGCAGAACCATTACCTAAGGCTATCATTTTGTCCCACCTTTAAAATGTTGAGATTAACTCTTTATGACTTCCTTCTGATTATGTAACTGAAGCATAGGGAACCACTCATCAGGCCACTTTTTCAGTTTCCGGTGTTTTCTTTGATAAAAGTATCTATTTTAAGTCACCGCATTTTCCTGCCGCGCGGTGAAGTGAGTTAAAGCTTCGTGGAGAAGTGGGCTAACTGGTTTTCTCCATCGTACGTTAATAATTCCTAATCTCCGGCAGATCAATGATGTCTTTATTACTTTCACCAAAACATAGCCTTATCAGAAATGTGGGATCTATCTGAACTTGACTTGGCGTGATAAACCCAGAAGAGTTGCAATTTAATTTCGGTCTCACTATCATTTGAGGTATCTGATTCTTCGGCAAAGGTGAATGGGTAAAATTCAATGATTTATCGAGTGAACATTTGCCAACTCAAAGTGCTTTGAATTTTAAATTGCGCGATGTCAATTTAAACAAAATTTCACCTTGAAGAACGTATGAAAAATTAAATTTATCCATCTATCTTTTATCTTTTATTAATTTTTAAAATACTTTAAGACATAATTTTCGAAATTTAAAAAAAGTTTCATTTAATTTATTGAAAGTAGAAATTATGTATTGATTGTTTAAGGAATGAATGACACCCATTTGAAAGCCCTCAAGAAGGTTGAATTTTTCATTTTGACAATATGTCCCGACACCTTAAAATTAATCAAACTGATTAATAAAATTTCGAATATTTAGAAAAAATATTTGTAATTTTGAGAACGAAATCATTTTTTGTAAAGAGTCATTCGGTTACTTATTGCCCTTTTCAGTAGTAAGAAAACAATGTCGAATTCTGACATTATGAGCTCAGTGAATTTTGTTTAAAGGTAAAAACTTATTTCCAAAATGGTATTTAGCAACCTTTCTTTCAATTTTAGATAGACGTCTCAGCAAGACGATAAAGTCGGTCTCTTTTCAAGAAAATGAAGGCATAACAACGGATCAAAGCTGGATTTGTGCCCTGTAAGTCAATTTTTAGCTGTTAATAAAATGCTCATTTTCACAATCACTTAAACTAGAGCACTTTAAAATCTGGTACCTTGTCTTTTAACAATGTTACCCTACCCGTGTAAGTGAGTCAACTCGAAAAATATTTTGACCTTGACATCTAATATTATGGAATAATAAGAAGGAGTAGGAGTTGTAAAATCAATTTTTTCTCCCCTACTTTGCCTTAGTAGGAAAGGCTAAGAATATCCACCGACCGAATCCAATATGTATCGTTATAAATACGCTGAACCGTCCGGATATGTAAGTGGACACTATGAGATCCAGAAGTAGGTGGTGTTAGAAGGGGCCGCCTATAAAATCACCCTCTCTCTGGCTTATTATAGAATGAACTTCTCTTGAGTCAATATTTTTAATACAGGTGGTATTTATTTTAAATTACCACAAAAACTGAGATACATATTAATAGGTAAATTACGCCTGTCATTTGCCTTACTTTTGTATCAGATGGCGAGGCACCCTTGTCAAAATGTGGAAACTCTTACCAACTCTGGAAATAGTGGGTTTTATCTCCTATTATCACGTTATCAATTATCCTCCACTCTACGGATGACTTTTATTACGAAACCAGCATAACACCCGTTGCTGGGTGTATTGCACGTTGCCTGTTAATGTGCCGCTGTAATAGGCCCTAAATTCCATGGTTATATAGACATCGTTGTGGTAGGTAAAGACCGAAATTCCATCCTCAAAGCCTATTAATTATCAATGCTAATGTGTTTTAATTCGATTTTTGACACTTCAACATTGAAATCCGGTGGCAGTTGTGAATAAACCGAGTAAAATCCCATTCGTTTGAGACTTCTCTCGATCTGAGAAGTAAAGGCAGAATTGTACTCAACTTTACGATACTATATTAATGATCTATTCTGTAGCTGATTCTATGCTTGAAAAGGTTTGGATGCCTTTCTTATGAAATGACGCACGAGTCTGGAGAATTTGTGGAGATTTTGGCTCAAATATGTCATTTTCGAAGACCTGTCAATAAAAACCTAATTCGGATGGGAAAAGAGTAAATTTCAAATTAAAAATTTACAATTTGAGCATTTGTGAGCTCATGCGGTGATTGATGTGTAGCGGTAGATAGCTAACAGCAAAAGAAAGAAGAAAACCAAGGATTGCGTAGACCAGGATGTATTGTACAAAGCTCAGTAAAGAGTCTCAAGGGAAAATAGAGAATTGGAGGAGAAGGATTGAGCTGTGGAAGATGCGTTGGATGAGCTGGGGTCCCTTGGTGTGTGTGTGTCTAAGGGAAGGCTGGTTATAACCGACACTTCGGGTGAGGACACACATAAGGATATAATCGTACGCGTGCTTTAATTGGTCGGGACGATTGTAGGAAAAGGATGGGACAGTGCAGACAGGACTGGTCAATAACAAAGCCGACGAATCGGTGTCTGCTACTATCGCCCGAGGTAATGCTTAGCTCTTCCGTTCGATGAAAATAGGCCAGTTGAAAACATACGATGTTTGTCTATAGAGTGCTTGGGTGGCAGGAAAGGTCAAAAGTTTAAAGACATTACTATAAGGACGAGATAATCAAATTTTGGTGATGATTAGAGATGACGTAAGATAAATATTTCAGAGAAGAAGGGACTCATCCTTCAGATGCATCTGAGTCTGAATGCTTATCTCGCGCCAGGATATGTGAACGAGTTAATTTCGATATGTCTAAATTTTGAAAGTTTGAAAGGTAATAAAGTCCTATTGGCCAGAATCTAATTGAATATTAAACCATACTTCTGCTGGTAGTTTGAAATGATCCCTTTCATTGGGACATTCATAGGGACCTGAATGTCCGGTTTCGTCGGTCCTAACCATTGAAACGTCGTTCCCGTTAGATTGTCTGCAATTACTTAATTAATTCGTCCTATTGAAGTGTATTTCTCCGATTTTATAGCTTCAACTAGATCCCCACAAAATGTGTTCGAAATGAACAAAATATAACAGAATAAGGGTAAAAATGAATTTTATAATTTTAATGAAAATTTTTTTGCGATTCCATAATAAATCACTATCAATTTATTCATTACCTACATTATTCACTTTAGTCATATAATTTCTATTTAAAGTGGGAAATTTCTTGTTCCAGTTGCAGTCTGAAACACATTCAAAAACGCTACTTGGCTCTGGCCAGACTTGCGTACCCGGTGAATCTCGGACGCTCCAACGAGGGAACACAAATTATTCTTCTCGTCATCAGTCCTCAAAAGGAGGTAGGCAAGCATTACTTCCCTCTCTTTCTCCCTCCATTTCATTCAAAATTTTCTATAAATATTCAATGTTTTCACGTAATTAATTTTATATTTTCTTCTAATCGGAAGAGGTTAGGGATAATTAATTAAATTCCCAAAATATAATTTATATTAACGTACATGATGATTTAAAGTTTCTGCTGCTCCAATACTACTGAGTGGAAGCTTACTATGCCGTTGTGGCACTACCTACTGGGATGTTCACAGTTTTAAGCAACAATCCATAAAAGCTGGGATTAAGGAGAAAACTCCTTCTCAATTCCACCGCGTCTGCCGCCCTAATCGACACGAGATTATTGAGTTAGTACGGAAGGGGACTGTGTTATTGTGTACAATGAAATGTAAACAGAGAGCCGACTAACATTGAGGTCAGTTAATGAGTTTGGGGTCAAAATTAGAATAAAATGCAAGACTGGCGGACAATGAAGTGGTATTTGCGGATCAGAAAGGTTGTACTCTATCTGGACCATCAATATATCATAAACAACCAATATTCAAAACAGTTCTTGGTTTGGAAAACTTGGGGATTTAAAATGATAACTTCCAAGTCTACTTATGGGAGTATTTTCCAACCCTCATTCTGAGCAGAGCAATTGCATCAAAGAGCCTACCTGATGGGAAAATCCAGTTATGAAGCCCCTGATATCAGCCAGAATGGTTGGCCATTTCGCTTAACCTATCGACTCCTGTCTCTGCAAATCCGGTTAAACGATTTTGGAGACAAATTTTTAAACAGTGTGCGATGATAGTTACTTCCAAATAAAAGACTCATGTATTATATTCTAAGTATAACCATAAAGTGGATACACAATTTTAAAAGCCCTGCGTCGTTGCATTCGATTACTAAATCCTGATCGATTTTCAATTAAGATCAGTTTTCTTAATTCCGGTGAATCAGGAAATTTAAATCTGGCAAGAATTTGAGTTAATTTAAACTAGTAAATATGTAACTTTTTTTAGAAATTCATAAAACACAAGATCACTTAAAAATCCTAACATTTTATTTTAAAATGCGCCGAGCAGTTGCCGAAAAGAATAAGCTCTACCTGTCATAACTTGAACTGTAAGAAATAAAAAGTCAGCAGAAAAGTTGCGAGATTTTACAGTAAATTGAACGTCCAAATACCTGATGCCATGCTCGTAAAATTACAGAAGCATGGTACAAGTTGGAGAGAGATTTTTCTAGAAATCGGTGGTCTTAATATAGTCTTTATATTATTGGGGCAAAAACGCCCATGAAGGAAGCTTTCCCACTTGATAGGTATGTTTCAGAAGCACCAGATATTTCAACCGTCATCAAGATGAACTCAGAAAAAGGAAATTTTTAATGAATTTTCTCCAATTCTGCTCGAATTGTGGTAAAAATTGTAGTTGAGAATACGAAATTACTGAACTTCTTGTTCTTTCTTTCTCCAATGCTACAAAAAAGTGAACAAACTGGGTCTTCTGGGAGTTTGATATAGAATCGCTTTTATAAAGTTCAAGGCTGCTTTTCTACTCGTCTGGAAAGTAACGATATTTCAGATACAGAAGGAATGTTAAATTGGATCTTGTCATGCGAAAGCATCGTAATTTTTACTTAAGGTTATGCCAAACAATCTCCGGTTGTCTTGATTTCCCACACTAGTGAAAGAGAAAGGTCAAATAGGACCGATGATCTAAATCTTGAGTTCATTGAAACTTTAGCAGACATATACATTTCGCTTACATCAGTTTAGCGAATCTCGTTTGCCAGTATCCACCATTTCAAGTTGGAATTTATTTCAGTGATCATTTGCCAGGATTGGAAGAGATTTGATCAGGTCTCACCCGGTTATTAACTATCTATTTATGGGCAATTGTGTGACTCAAGTCTACGACGGCTTCTCGGACACTAGGATTAGCATGTCTCGATATTTAAGTCGCTTTTTCAACAGTAGGATATATCAAGTGCGACTTTTATCAATCCGGAATGGTGTTTTATTATTACCCAATCCACTGGAATTATGCACAGGTTCTGATATCTGAAGGATGCGAAAATTACATCTCCCCTTCAAAACTTTATTTACGCCCAGGAAGTTCAGCTGGATCTCCTCGATTCCATATAAACTGCATTTTTAATTGGAAAGCTTCAGAATTGAAATTTAGAGAGACACTCTCATTCTTTTTTATAGAAAAAGACAAAATCCGACATTGAATTAGGACGGACATTCGCAACCATTCTCTCCGATCTTGAATTTCGACGCCAATTGATTTTTGCTCAGAACGAGGAAGAAGTAAAGGCCCTCCTATGTGCTCGAGCTCATGAACTTGAGGAGAAGCAAGCTCAACAGCGAATTGATGACATCATTGATGACTGCTTTGAATCGGTAATGAATACATATTATTTTTATTTTTTTTATTTGCCTACTCCTTCACATTTCCACGGCCTCTTTATTTATTGTATTTTTCATTGTATGCATTTTATGACCAATAAGCTCCAATTAATTGAATCCTTTTTCAGTATGTTCCAAAGTTGGAGACTGTTTTCCCTCCAATTCTCACTAGCATTCGTATACTCTCGGTTTTTCTATAGAGAGTAAGCGATATATTAGCCCTAACATACATTCCAAGGTCACGCAGGTTTTTGGTTTCCTTCAACTTCAGAAAGAAAAAGGCCTCGATAATTAATCTTACAACTTTTCAAATTGACTAACAGCTGATAGGTAGCTACTCATTCATTATTAGGTGACGATTTTGATTCGAAAGAATTGGAAACAACAAGAAGGCAGAGAACTCAAAGAGATTTTTGAGAATTCGAAGCCTTTTTCTCACCTTGTCCTAATTTGATATTTCGGAAATATACTTCCTTGTTTTACTAAACCGTTTCTGCAATCTATCAATGTCTTCCATTTGATTTGCCCAAATATTTACGACGGTTAGAGGATTTTTTGAATATCAGAATGTCAGATTCCTAATTTCTTAACTAATCAGGTCCCCAAATCGACTTTTTCTATCCTACCAAAAAAAGAAAAATTTTTAGTTTATCATGAATCTCCAACACGCAAGAATTTTGTTTATTTTTAAAAGAAAATTAAGCGTGTACGATTTTACTTATCCAAATGAAAAGTGACTTTTCATATTCAAATAAACTGTCCCAACTTTGTCTAATGTGCATCAGTTCGTACTTCGTCAGAGGTTTCGAAAGAGCATGAAAATAGATACTACGTGAAATTCAAGATAATCGGTCGACTTCATTTCATCGGAAATAAAAGAGTAGTGGTATGGAGAATCGAGGGATTTTAGTAATATTCAAGCAGAATATTTTACTTTTCCTATTCCGACGCTGCAGAAGAGCTTCCATCGTCCTGCATTTCAGTATTTTACGTACCAGTTAATATTTCCGGGCTGGATAAACAAATATGCGTGCTTTTAATGCTTTAATAAAGAGAAGACATTCGAAATTTGCTCTTATGAGAAATCTAGAGTCTAACAACCCTCCCACTGACCAGAATTAGCCAATACGGTTGGCCATTTGTACCAGTCAGCATCGTGTTGGGTGGAAATGCATCATTTTCATCCAAGGAAAATTCAGTAAACAATTTATTGTAAATTATTCCTAAAATTTGCATATTTGTTAAAGTGCGCTGAATTTTGAGGCAGAAGCCTCCCATCAGGATAATTGCGAAATGTCACTGAATTGTGGCTTTTTTTAGGCTAATTAAGTTATAAGTAGTGGCGAGAACATATTGTCTGCCACCTCTGCCAATTTTGTGATGCCGAAAGCAAAAGGGTCTTTGGCTTCTCAACAAAGAGTGGATTCCTTAAATTTTTACACAATTATTGAGGAACTTATCCACAAAATTGAGGCCAAAATTTTTTCAAATTTTACTCAATTTCCGGTTGTATCTGTCTCCGTTAAAGTGATTCTTACTGCAGTTCTAGTTCAGACAGTCACTGATGAATTGAAATTGAACCCATCAGTCAGCGATAGTGTTAACGTAGCGAATCACATGCATACTGTGAAATCTCTTATGGCTAACGTCGTTTCATGACGACATGTCTCCGGGCCTAACGTGTCCAAGTAATAATCCATCCCGGTATCTAGTCGACTTGATCACCTGAAAAATGAGATATGCCGCCTAAAGGAACATAGAGAAGGTTACTGTACTTTTGCTTCAACCAGAACTCATACAACGCCCTCCATGATCAAATTTCTAGAATGTCTTGATCAATGCAACTACAGTTGAACTAGACCGAAGCTCATTTCCGGTCCAAAGCAGTCACCATTGATGAATAATAAATGCAAGTATCCAGAGGAATGCTTCTTGCTAGACCCATTTCTCTCGCAAATGGTACAGTATCAAAGTGGCTGCATAAAATGCAGGGGAGGCTGCACTTCCATAGCATTAGGATCGTAACTGCTTTCAAACTGACTTTACTTGGTGTCACACTGACCTCAATTATGCTGGAACCGTCCAAAAAATCTCCTTTCTATTCCCGGTTGATGAATATTCAAAAAGTTATTGCATTCAGAAACGTCACGCAGTTCTCTTTTACTCCATATGAGGACTTTTGAGTGGTCTAAATAACTCAATTTTACACTCTTCACTTAATCTCAATAGTCTGGACCATCAACCTGTCGAAAATTTGAACGAAAATTCTCGTGTCAAAAGGAGATGATGAAAGGGTGTATTAACCCCTTACAGTTCCTATACCAGAGGACGCCCCATGTTGCTGTCTAAACCAGGGTGAAGCATTACAAAAATCTTCCTTTTCGGTACACAGCTTCAGCTTTTAAACCACAAACGGATCCAACGTAGATTCAACTCCACCTTGAAATCCCGAAACCCCGGATACCCAGCGCAATCGCTGACTCGACCGTTGCACCAAAGACTAGATGACCTTGGAAGGGATTTAAAGTGGATCCAGTATTCAAACGTATTAATAAACAACTTTTGTTGGGGGTGAGGAGTAAAAAGAACAATTTTATTCCGTAAGAATTAACAATAAATTGCCAAGTGGTCATAAAGATAGCATACTAGTTAAAATGTACCAAAAGGTAAGGTCTAGTAGAATTTTTGGAGTAAAAACCTTCCATTAAGTTAATTCTTTGTTATTATTGAGTTCCAACTTTTGTGAACTACTTTGGAGAATAATTCATGACTCATCATATTCATGACCTCGGATTCGGTAGAGACCTTGTAGATCACAGTTTCTCCAGCTCAATTATTCACTAAAAATGTCACCTCTTGGTGGAAGATGGGAGACTAGTGAGGCTCGAAATTGACTGAGCTACCGTGGTATAAGTATTAGCTTTTTCATATCTGCTGTATTAAAACTGAAAACTGCGTAATATCATGGGAAAGCATTTTGCCCTCTCAGCTCCGAATGAAAAAGAGAATTGAAGCAGCAAGATCGACTCTTCTTAATTAAGTTAGCCTATTAGTAAGCACTGGACATCGTAAACAACCATTTTCTGCAATCCGGAAGACGAATCATGAAGTTTGAATTTTGGGACGTGAACCACCCATTAGTACATAGTGCACAATTCAAATTGAGCCTCTTTGATTCCTTGAAGTATCTGTACCTCTTTGATCCACTCTCCTCCATCACTAATTAGATTTTATGCTAGCTGATTTCGGTTGCCTCTCACAATTAAAATTGTTACATTTTTCGGTATTACCGCGGTCAATAGTAACTCTAAGTGGGAACTCTAGTTTGTTGCTTCAAAAAAAATAATGTCCGAGGATGACAACGCCTAGTGGTATTCTAACAGTCCAATTACACAACCATCCATAAAAATATAGAATTCATGCAGGACAAGCGTCGTACAAAAGTAGTCAAAGTAGATCAAAGCATGTACTTTATTCTTTAAGCAGAATCAGAGACGCATGGATCTTCAATTTACAAAGTGAGGTCAGTTCATGGCCCTTCTTCGTCTTAGGCAATTGAAATACTCCAATCTTCCATGTTGAGCTCAAAATTTGAAAATTGTATATATTTTGAGGCTCCTTTAAATTTGCAGTGCAGTCGGGTTTCTGATCCGCACTCAAGATGACAAGTGGGTGAATAGTTACTTGGCAAATTTCGTATAAACGATATGAATGAGAGTGCCAAATATGGGTGAAAGGAAAAAAACATACATAAATGCTACGTTTTATTAATTCACCCGGGAATCTAAAATTAGTGCCGGATATGTACGTTCGTCTGTCCAATCATGGCAAGAGAGAAAAACAATTTCTTTTCTCACATTTTGCTAGTTGGATCAACTTCTATAGATTCATGAAATTTCGAGTCATGATATATTTGAGCAATTGCCATCAACTTTTTTCCTCTAAAATGATTGGCATCTAGGGATTCTTTTGCCACCAAATATAAATCTCCATGGCAACTCCTTAATTGCTGCATTTAGCTGAGCAAGGGAGGGCAAGGATGAAATTCTGGTGAAAAGGTGGAAGTGAGTAAGTACTACGGCAATCTTAGCACTTCTTATTTATTGTGAAATCTACTGCAATATATCCCATGTAAATATTATCACTTTCTCGCGAAATATTTACCAAACTTTATTAGATTTCAGTCTAACTGTGGCGTAGTGAGCTCTGCCATGATTAAATTGCCTATTCAAGTTTCATCTACCTGCTGTGAGGAGATACAAATGAATCTATGAATTCCTATGAAGTGACACGATAAAATTGTCAAGACTCCCACAAGACTCCCATGAAATAACCCAGAAACGTGGAGATCAAATCATGAGAAATGAGGTTCAGAGCACGAGAATATTAAAAAGAGACTTGGAAGCCCGGTGATTACGTGATGTGAATAGAGTTGGTACCATGATCTCAATTCATACTCCCATTTTACTTATTTAGACGTCATTCCGAGATTGATTTTGGTAAATGATTGTCTTTGTGGCGACAGCAAGGTCTCCTTACTATTTTTAAACAATTAAATAAACAATTTAACTTGTTCAAAATAAATTTTTTAATTGATTGAAGGGAAGAATAATTTAACAGACTCTTAAAATAGGTTCATCTGATATTAGGACGTAACTCAACTTATATTTTGGAGTAAAAAGAAATACAGCCAGGAGGACTACAAAAAGGCGATGGAGGGAAGAAACACGAAATCTTATCTTTTCTAGATGAGATATACACAATTTTGGCTAATTAAATAAGCTCGCCAAGAAGAAAAAACAGGAAGGAGAATGTGCACGTGCAAGGAGAAGAGAAAGAAGACAAATATGTATTGATAATTCCAACTATCTATTTCATTGAAAATAAATGGAATATCTCATTTATAGATGAAATTTTAATTAATTATTTTAAATTTTATTCATTAATATGTCCTCTAATGTGATGTAATGATGATAATTTTTGAAGACATCAATTGGCAGAATTGCAAAGACCAGAAATTTATGGCTACATTAGAGCAGTAGAATTGGGTTGAAGCATAAACGGAAGTTGTCTAGACTATCACGCAATAATTACGCCTTTTTTCAAATTAAATTAATCTCACCGGAGGCACTTTTGTGACGATTCCTTAATTTGCCTCTCTCAGAGCTTGGAGCAGCTCTTTCATTGGTAGAAAAAATTTACTTGAAGTGCAAGAACTGACCATCTTGATTGAAACACTCAACAGCGGGCACTGAATATCGTAGACAAGAATATTTGCAATCCAGGAGACGAATCAAGAAACTTGAATTTTAGAGCTTGAGCTACCCACTTACAACCTGAATCCAAAAACCAAACTAAGTTTGACACCTTGATTCCTTGACCTTGCTCTCAGCACTTCTTTGATTTCCTCCTCTTCAGTCCTCGTTGGATTTTCTGTTAACAGATATCATTTGCTTCCCTCAATCAGACATTGTAAACTTTTTTCTGCTCCTGTTAGTATTAACACTAAAATTCTCTTTTGAGGAGACTATGTGATATAACTCGTGATTAATTTATTCCTGATCTAACAAAGCTCAACTTTCCCTTTTTTTCACGATGTTTTCAACCTTTTCTATTTTTCGTCTGTGATCTGAGGATATTGCCAGTAAGTAGAAAAGCATTGTCTTTTTTCCAGCTTCTGGTATTAACTATTTGGCCTTTGATTTCGCTTTAGAAGAAACGATGTCAATTTATGAGTGGTCTCATTGCCGACCTAAAGAGAAGAGTTCCGCTGTATCCATCGGATTTTGTTGACGGTAAGTTCTGTCTACTGCGTTATAGTAATAAACATGTATTCATAAAACTCAGTGTTTCCCTATTATGACTTAAATAGGGTCTCAAGAGTTTTAATTTTGATATAAGAAATAGCTTTCAAGGAAATGGAAGTTCATGAGATACAGATGTTTGGATTAGAAAACCCGGCGGTTAATGCTTCGTAGAATTACGCCTTACATAATATTTCACCGCAATAAATCGTTCGGCTAGCTGCTGTCTTGGTTCTAGAGACTCATCTGGACTCTTCAAATGCAAGTAGCTGGTGTTGAGAAATCTTCTGACGCTGTTTCTACTTCTGAAAGATAGGAGTCGGTATTTTTTGAGTAATTAGTTAAATGGAGAATCAAATTTATATGACAAGGGTTGAAACCGATTATCAGTCCCTGATCATATCACTTGGTTATTTCAGCCGTTCTACCGGGAGATCTTAACTTGTTTGAAAAAGACCGCAGTTTACATTATTTTGAAAGACATGCAAACCATAAATAAATTTCCCTTGTCCTGGCAGGCGCTTGACTATTGTCAACGAAAACTGCAGATTGAATTAGGCAAGTTATCCACAGAATATTGCTCCCTTTGACAGCTTCAATTAATTTTCAAATACTTTAGTTGCCTAGGATTTGAATATTTTTTTCCTAAGCAACCGATTGGTATAAATTTTGTTGAATTCAAATAACAGCTTTTCAAGTTTGAATTCGACCTTTTAATGCAGTCCCCAAGGAATTTCTCGCGGTATTGAAATAAATGCCGATTGGAAAAAAACGTCAAATTTAAGCCTAAAGACACCAAATTGACGAAATCTGAAATAATTTGATCCAAATAATTTGTCTAAATTTAGCACAATTTAAAGTACTGGAATATTCGGAACAGAAGATATGTTATTTCCTTATATGGAAGTAGGAGATACGTTTTGCCACTAGCAAGCAGGAAACAGGGTAGAGAATGGCATCTTGAGACCTTCCCGATAAGAGACTCGAATTTCAGTTCCTTCTGTGTTAGCCAGACTTAACCACTCACTGGGTGTCTGCCCATGGGAATGGAAACCATGACCTCTGAGAGGGCAGGCAAGCACGGTGACCGATGCACCACCCATGCTCCTATTTACATCTTATGTTTATTTCAATCCCTTGTTTTACATTTCACCTGAATATTTAGTCACTGGAACCTTCAGGAACTTTCTTTGAGCATTTTTACCATTTCCGCACACTGGCTCTAGCATACCCTCCAACTCCTTGGAAAAACCTCTTGCTTAAGCTCTGAAGGAATGCTTTTAAAATTTTTCTTTTCATTTTTTCGGTCAAATAGTAAAAAAATACAGTAAAACTTGGCATTTTTTGCTGTGGCTGCCAATTTTCTTACTAGTTGAAAACTTAAATATAGTCCTTGTGAAGTATTTAATGATTTAATCATTTAAAATGAGTGATTATCGGATAAATTTAGCCATATTATTACTCATAATAACACAAAAAAATCAATAATTATTAATTTTTGGAAGCAACTGACACCGACTAACTGATTAAGGAGATCGGAGATCAAAAGGTCACGGAGAAAAAAGCTAAAGTATGAAGAATCAGGTTGTGTAAATCTAAGAAACGTGCAACTCAAGTTCCAAAGCTCAAATTTCACGGCTCCTCCTTCGAATTTCGGCAAGTGGTTTAGCGAAATTTTGCGGATCACATGACCAGAACACAGCAGAAGCGCGATAACTAAAATTTTTACCCACATATCTAAAAATTCCTCTTTCATGAATCAATTTGATTCAGTTGAGCAGTTTAAAATAACAATTGTTAATCTTGTGTTCCCATGCATAGAATTGTGAAGTTGATGATGTCTAATTTGTAATTCCACCGAACTCTGGCAGAATACATAGAAGTGATTGTGAGAATCAGCAGCATTTGAGTCACCCCGATCATTTGGCGGGTGCTTTCAGAAGTTCTCTACCTATCGGTTCCAAATTGATCGGAGTACATTCTTGTTAGAGAATAAGTACTGAACTGTTTAAAATGACAAGTTTTAAATGAATCCAGAAGGTCATATCCCTTTATATGCCAATAATATTTTTGTATTTCTAATCAATTTTGTTGAGCTAGTGAGCCATTGTCCTTGAATTGTTGAATATTAAATGAATGTGCCAGTAATTAATAACGTCATAATAGTAAACATGGTTGAAACGGGTTTGGATTTCAACACAATCATTGCAGTCAGCTCGGACGTAAACGACAAAAATCAGGAGGAGCAGGCCAAACGTTGATCAGAGCGTCTGATAGACTCTAAATTAATGGTTCCACACACGCGCAATTAATTCCGATCTGAGCTCGCTCGCGAACACGCCCATAAATTTCGATGTTATTACACACAACACACACTCTCGCACTTCAACAATAAAAGTCACCTTTTTCCCCAATTGTGCTAGCTAATTTAAACAAATGAAATTAATTAAACCTAAAACCAACATTTCTGGGCGGATTTATTAAATAACATTGCGTGCATGAAATTTCACCTTCATAGTTTTTACGGTTTTATTTCGATAACTACGACATCGGCTTCCGTAACTTATGATTAAAACAAATTGTTTTTAAAATCGCTCGAAATTAATGATAAAAGATTGATAAGTTTAGATGAAGCCACCCCTCATATCTAGATTTTAAATATAAACTCCTATCGATCCAGTACTTTCTAAGCATCTTTGTTTCCCTACTCCCATGGAAGCAATTCTACCCTCACATATTATTTATAATATTCGAATAAACGTTATTGTTCAAACTTGCTTTAATCAGGATAGTTCTCTGGATGCTTTGTGACATAATGTAATGTTCACTGGCATCTTTATCAACCTTCTCCAACTTTCTCTTCCAATTGGAAGATTCCACCTTGGAATCAGAGCTCTCAGTTTTAAGGGTGTCTAGTTTTGCTCTCTCTGGGGTCATCTGGACTTATTTGAGCATTACGTAATAACCTTCTTGTATTTTCATTAGTGTCATTTATTTCTTAAAATTATATTAAATATTTAAATTCAAATCGTAAAAGTTAAATCCAATTCCACTTATAAGAGCATATTCAACGCTCATCTTGGTTTATCGGGCGACACCATTGAGCCTCCCTAGTCGGCTCCATTATAAGCCATAGTTAACCTTTGAACCCGTGACCTCAGACTTCGCGACGAATACTTATATGTATATAGTCTACTCTTAACATAAACAACTATTTTATGGCATTTGGTTATCGGGACTGCCGCTTAGTCAGAAATATTCAACTCCGAGGACAATGTCAGCTGTTCAAAACATCATTTTCAATTACAAATGCCAATTAGTATCTGGAAGTTTCAAAAGGATTGTTGTGTTCCTCAACTCTTCACCAAACTAAGATTGCAGTGACTTTGATGTACGTATTGTATTGAACTCATATTAAATGCGGGTATTTTGAAGTTCTAAAAATGCTCAAAGGCGCAAAGACCTGGGATTTCTGATGATTTCTCTCTATTTCACGTTTTTGAATATACTTTCTTACTAAACAGAGAGATCACGACATAATTTTGCCCTCTAGAGGACAACTGAGTATTGTTTTATTATATGTCATTATGAGTAGTAAAATAATCTCGTTACCAACTACCAACTTCAAGAGAACATCTTTTCGTCCACATATCTTGTCTCACTCTGAGTGAAGACAAATGAACTTGAGAATTCGTGAAATTCCGACTCAATATGTGTGAATCTACGGTATTATTATTTATATGCGAACTTTCATCTTTTGTTAAATAAATTTCAATGCAGCCATGACATTTATAACTCAATTTCCGCCTATTAAATGAAATACAAAAGTTTAATTAAATTAGATTCTGTGGCTTAATTTGACAACCATTCGAAAAGTAATCAAATTTCGTTGTGTGGCCGCTAATTTCAATTGGATGGAATGCTCCTGTACTCCAACTCCAAGTTGGGGAATTAATTGAATGTTCGGATTTTTCTCAAATATACGCCAACTTACTAATGTGCAGACAAATTTTTTGATGCCAGAAGGAGAGAGAAAAACAAATTTAAAGAAGAAGAAACAAATATTTAGTTATAAATAAATTTTGCTAAATCTAATCTCCCCTTTTTGAATTATTTTAGGAATTCGAGGGGCTCACACAATACGAAAGGTGACTTCCTCGGTCTTCTTTCTCTACTTTGCCTGCCTTCTGCCTTCTATCGCCTTTGGAGTGCTAAATTACAACAACACCAGGGGAAAGATTGGTAGGTTGTTAAATTTCAACGATAATATATCAAGATATTTACAGCGATGTTGCCAGATAAACACTGAAATTACGCCACAAATGCGGCGGATTCAGATAAACTGAACAGTAGGCGAGGTGGCAGGGGTACTGCAATTCTGACACGTGATCAACTTTACCAAAGTGATTTCATGTGGATGTCAAACCGCAGAAGAACCAGAAATCGTCCTCTCCTCTTTGTCTGAGAGACAGAAAGGAAAGTGGATCACTCATAGAATGAGCATTGCTCATTGAAAGACAAATCTTACTTAGTAAATGTGGCCTAACTGAGTAAATTATTTGAAGGAGTAAGTTGAGAACAATTAGCTCCTACTGTTCAAAAGGATCCAACAGAAATTACATTAAGTGTTTGATGAGGCATCAAATTTTCCCTTCATGTCAACTTATTCCATTTTTAAAAGTCCCTGTAAAATCAGTAGTAAATTTTCGGTAGATCGCGTCAGTAGCGGATGCTTGGCCTTAATCTGTACTTGAATAAGAAAATTCTTTTATCTAGACTTCTATCATCCACAAAGTTGGCTCCGCCATTGTGCCGGATGTTCAAAGGGCATACGCCCAATTTCTGTCTTCATTTCAAGATGCTTTGAAGAAGGGATAAAAGGATTTACTTCCAATTGAAATGCAACGAAAAAAAGAAATATTTTCTTATTTCACTCATTTTAAATAAGAGTTTTTAACACAGAGTTCAATCTATGTTTAGCCTCTAAGTTTTACTTCACTCAATGCCTACAACAGAGAAGAAATTCCTTGTCCAGCACAGGTTTCCACACTGGAAATTAAGACACTATGAGAATCAAAAGGTAGTGGAAACGAGATCACAAACTTGTAAGTCCAGCGCGAGGCAGAAAGAGTTCGAAACATTAGAGAAGTTGACTGGTATTGAAAGAAAAAGATTTTGATATTGAAAGTTGCAGTTCTTATTTCCAACCACTGCGGATGCCTGGAACTTAACAAGATTTCAACATTAGTCGTACTATTTGCATATTAAATCCATAGGTTTAACAAGAGGATCAGTTAATATTCGTATTACAAGTACGACTGGGACATAACAATGCATACTTCTAATTCTAACTATTGAAAAATAGGGAGGATAGTAAAATATGAAGACATTTTTTCTGAAATGTGAGCTAATCTCTGGAGTTTGAGTCCCCATTTGCACCTCTCCGTCCTAAAGAGCGTCAGGATGTCAGAGAAGTTCATTTCTATTGGAGAACATTTTGCAAGAAAATGTAGGACAATTGCACCGATCTTCATGAATAGCGATTTGAATTCTCTTGCAGCTTCATGACCACATATTTCACGACACAGCTCAAAGTTGTCTGATGCCAGAAGACAGCTAACTTCTGAAACTGGGTGAGATTAAGGGATGGGTCTTAGCTTCACCCCATCTTCGTTTTAGTAGAGCATTTTGCCGGTATAAGCTAATAAAATCGGCTAAAACACTTTAGTTTGGCCTAGCTCACTCAAAGTGACTTACAACATTTTTACCTAATTATTCGCAAAAACTAAAGTCAAACAGAAAGGGTGAATGTTTGGAGTCGAGTATGTCTAGACTGCCAGACTAGCCTTCAGAGCGACCGAAAACTAATTTTCTAAACTATTCAAGTAATTAGCTATTTCATTCAATTTGTTCTGTCTGCTGATTGGTTGATATTTGTAGCGCGTTCAAATCAATTGATCTGAACGCATAACGAAAAGTTTAATGAAAGCTTAGAAGGCATTTCAAACTTTCAGACAGGAAAATTTGCCTCGGAATTTTAAGAGAAATGATGCTGAATGCAACAATCAAATATTTTTTGACCACCTTAATTCATCAATGTCTCGAAGATCTAGACAATATATGATTTGCTCATTTTCAATTAATTAAAACCGTTATCTGTGTTGACGGAATGCTTCCGAATCTATTCGGAACTGAGTTACAGTTTTCTTAGCCACATTTTCCCAAAAAATGCCAAAACTACATTTCTTGTATTTTGAATGTTGATTTGAAAGATAGCAGTTTTGAAATAGCATTAATGTTAACTCTTTTACGACTACGGCTAATCGAGGAGTGTTTTATTACATGCCTCAGTCAGATAAGAATGCTCTCATGGTAAATAACATCATCTTTTTCCCGAGCGTAAGGCTACTTCAGCATAGAGCAAATGAAAATTATGCGAGTTATGTTCTCAAAGAGCTCTCGAAAGGCACAATTCAACCTGTCCTTATCGGTGTGTAACCAGGTTTCATTTTTAGTAAATCAAATTTTTCCCATTGTTGAATAACGTAGGATGCTTTCTAAGGTCATTTGAGAGAAGATGCACATAGTGGATATAAAATTAGCACCCTGAAGAGTCCAATTCCGACCCCCGACCTAGCGATTATCATTAACCACAAGTGCAGACGTACTTGACGGACGGGTACATTTACTACAATAGGGCACTTTATATCCTAACCAGTTCAATTATCTTATGATTTGCCGGCATGCTCAAATAAGTATCTCATTGACTAATCTCCGTTTCGTTTTAGGGAAGAACCAGGAAATTTGTGGATGAAATATGACAGTCTAGAAATCTCTTAGCCTACTTATTAGTCTCCCATTTAACACTCGTAGTTTTATTGACTTCCTCTGTTGATATGAAGGTTGACAAAAATGTATGATTAGTTACCTCACTCAGACAATATTATGCAAACCTCGTAGCTACCCCTATATAATTGTGGGATTTTAGTCCAAGGTCATTTATTATTTTAATAATTTAATTGACCTCAGGTTTTAAGGTCAACTCACCATCACACCAATGAGAAGTTTATCCCAGACTATCAAGATGCTTAAATAGATTTGAGTTCCCATTTTGATAAATAGTATTGACGGACTTTAGCTTTGAAGGTTGATTTATGAGTCTGAATCTAAAAGTATCTATAACCTCTCAAGGTCAATTTTAATAGAAGTGACATATTTGGTTGGGTATCTGCGTTTCTTTGTCACAGAGGTCAATATTTTCTCTGATTTCACTATGTTGCAAGAGGTACCTAATAAGTATTGGGTGAAAAGGGAATCATTACCTTGTGGTATTCGTTATAAAATCTCTATTTTATTATCAGATTTGGTTTCTTTCCTTTTTAGGGGTCTTTCGAATTCTGCTATCACAGACCATTGGGGGCCTGTTTTTCGGCCTCACCGCGGGCCAACCTTTGACGGTCCTTCTAACAACAGCACCGCTTGCTCTTTACGTAAAGTGTACGTGATAAAAAAATTTTCTTTTTATCTTGGGAAAGCAAATGAAAAAAGTGGTGGGAAGTTAGTCTGGTCAGTAAGAAAGGAATGAAGTAAGCATTGCAGTCTTACGGTAGTTTGATTCTGGAGACATTGAGTTGTGCACTTCCTCACATGAAACACAATTACTACGTTACATCCTGATGTTCTAGCCTCCAGTTTTTCGTAGGCAAGGTTATTCCAGCACGAGAATTCGACAAATTTTAGCACTGATTTTCCCATTTATATTCAACGGGAACGTAGGTTCCAATCAATCAAATAGATGAATTCTTGATTTTGAAAACATTCTTGTATGACTGGGTCAGCTATTTTTCAAATGAATTGACAAGCCAGATTATTAAATCACTTTTGGTTTTCTTTTATTAATTCATAATTTTTTTTGTTAAAATAATCTGGTCAGGAGGGAGATAATTTGATGACAGCGATAAGCCATCACTTCTTATTCCGTTGCGATGTTATCACTTCGTCATAACTTTGAACCACCAAAGTTCACTATCCAACATTAATTCTCAAACTTATAATTAAATGGTAGAATTTTAGCTGAATGAAAAGCCACTGGCAACAATACGTGAGAGAACAAAATTTCGATTTCTGCATAACTTTTTGCCCGTTCACTACGTTCAAGGGATCATGGAGATAAAATCGGGATCCTGGGCGTCATGTAGAATTTTCCTGATTCTCTACTACCTTCATACCGTTTTGGTCTGACATTTGAATTAAACATAAGACGCCGTGACTTTATTCGTAACACGTATTTAACCATACCTCTTTACGCTTCGCCGGACTGTTCTACGGTCCACCGTATTCATTAGATTCTCAGCGAATAAAAGCCGTGTTGTTTTGCTTTTTCAAGGGAAATAACTGAAAATTAATCGAAAATTTTAGGAATTTTTCATTGAGTAAAATCATTGGGCTCGGGAAGTTAACGAGGCGCTGATTAGCTCTCTCACTGAGGCACCATGGTAACTGCTTATCTCATGCAACATTCAGTGATTTAGCATAAGTACGCATTTTCTGTTGCGTGGTATTTTAACATTCATTCCTAACTCCTCCATTTTAGTAATATATACAGTGACGGTGATATACGACTTGGAATTTTATGCATTCTTTGGGTGCGTAGGACTATTCAACGCTAGTTTCCTCTTCATCTACGCTGCATTCGACGCTAGTCGTATCATGCGGTGGTCCACGAGGTACGTTCATTAGTGTTTTCATTCAATTTCTCCAATGATTTTTTGGTCAGTGAAAGAAACCATTTCTATCACAGACAGTTCTGGTGAGAAACTCTCATTTTATTCCTCCTCTTGTTGAAAAGAACAGAACGGTCAGCCATCCCAAACACTGCCCGTTTAACAATGAGCATCGATCTCACGACCGCTAACCTAACAGTCGGATTCGTTAACCACTGCGCTACTGATGCACGTCAAAATCAGGCTATATTGGACACTAGAAATACGAACGGGAGAGTTAGAGAAGGAAATAAGATGAAAGATACAAAAATTGAGTTTGAAACGTGAGAAAATGAGCCGAGTCTCGATAAAACGGTGACAAAACGTGTACTCTTTTTTAAAGTCTGTTTTCGATTGATGCAAGTGCTCAGACAACAAAATTTCAAGAGGGCCTCAGCATTCTACTTTATTGACATTAGAAGACACATAGGTCAATTTCTCTCTCCCTAAGGCAGACACTGGGATATATTTTCCTTCAGTGGGCCACAGAGAAAGAATTCATAAAACACGTCTGCCAAGTCAAAAGTCGCAATTTTGATGCCCACCGGTGCGCATCCAGTGAAGTGGATGAACAGTTGGGGAAGTTAATTTCATCCAAAAGGGGGGAGTAAAGGGAGGAGTACCCCTCATTAAATTAATCTCTGACCACTATTCCCATGTATTAACCCAGTTATACTTAGTACTTCTCTCAGTGGGTTTGGAAAGGTCGTTTTAAACTGCATAGTGAAATGAATAGGGTTTTGTCAAAGTTGACCTCAAGATAAAAATATTTCTATGAAGAGTTTGGAAATTACTGATTGAATTCATTTGGTTTTGAATGGTCTTTTAATGGGCACCTCAAATGAAAATATTACCCAGCATTCACCCTGTGACCTAACCTGGTGAGGAAACAGATTTTCGGTATCCTCTTTATAAGCTTAACTTAACCAGTGTGGTTGGTCATTTCGCTCACGGAGTGTGCGCCGATGAGCATCGAGCCCGTTATCTCTGACTTTGCATGCGAAAAAATGTTAACCGCCACGTCAACGGAGCACAAATGAATATTTTTATCCTTTTAGCACTAATTACGAGAAAAAAACATCAAGCGACTTAATGACCATCCCATACCACAAGTACTCTCCTCTTTTGGTCCGCAACATATGACGCGAATTAATCAAGAAGTCAGCAGGATAGTTAGAAGAGACTTCGCCTTAAAAGAAATTCCGGAGACTTTTTGTCACTTAAATTGTCTTTTCCTTCTAATCCACCTAGTTTCCATGACTGCTATGAATTATTTAATCTAAATTTTATAAAATAGCGATTCCTGGAAATGAAAATTCGAAACTTTGTTAACGTCGACGCAAATTTCTCCGTTAAGCACCTGGGTGCAATTCGTTCTACACAACAAAAAAGTATTCAACTTCGCGTAGCTGGATTTCATTTTTAGGGTTTTCTCAACCTCCTCTAGGGAATTGTATATTACGCTAAAGTAAGCTAATTACAGTTTATTCTCTTGGTGCACACACGGTGGTATAGGGAATATTCCCGGCGACATAGTTGGATAACATTCGTTTAAAATTAGATGAAAATCCAAGACAAGAATGGAACTGCATTCCAGAATCATACAGAACGACACTCCAAATTGCTGTTTGGTACTGTGGGTATAAAAGAAACCACGATCGTTCAATTAAAATGACTTAATGGGGAATCAAGTCATTAGGGGAATTGAAGCTACTGAAAAGGAACTTAAGTATTATGAATTGCGCTTGAGGTCAGAGGTTGCAGGTATTGCTATAATGCTATTTGTTAACTTCTAACATAAACTCTAATCATTGATAAAAAGTTGGCTTTCTATGTTCTTGGTATGCAGAACTCGAATCTAGGCAAGAATTTTGAACAAATCCACTGACGATGCAAGAATGGTCGGTCATTCAGTAAATTTTATGAGAAGGTAAACAAATTCTCTGGAAATGGCAGCGCCTTCCCTTATTTTCCAGCCTGAATCGAGCGCTGTTTTCGGTTCGGTAGAAGTAAATGAACGCTTTTATTTACCCTTTTAATTTTACCATGTTATTTGTCAAGATAACTCTCTATGAATGATAAAGGACACCGAAAAACAAACTGAAGGCTCCAGAGTTGTGTTTTTGTCTTGCAGTGAGTAATTTCCACAAGTTGTCTCTTTATTAAGATATGGGGACATGTCGTCCCTGACAGTCGGGAGAACAGCCGTCATCGATTGACACTCGGACCATATTTTGACTTTCAAACACAAATTATATAAAGGCAACTTTTGTTTGTATAAAGAGCCATTGTTGCATTTCGGTCTTCCCTCTCCAGGTTCGTATCAACAGTAGTCTAGAAATCTACACTACCTCGCATTACAATAATATAGAAGAGCCCTACTTACTAAAAAGTGCCTTATGGAATGTAAAGGTGCAGCAACTTTGTTTCCATCGACGCTGCATGGAATAAAATTTCTCTCTTCCTATTTGCAGATCGACAGAGGAGATATTTGCAATGTTTGTATCAATTGCCTTTCTTGTGGAAGCTTATCGTGGTACAGCAAAAGGTAAGAACTGGACAAATTTTAAAATTATTTAGAAATTATTATTAAATGAGAGGTCGCTAACAGAAGGTTTAAAAAATTCGCCTCAGCTTTTACCTTCTAAATTATAATGATCTTCATCACACGACGAAAAAGGAAGGAAGAAGGGTTACTTCAAGCAATATTTTGGACATCAGACACCACGAGATGTGGCGTAACGGTTAAGCAGACGTCAGTAGTTCAGTAAAATCTCTAAGTGAAAAGATCTGGTTATGCAACTAATGAGGTTAAGTACACACCCAGAAGGATATAAGGACCGAATGTTCAATTTGGATGATTTATCATGAACAATGAAGTGTTCTAGGGTTAGTATGGGTTCCCAATGTCCCGGGGCACTTTAGATGCCCTCTAGGGGATGCCCTCAAAGAGTATTTTTCCGTTCTTTTCATTTGCATGACCTAATTACCTAAGCATGTAGACGATGTGACGAATTCGGAACAGTTTTACGAAATACAAAATGCAAGTGTTATTCTGAACGAATGTGTTCTGGATACCAATTAAATAGCTATTCAATGAACGGTGCAATTGGTGATTTTTCTGTATAAAATACGGTGGTACAGGGTTCTAAGCTTCTTTTCAATAGATTGGCTTCCCTGAGGATCGCTCAATTTGGATAGCTTAAACACCCTCTCCCTATCCTATTTAAAAAAATAGTAAACTTTTCTTTTCAAGAAATTATATTATACTATTTATAATGTTAATCACAGGAAGTGTAAGGGTTAAACTTAGGAAGTCATCACGTATGACACGTTGATTCGGGGCCTCGACAAAGTCAAAGCCGCATAATTCTTGTTATGCCTCCGGGGAAGCAATTGCTACAGATTGTCACCAATCGCCAATCCAATGTCGATGTCGGTTATTTGGGGCAGATAACTGTCAATAGTTATTTGGAAATCTAAAGGCTAGTAAAAGCTGGGTGATCAAAGTTGAGAGGCTGATCATGCCAAGTAACTCAAAGCAGTAGGTCGAAACTAACTGAGGTGATGCGAATAATACTGATCAGTGCAATATTGCCTTAATCTTCTATTTTTAGAATTCCGTGCTCACTACATTGACTGTATCCCACCGAGTCAATGTCCGAGACCTGATGATCTTGCAATGGCAAAAAGTGCCAACCAATACTCAATGCTCAATAATCACTCCTTAAATCCAACTGCACTTTCCTCAACCTCTTACAACCACACTTCCGCCGCCCTTCTTCTCAGTCCCCTTGCAATGGTGTTCAATGACAGCGGAAATGGCAGCGCATCAGCGGCTAATGCCACCGCTGTCAATAAGGCTGTTTGCAAACCCGAAGTCGCCATTCTTTACCTTCTGCTACTTGCTTGCACATTCTGGATTTGCTCGTCAATGCTCAATTTCACCAGAACGTACGCCCACCAGTATTATTCAATAAAGAGACCTTTCATCATAGATTTAGTTTAGTTTCTTTCAACATCTAAACGAAATCCGTCCTAGAGCGGAATACAGGCTCTTCATCAAATTAATTTTAGTTTAACTTCTCATTTCCAATAAAGGATGGAAAAATAGTTCCACCAATGGATTCTGGAGGTTCGATCATGCGTTTCCTTAGCAGAAAATTATGACCTATCAAAATTGTCACTGTAAATTCAAGAACCTTTGATCTGCCTCTGAATTTCAAGCCCACTTCTATGCCCTCCGTAAAGGATGGACTACAAGGAATGTGACTGAGTGGCTTCATTATGTTAAATAATTCAAAATAGTTGATTATTTTTCATTTTTTTCCAAAAATACAAGAGGATTACTTGACGTTATATATGACATCAAAATTATGCAAAAGCTCGAGATCACGTTATCGTGCCAGCGATCATTTGGCCGGACAGGTTTCGACTGTCATTGCGTTCGTCTGCTCCTGGACTTTGCAATGATTTATGCATCACGATTGCACTGGAAAGGCTGATTTATGAATTTTAAAATGTGTTTATTCATCGGCACATTTAGTAGTCGTCGGCATTTATGTGCTCTGATCGGAGATTCCTTCACGTTTCATGGACAGACTGAATACATTTCTCTCGAGTTATTAGGTTCTGAATAGAATGTCACGATTATTTTGAGAATAAAGAAAATGTAGAAACTAGGATCACCATTTTCTCCAAATTCAAACCTATAGACGAGCTGAGGCTCAAGGTCATAAGGGAAGGAAAGTCAGACACACTCACTTGGTTGCTATTCCACTGGGTTTTATTTATTTCCTATGGCAGAGCAATAAGATTTTACATCTCCTCATGCAAGCACGTAGGATGATAAAATTCATAACGAGGGAGGATGTTTAATTTTATGAGGGAGTGTAAAGAGCAGTAGAAACAAGAGTCAAGAAAAAAGGAGGAACGTGAATCATCATCATCATCAGGTCAACTACTTCTCAAATTAGAATTCCATTAGATTTTTTTCCACCATCAAGTGCCTCCTACGAAAAATCTGGACGATAAGCTTTCATGTGATTTCCCGGAGCAACCTTCTTTTCACCTAATTCTAGTAGCACCCATTTAATGGACAATGAAGTTTATCAGTTGGAAGGTCATCCTCGGGTTTGTGTCTTCTCGTTTTCTCTTATCCGGAATACGGATCAGGATAAAGGGCAAGATTTTGCACGTAAGGGCTTGAAATTGCTTGATCGAGAGAAATCGTAAAGCGAGAAAAAGGATCTTTCTAATATCCACTTCTTCGCATAAATCTGAGCTCATTTTCTGTGAACCGCATTGGTAACTTAAGATATCGTTATAATTCAATAAATATGTATCGACCAATCATTAGAGACTATAATACTGTGTGTAAAATATCTGCGTCTACTTTTAGGCCATTTCTAACCGAGACAAAGAGAGAGCTGATTCACGACTTCGCGTTGCCTTCTGCAGTCCTCGTTATGTCTTTCGTCGGATCCTTCCTTTTCAAAAAAGTCGAATGTAAGAACTCATACTCAAAAAGTAATATGCAACCCTTTCTTGGTAGCAGTTATACAATTCTTATTGTAACTTTTTCTATATCGATTTGTTATAAAATTTCTGTGATGTTGTTGCTAGGATATATAGTACGACAATTCATTGTAAATTAATTATTTTTTATTAGGCGTCTTTAAAAGTTATCTGATAATTAAATTTGTTTATTTTAAGTAAATTAATTGCCATCCGGCCGTGAAATAAACTGAATTTGGAACAATTTAAATTTAAAATTATTCTAATGGATGAGCTCCACATTTACAGTAGCAAACTAAAAGGTTTGAAATATAGTTAGTGAGGCAAAAAAGTATTATTATTATAAATATTTTTTAAAATCTATTTATTAAAATGAAGACCAATTTATAATTGTTGGTCGCCTTTTTTTTCCTATTAAACTGATTTCAAGTTAAATGTGGATGACCTTTCCAGAGGCTGCACATCAAATGTGATCACTTAATGCGTACATTCAGGTCGTTTCCCCGAGAGGACTTGTTAATAAATTTTCATGACGGGTTGCTGCGGTAATTGGAGTCAATCTTCCCTCATTAGAACATCCATAAAATCGAGAAGTACACAAAAGGGGTCTTATAAGTACAAGCTTAATTATTCAAGAAGTCATAATCAAATGTTCTGCAATTTTAGTGGTGAAGAAAAGATTACTTGAGGTTTTATAAATTTACCTATAATTAATTTTGTTAATATGATCTTTGTTGATGTATAATATTTCACAAAATTTTTAATCAACCAATAGGATTTGAAACGCAGCATAGCGAAATAGGTGAGTGAGACTTGAAACCGTGGAGGGGGAGGACCGGGGAGAGTTCAGATTAGAAGTATGTAATACAGTCGGGATGCAGAGAGTTTTAAGTTATTTGAATTCCAGGAGCACTAAGTTGTCCGCTTTCCATAGGGAGCATAATGAAAAATGTTCCCAAGTTGAATTCCCATTGGAATTCCATTGATTCCTGGGAATCAAAGGGGTTTGATGTCCGTGGTACCCTGAGTTGTTCGATCAGCTGAATTTAATTCCGTACCACTTTGATTAATGAGCAGGAAAATAAGAATAACAAAGGTGTTGAGTATTAATTGTTATAGAAATTATTCTTTATGATCAAATGGTCAAAAAATTAATTTGATCAAATCTTCAATAAGATCTGGCTATTGTTGACAGCAAGACAGTGACGAATGGAGCGGTGTATTATATTCGTTAAGCAAAAATCCAGAATTATAAGGAGGTGAGACCTTTCTGTACTCCCAGCCCTCTATTCCAGTTGGCATGGATTACTCTCCTCGGTGCTTATGAAGCTTTTCCACGATCAAAATTTAGGAAACTTTTTCGTTACACATTACACATTTTGCACACTTGGAATCTCGAATATGTAACTAGAAGACTTATATGCATATATTAACCGATATATTTCTTCCTTCTCCGTAGAAGAAATTATTCTCCGATAGCCGAAGCAAACTTTCTACTTAACTGAAGCTGATTTCTTGAATTGTCTCCCACTAGATCTAAACACTTGACATTACCCTCGGCGGTTCATTACCAGAATGGATAATAATAGAAATGGTATCCCTTTCCAGTAAATGTTAGTATTCATTTAGGTTCAAATAGCCAAAATTAAACGCGCCGCTCAGTCTATACTTTCTCGAAAGGCGGGAGTCTCGCTCTCTTTCCAAGACATAAATTAGTGTTAGTGACGCATGAAGGAGCAGCAAATTTGTGCACAGCTGAAATTGTGTCCGTGTATGGTATGGCAAGAGGCAGGGAGAGAGGTAGTTTATGGTAGCTTGTTGCTAGAACATGTTTGTGCTGCATCAGTAGTCACTGCGACGGAAGATTAGTGTTGCGTAAAACCAATAGTGCTAGCCAGCAAAAGTCGAAATTCTGCGTGTCCAGTCGTGTTTTCCCCTAAAACATACAAGCAGTAATGGATTTACAGTAAAAAAAATGCATTTAATTGTTAGAATTAATACAATATGATGGAAATATATTTACTTAGGAGCGGGAAAGCGTCCTGTCACAGTTTTCATTCAAGTTTGCATTCAAGTCAACTTTTTGGCTGTCTTTAAGGTGAGACTCAGCAAAAGTTCTGCTTGGCCAATAGTTGTGACTTTTTGAGTAACATTTCTAGTGCCATTCTTCTGTTGCACCAAATTAAGTAATACATACAGCCCACTTCTGTTTTCTAATTTGTGAACGAGACGCGTAGTTCAAGGCCACTTGGCTGAGACTCGAGATACCCCCCTGATTCGAATAGCGACTTAACAAATTGAGTAGTGGGAGGGGGAGGGAGGAATTAATAGTATCTTGCAGCCGTTTTCTTCAACTTTTCAAACTTTGCCCCCGGGCTATTCTTAAAGTTTATCTCAAATGTTCCTATTGGTTGATGGATTTTGAAACATCATTAAAATCCCTCTAAAACCTATAATTCTAGCTTAATTTTAGATCGCAGAGAAGAAAAAAGTAAAAAAAACTGAGGTTAGTCAAATTTGCTGGTTTGATTGAATGAGCTGAGGTGTGACGAGGGTAAGCTATAATCAAATGGAAATGATGTGAGAAATGTGAAAATAAGCTCCATTAAGGGAGATTGTACCGCCTGATTAAATCTTACAGACACCGTGATCTAAACTTAATTGATATCCTCCTGTTACAAATTCACTCCACTTGCCCGTTGCAGTCAGGAAATGTTTTCTTGAGGATCTTATATGTTATTCCTAATGTGCGATGCATAGTAAATCAATCATGACTAACCCAAGTCCTGAAGCCTGGTCCTGAAAGAATTCCGGTAGTTCAACTGCGGATATGACTCGACACTCCATCATCGGTCAAATAAGAATCATGGTGTGAAACACTTTGAGTGAACACCTTTTTACGGGGCTCTGCTATTTTATCTCTGTTATTTTATGAGTGTAAGCTCTGGAGTATCATATAAGGTTATTTTGACTTCTTAACGAATTGAAGTTGCGAGACCGACGTTTCTCGTACACTTATTGCAATCCGGGGACGATCATGAAATTTGAATTTCGGAACAAGAAATGTACATCCGGTAAAAATCGTTCAACCGCAATCCGAAACTCGAGTGAAGTATGATTCTCTTATTCCTTGACGTTGCTCTCAGCATCGATTTGAGCTGCTCCCCTATTTTGCTTTATTAGACTTCTCGCCGACCGATTTCAGTTGCTTTCCACAATGAGAGATTACCGTGGGTAACATTACTCTATTCAGAGTAAATATTAAAAGCTACTTTGGGAAGATCTAGTGAGTTCCACCAAGTGTAAAATGTCTCAGCCTGGATAATATACCTGTAGGTGACTGGTAGAGGAAACAACTAAGCCAAAGGGGTCCATTCAACTATTCAGTTAAATCTGCGGGACATCAACGAGCTCTGAATATGGCGGACATGAACTCACCGAAGATCCACTGATTTAATCACGGGAAGTAAAATTTTAAACCCCTGGGTGTTATATAGTTAATTATACCTCAGTTAATATAGGAGAACTCCACGTCTTCAGAATTCAAATGAAACAGGACTTCTGACATCATGATTTCATTGTATACAAATATTCCACTGCCCTCCCTCCTCTATGTGCCCTTTACTGAGGTGTCTTACCGTTTTGTTTGTTCATATATCATTCCATAATTAATATTTACCGAAGATAATAGTTTATTGGAAGTGCAGATGCGTAACGGTCTTAACTTTTTGGTTGCTCAAATGAATGAAAATGTCACCTATTTACTCCTCACCTTAGAGCAGCTGTCTGTGAAACCACATTTCTCCTTCTTAATAATTAGACTTTTAGAAAAAAGGCAGGATTACATAAAGGTGGTAATGAAATGATGCACTTGTACAAATGCCAAACGAGTATTCATTTACTGCAAAATGGTGGTTTTTCTCCGATAGAGTCACGATATGGTAAAGAGAATAAATTCGGCGGAAAGTGCTGAACTATAAAGTAGAGACACGCAGCCATCTCGATGAGCAGCGTAAGAATAGCATTAGAGCATTTTATAGAGCGAATGAGTGGATTAAGTTTCTTGCTGAAGAGCGATTTTTCTCTTGCATTTGTTGGCTTTATAATGATTCAACACAACTCCCCGCTGCTCTTCTACCGGGATGACCCAAGAGACTCAGAGAAGGAGACCAAGTGTTTAGAATTCCAGTCGTATGTTGTACACACTTCACCTGCATTTTTAGAATGATAGAGGAAAGTGAACTCATGTGGAAGTGTACGATCATTATATTTTGGTGAATGTTGTTGACTTCAAACAGTAAAAGTGCATTCTAGAATTCAGTAAAAAGTGATCCGCTACAGCATCTCGATCCAAAATAATAACCAGTAGAGCTTTAAAGTATCATTCAAGCAAATTCTATATCTAAATACCACTCCCGATTGTAGTAACACCCTACAAAGTGGACACTGACACTTTCAAGTGGAAAATAGCAGATTTCCATAAGCTTAACTGGACGCATATCCTTGTGGCCATGGGACTCTCCTTTCCTCTCTCACTCCTCTTCTTCTTGGAGCAGAACATCGCCAGTGTTATCGTGAACTCGCCTTCTAATAAGCAAGTCTTTTGCTTATAAATTTTCCACGTATTTTACTATAAAATGCACTCGATATTATTTTTTATTAACCCCAGACACATACATCATACTTCTCAATACTTTCATCACCTTACCGTCTTCTATTTCTTTCATTCATTTTCATCTCGACCATTGTGTAACGGACTTCAATTTATTGAGATGCTTACGGACATCCAATTAACCTCTTAGATTCAATAAAAATTTCAGACAAGAAGCTATTTAAACCTTCATTTTAATATTTGTTTGAATTAACATTGAACTGCACTTCATACACAGCTCCACTTTTAAATCGTCTTTGTATTTGAAATTTTATAGCCAAGTTAACTTCCGTATTTCATTGGTTCAACCCCTGAGGGTTATTTAAGTTTAGTCTTTAAGTAGGCGGGAGTTATTTGTGTAAAACTTTGGGGTTTTCATTCCTCTGATCAAAAAGCCATCATAAGGTGGTGGCTTACACGAAAAAACCTCCGACCGTGTTTGATGAACAGTACCAATGTGTTGATCACTTCAATACATTGGTTTTCATCTGAAGAATGTGAGAGAAATATCTTGATATTATGGAAAATATCTCCGCATTCCTGGATGGACATATTTCTACTGTTACAAGTGTCGCATATTGACCGCTTTTAAATGTGAAATAGTTCTCCTTCCAGTGTAATTTTGCCTTCAAACGACTGTGGCGTCAGATTCAGCTATTTTTACATTAAAAAACGACTTAGGGGTATTAGAAATAGGATCAGTTACTTAATTTTTCATCTTCTCGATTATTTCAAATACTTGAATTAAAGAAACTTCAACGATTGTTGAATTCTCTCTGAATTATAACCTAATGTCTTATTCAACTTGGAAGTGGTGTCCTTGAGAGCTGAAAAGTCTGTCTCGGGTATTTTTGTTAAATCATGGAGAATTATTTAAGCCTCTTGGAAAGTGAAAGATGGCTAAGTTCCAAGAGCGGAAAGGGGTAAGAGCCAGGGATTCAGGAGAATCAGACTTCATTTAAACTACTCAAACATCTCTTTTATTTCACTTCATCAGACTTTTTCTCCAACGTTTGTTAGGCTTTTCTACTTATTACTAACTAACCAACTCATTATTAATCCTCAAATGGTCAGTCAGGTTCCCTCAATCCTTTTGGCAAACAGTTACATCCGTTTTGCTATTACTAATGCATTAATGTCTGATTAAAATAATAACTAATTACTATTTTATGCATTAATTTCATTAAGAAGAAAATGATTCCTCATTATTTTTTATTTAACCTCCTTTAGATTGAAGAAAGGAACAAGCTACCATTGGGACTTATTTGTGCTAGGAGTGATCAACGTCCTACTGTCCCTGTTTGGTCTGCCGTGGGTGCACGGTGCCCTCCCCCAATCGCCTTTGCATGTGCGTTCCTTGGCCGACATGGAGGAACGCATCACTGTGGGCAACAATGTCCAACAAATGTACGTCTCCATCTTCTACACTCTCATATTTAGTAACTGGATCAAACTGAATCCTCACATCCATCACAAAATGATATAATTATTCGATTTTACTCCTAATTCATCTGAAACTGGGGGATCCACAAAATTCGGAATACCTGGAAGAAATTTCACATTCTCTTTGCTCTTTAAATTCAAATCGAATTTCGGTGAAGGTAGTGACTCCTTTTTTTCTGACATCGACATCCTATTGCCCTCTAGTTGAAAATGATGTAGGCATTTATTCTATTTCTGTGCTGGAATGCAATTTTTCTGATCAAAATTACATGACAATTGTGCTACAATTCACAACTTATCTGACATGAAACCTGAAAGTTCTTCGAGGGAAATCAGTTGGAAATAACATATTTTAGTCAAATTCAAATTTTTAATTAAATATTCCTTAAATATTAAAATCGAAATCTGGTCCTGAAGGAAGTCAAAAGCGTTAGAAGGGGGAAAGGGATGAATGTATGGATGGATGGACGGATTTCAATCTAAATTCGAACATAATTACATAATTAATCTAATTTAAACTGAATAGAAGTGTTTATTTTTTATTTGTCCAGAATTCTTGGCTTTAAAAATATCCTCCTTTTTTGAAATTTTCGAATTACTTCGGAGTTGGAGATAGATAGCACACTTTTTTTAAGGTGCCTCTAATTAAAAATGCAATTCGAAGAAGGAGAAAAATTTTCGAAAATTTTTACGTTAATTTTAGAGGAGATTTTTTTTGCTCTTCATAAAATGCTTCCTCAAGTAATAAAATGTTAAATTATAACAAAAATAATAATGTTAAAATTTGTTATTTTAATATTTTTGATGGAAATAATAGCATCCTTCAAAAGTCAGTTTCTCAACAATTTTAAGACAGGGAGGTGTTGGGAGCAAACATGTGTTAATTCCCTCCTTCTACTCCTCTCTCTCCCTTCAGAAAGTGTTGCGTCAACAATTTTTGTATATTTATATCACAATTTCATCAAACTTAATATATTTTATACTATGATCCACAGCAAGAAGAAGGAAATACAAAATCTGACTGTTGGAAAGGCTCTAAAATCGATATGCTGTAAAACCATGAAGGATAAAACGGAGGAGATCGAAAACAAAGACTTCAAAGTAGCCTTTCTCTAATTTTGTAATTCGGGTTGTAAAATTTTTAAAATTCGTCACCACGACGACTGGGCGAATTTTCATCAATATCGATATTTAATTTGATTACGATGGAGGATCAGGGCATTTCAAATTACCTTCCCGCCGAGAAAGTATAATGACCTTGAAACTTACCTAATTTTAACTTATTAGAGATGAGACAACTAAAAATTTCAACCATTTGGATAATTATTTCTCCTTTTTAAAACCCTCCATTTTATTAACATTATATTTAACAGCTATATTTTAGCTCTAATAACGGTCCATTCAAGCTTCTCCAACTAAGTGTTCCCAAACACTTATGAAAGAAGGAAAAGTGGCATCCTGGAGCCTCTCCAATTGAGTGCTGGCCTTTTGTCTCTACTAACTTGAAAAGGCTTAATCAGTTTAATTTCTAGTACCATTTTCTGGATCTGATTCGGTTGATTCAGATTTTCGCAAATGTACACGTTAACTTATTCAACAGAGCAGATGGAAGTTATTCACTCCAACTCTTCATCTCACTTTTCTTCCTTCTTTTCTCATTTTCTTCATGAATCTGGATGCAGTGCAAAGTTTTCTCGATCGCAGTCTGACCGATATGTCAACTCATAAATGCGATTATGGATTTAGCGTTAGTTGTGGCTTAACGCCCCTCCGCCTTCAATAAAGTAATTATGACCAAGAGTGGTTGAGCGATACCCGGGTGATCACCTCTCGAGATGTTTAGTGGACATCTGCCAAATCCGCATCCATGACATTCACGAAAACTTACCTCTAATTTCGTTAACCGAAGTTTCATTGCATAACTCATCATCAGGGAACACATCGTATATCTAAAAGTGTCTCCCAACTTTATATTCGGTCTTCCTTCTCTAGAATTTGTAGTCGTTGAAGTAACAGATTAGGTTAATTTAGCTCCCCTTCTCTTACGAAGAAAGGTCCCCATGATCCTGTTTTCCATTTAAAGTGTCAAGTTTCTATGTCCTCAAAATATCAGATCTCTCATTAGAACAACCGATAAATCGGCATTGCTCCGACAGTTAGACCAATCAGTAGGCAAGAGAGTAACTGAGTAAATCGATATATATTCTTCTCTGTCTGATCCGATTCCTTCATATTAATTGGAAATATAATTCAAAAAATTTTGAATGACTATTTCTCTGCTGAAATGCTTCTACGATCTTCTGGTTTATAGCAACTTTATGGAAGCTGTTATGGTTATTCATGACAAACGTTTGCAGTTATAATCTCGAGAAATCGTAAAGCAGATGGGTTCAAGAGTGGAACAAAGGAATGAGATTGAACTGAAACAGAGAATAAAATTCAAGAAATCTTGAATCATCTAAATTTAAGATTTTCATCCTTTTTCGATTTTGAAAGAAATAGAAAAGACAGTAAAACTGCGGAGAATAAACAAACTGACT
>CAADRB010000052.1:0-84596 GCA_900708905.1 Hymenolepis diminuta | reverse complement strand
TATCTGAAATAAACAGCTAGAATTTACAATAAGCCATCTATTTAGATAGTATTACAAAAACTGTGTTAATTTTAGCGTCGTTCGAGTTCGGGAGACACGGATAGCAACAATTCTGGCCCATATTGGGATAGGTTTGTCACTTCTAATGATTCCTATCCCACTGACATATATTCCAAGACCAGTGTTGGCGGGTCTTTTTGTCTACATGGCCCTTGCTTCCGTGAGTGACAACCAGCTCATGGAAAGAGTCAAGCTCATCTTCATTGAGCAGGTAGGCTTGTTTAACCTTTTACTATTTGTCAGAAAGTTTATTACTTTATGTAATTAGAGTGCTGATGAACAAAATTTCATGGCGCACAGGACGTAATGTGTTTAACAATTTGGCGTTGGCGATCTCCTGAAATCTCTGACTCATTAATAGTACATAGAATATTTACTTTTTAAGGACTTATTTACTCTTCAGCTAACTACTGAAGGTGGCTTTTATCATCAACTCCAGTACCCATTGTTCAGTAGTTTTGATATGACATCCCCTCCTCTCTTCTTCTCCTTAAGATCTGAGTCAAGCATTAGTGTAATCTGGGAGTCATGAGGGAAGATACTGGCACTCAGAAATAGAAAATACGTAACCAATCAGGATTTGGGATTATTTATGTTGTAATCGAACACCCAAACCAAATTCCAGAGAATTGGATCTCTCTGGATCAATTGGATTAATTTACAACTTCCTCATTTCTCAAACCATGGGCAGTGTACAATAGGATTAAGTTCCTTTTATAATTAATGGAATAAATTAATTAATTAATATTGCACAATGCTTGAGCGTTTTCCATTCAAACTTGTATAAGATGGATGTCAGAACACAGGAAGATTTGAAACCATGATCCCTTCTTTTAGATTATGGTACCGTGTCTAGAATTTTGAGCTGGAGATAATGTGGATAAACATTTTAAGGTGATTTTAGTGGTCGAGCCAGTCATCGGTTGCTGAGTTAGCATCAGTAGATTAATGACCAACAACAGTGAAGATTTGTGAGTAAACAGCGATGGGAATTCGAGAGAGAGGGGGAGGAAAAAGGGGGGAGAGTTTAGGGAAATCCGGTGTTCTCACCGGACTGTATTCAGTCTATAGGGACTTTCAAGAGTAAAAATAATTCATACTCACTATAGAGTAAATCTTTTACGTCTAAGTGGTCTTCCATCTTTTCATTTTAGTCGGCTTATCCGCCATCGCATTACATTCGGCGAGTACCCCAGCGACGCATGCATTTATTCACTTGTTTACAGCTCATTCAACTGGCAGTTCTTTGTGGATGCGGTTTCACCAATACGCCCTTTGTAAAAATGGTGTTTCCCATCCTTCTCTTTCTCCAAATGTTGATTCGGTAGGAATGCAACCCCTTTTCTGTATAACTTTTTCTGAAAAGGGCGTCCTCTTAATATTTTATGCTCTTTACAGACATCGGCTCATACCCTATGTGATTGAAAGAAAATATCTGGAAGCAATGGACCGACCAATGTGATTGCAAACAGAAATTTAATGAAGTTCCATTCAAAGGTTTGATTATGTGATCCTGATTTCAAAATAGCCGAAAAATCTAAAAGCTCTTTGAAAATACGATGGCAGTTGCAATTCCACATCTAGTACCTTAAACTCCCAATTGTTTACCACTCTTTTTTGACTAAATACCTCCAATCCCCTTCTCGTTCCGATCCCATTTAGTTCAATTGTATATATAAATACGTGGTAATGATTAGATAAATTAATAAATATGCGATGCACTTATTCTTCTCACTTTTCTAATAAAATGATTTTCCTTACTGAGGACTTCTTCCAGGCAGCAATAGCAGATGAGCCCCAGTTCTAGGGAAAAGTGTGCTCACTAGGCAATCCATCTTTCAGGGGAGAACAAATCAAAGGTTTAAAGTTGTGAAGGAACCTAAGTAAAAAACTGGGCGACAATTCTATGAGCAACGAGGGACAATAAACATACCACAAACTCTTCAACTCTTGTCTTTTCCAGAAGAGCAATGTCATGAAGCCTCCAGGGTGAGAAACTCAAATATGTTAGCTCACTTTATCAGCCAGACTTAGCCAGTACGGTTAGACATTCTGGCAAATGTTTACACAGAGAGCCTTCGATTGACCTCCATTTCTTCAAGTGGACTTAGTACAGAGGGTTGCAAAGGCTTACCTTGCCTCTTTAAGATTTTAAATTATATTTGAAGATTTATTATTATCGAATATTCTAGATGAATATAAAAGTTTTTGTGTGAATTCTAAGAGCTCCATCACTTGCAGGAATCCTCATTTCCATCTAAAAACGCCAACTGTTAGGTACATTGCTTAACTTTAGTACTTCATTCATCTGCAAATTGACCATTTGCAGATTCGAGTTTGCAAACACAAGCGCAAAGTTTTGTAGGGCTCTGATCCACAAAATTAATGCTTCTCTTTGTGTTTGAAGAGTTAATCCGACATATTTGAATGCTAAATATTTCACCTTTTTGGGGAGGAGACAGGTAGTTTTCACTAAAATATTTATTTATTTGGTTTCAGATGTGAAATCAGGATTTCTATAAAGCCCTAATCGCAATTATTAGCCCTCTGCCCTTAAAAAATGTCTTGCCTTGTGACCTTTAAAGCCAGCAAGCATGTTGCTACTGAGTAATTGGAAGTAGACTTAGCGGCCAACTTTATCAGACCACCTTGGACGCAGAACGCGTACCCGAGCTATATCCAACCAACTCCCATGTAAGTTCAAATAGCAGTGGTAATTGTGACAAGATGGTCACTTTCTCCCACTTTTGTGCCTTTTGAAGCATCTTGATCCAACATTCTTACTCTCATAGACCTTTATCCCGCCTTTATATTTCCTTGCCCATCAGATATTCCTGTTCAAACCATGCCTCTTTCAAACGCTCCCTATGTCGACTTTACATTCTCAATATTAATTAAGATGTGTGCAGAAGAATTTTGCTCTTGAAATCTTGACAGAGAGTCTAGACGGGACAAGAGAGTAAAGGTTTCATCGATTCAGTAGTAGTCTGGCCAGTACCTGTTAATAGTTCCAATTTTTGAATAAATATATTCGCGGATTCACCACATTCACCTTCTCTTGAAAAAGCATTTGGTGATATTTCAATGGTCATCTAGCCCTATCCAAGGGACCGAATCCCACTGCGTACAGTTCTCCACGTGGTTCCAACAACAGTGAAATTTCGGATGATCTCAGCATTAAAGTCCAGATAGCAGACTGTGTTCCATCAATGAGAGCGCAGATAATTAATATTACGTTCAAACATTCTGACACCTCTTTTTTACTACAAAACTCTCTTGATTTCGAATTTGTGCCTCCTGAGTTCTCTTCCTTCACTAGATATTTCTCCTACATCTGGATGAGGTCCATTTACCTCAAAACTTTCCCGACTTAAAGGCGGTAACGGCATCAACAACCTGGTGTTAATATAAAGATCACTAATCATGTTTTAAAACGTATATTTATTCACATAACACAAACGCAATAAGAATTCAAAATCCTTGAAAGAGACGGTAAGAGAAACACAAAAGTAAGAAACAAATACAAGCATGAGTATCAATTCAAAAAGTTGGACGACAAAATACACAAAAAATGAATTTTACGAAGACTGCGGAGCTATAAAAATGGGACCCGAACCTGATAATCTTTAGGTACTTAACGAGTGCGAAGGTGAATATCGTCATGATCTGAACTGGGAAAGGGAAATCAAAGAAAATTAGATTAAAGAATTTGCGGTAAGAAAGAACTTTTTGGAAAGTTAAACGTACCCATACAATACATCTTCGTCCGATTCATGAGCGAGGGAAACTGAAGGATTATCTTTATAATTTGCCTCTGAAAAGGAAAAAAAATGTAAAAATCATGTTTTGAGTTCCATTTGAAAATGAAAATGACAAACCTGCAAGAGCTGTTCTCGTCGGTGAGTAGGTGAGAGCCATTAGAAGACAGAAACTGAAAGCTATTCCAAAATTGAGACTGAGTTCAAAAGATGATCGGAATGCTGGAAAAGCTGAACAGCTGGAAGTGAAAGGACGCTGGACTTCATTGGTACTATTTGGGTGTATCAACTCAGTTGTGGGAGAACGGAGAAAGAAAACCGATCCAGTCGGACTAAAGCGAACTCCCATAATTATCAGGAAGTTAGCGGTAGAGAAGAGAATCGGGATCAGTAGAAGCGTCAGACGTAAACCTAAAGTTGGGGGAAGTAAATTACTCATCAGTTATTAATTCAAAAAGCATCTAAATCGAAACATTTTATTTCCATTCAAACAAAGATTTTATGAAATAGAAAACTGACAGAGGATCATGAAATAATTTTCATAACTTACTATAGTATGGCATTGCCTTCAATTCTGAGTAGGATCGGAATAGTTGAACAAAGAAGTAGAGGAGATACACAAACGCCAGAATCCCAGAAAGTGCAAGAAATATCTATTGTAATGCAAAGCAAATATTATCAATGAAGGACAATCGATTTGTAAATTTGCGTAAGTATTAAATTGTGTCTACTTATAAATTTAAGTAGAAATGAAATTTAGTTTTTGACAGGACCGGAAGTTAACCGACCTTTTTATTGCTTTCCCAATTCGCTCATTACCGTCTTCAGTAACAATTAGATGCATCAAGACACGGCAGTCATAATTTGAAAGCACTCAAGTAATAACTGGCCAAAAACTAAGCGCCGATAGTAGGTTTATTAAACTGAGAATCCTAATAAACATCAATTCAAAAGGGGAACTTTTAATTTGAATATACTTGTGAAACCTAGACTAATTTGCGGATTCTCACGGAAAATAGGACAAGAGTGAATATCAAATAGTGGTAAAGAATCTAGTGAAGACTGCAAAAACTGACCTTAAGAGCGGTGGTATGCTGAAGGACGTTGAAAAGAGGATCTGTGTATTCCCTGTGGAGAACCCATCCATTAAAAGTAATGCAAAGAAGCCATATTGAGGTGGTGATTAGAAAGCGAGGACAGTAGAAACAGAGACAGGATGTGTCAGCCTAAAAGCGGAAAAGCGGAATAATTATTCGTGTATCTATAACAAAATTCGAAAAGAGTAAACAACAAAGAACTAGGAACTCTATTGAGCTCCGCCATATCAAAAACTTGTTCCCAGTTTCATCTTAACTGCAATATATAAAGAAACCGAATTGGCATAACCGATCACGGAAGTAAATCAATCGATCAACAAGCTCTGAGTATTGTGGACATAATCTCACCCATGAACCTGAGAGTCAAATTACGGAACCTTGACATTGGACAGTGAGATACACTTATGAGAAAATGACTGACCCAATGATTCCGCATTCCAAATAAAGTGGATCTCTTGAAGCTTGGACTCTATTGCATGGTTCCTCTTTACCCTCTCGCCCATCTCATCTTACTGGACTCATTTGTTGTTTCCCCTACTTAAACGCTTTCTTATCTTTCAAACTTCCAAACGCTTTTGCATTAGTATGGATCGTCGTAACACTATGACTGAAGATCAGTTAATTATTTTCCGTGATAAAGAAAAGAAAAGAGAGTTTCATAATTAATTTAATGAGAATGGCAGGAAAAGGAAGCGGAGATTAAAGGAGTCGGAAGAATTTCAATTCGTCTGACTTCAAAATTCACTAAGTCATGTGCCGTGCATTAGAAAAGAAGCTCAATTTCCACATTATTAGACCGAGACAAATAAAGACCAACTGATTGATTGATTCCAGATGTGAAGCTTCGGGTTAGTTTTTGAATAGTTCTCTGAATGAGAGAAAACAAGAGTGCTTAATTTATTTAATCTTAAAGCTTAAATACTTTCATTAGAAATCAAGGTAGGATAGTCGAGTGACACTGATCGAAGTAGGAAGTGCAATTCTACCGATCTCTTAAGAATCACAATAAAATTCCTTCTTGAAGGCCTTCTACGTTCAGTTTATAGGAATAGGACAAGATTATATAAATTCCACACATATTCACTCCCACTTCGAGCCGCAAATATTGTCTGTTTGAGGAAAAGGGATGAACACAAATGAAAACTCTGATCTGGATCGCAGATCATTGTGTACTTTTCCAATACACTGTAGAAAAAAAGTTTGAGAGAAGAATCTTTTCCTTTGAGAATGCTTCGATGAATTGTCGAGACAAATTTTCGGTATGCATAGGCTGTAATCACCGATTCTTTTCGAAAACAAAGTGAGTCAGCTTTACCAACCTCTCAATTCGACTGAGGCGGACATTATCTTCTCGTTAGAAGGGATTCAATCTCATTCGGAAGTTGACTTTGGAAGAATAATTGTTTAGAGACAGTACAAAATGCAGCCCTTAAGTCAGTATTCCTCGATAATGGCATAATATAAAGGGGGTTGGTGAAAAGATAAAACCGCCTAATTTTTTTTCAGTAGAAGTTAGCAATAATTTGCAAATTTTAGTAAAAACTATTCAAAATTGAATGTAACCTTATACTAGATTAGGAAGTCAGAAGTGAATGTAAAAGGAGCCGCGATGGAGCATTTAAATGGAAATTCGATCGGTTACAGGATCAATTAACCTGGATAAGATCACGCGAGACCATCCAGTTTTCTATTATCTTAAGTAGTAAGATCGATCATCCTAATTGATCCACCAATCAATAAACCCCGAGCCTTTTGAAGATGAATTTGCGTAGCTATCAAGGGAACGAATCAAGAATTTTGAAACGTGGAGCAGTAAGTTAACTTTAAGTACATAATATCACGTAATACAAACACAATACAAGAATCAAATGCAATAAGACTCTAATCTCTTGAGTCTTCCTCTATCCACACCACTCCCACTCCTCCCCCTCTCCATTATATTGTATTGAACTTTCCTGATACTCGATTCCAATTATAAAATTCTCCCTTTATTTACAAGGTCGACAGCATGTGCATAAACAACGTCTTTTTTTCTGTTTCGATAATTTCAAAAAAGTGTTTTTTTTCAAATTAGTATCTCTTTTACTGCTCACAAGATAATATGTAACAAAAATGTGATACTTTTTGACAGAGACCCCGTCGATCGTCTCTTTCTGTGATTATAACAAATCTGTGCAACATGTGAAAACAAGATTGTAGGCTGAAGGTCGACAGTTATGGAGTAGAATTGGTAAAATGTTTCATTTATTGCACAGGAGTCACCTAAACAGCATTAGAACTTGTGGATGAGAGTTTGTAGATTTGCACCCGGTAGTGTAAGTCCTCGGTTTCTCCGTTTTTTACACTTATTGCTATCACATGTCGCTCCAAGTAGAGAAGAGGACGGTATTATTATACCCATGAGCACTGCTAAGTTAAAGAGATCTCCGCTACTCTCATCTGCATGTTACTGGTAGTAAAGAGGTGGCACAACCAACGACGGAACTACATCGGCCGGTCCATAAGCTCTGAAAGAAGTGGACCTGATGCCACTCATGAATTACCAATGAAATTTGAACATTTGATGACCAAGATGAAAACTCCATGCTTCCTAATTTAATAAAAATAAGGCTCTTAACCCCTAAAGCAAGACTGCTGATGTTGACCTCTTCCTCAATCCATACCCTATCTCAATTACGATTGATACAAGGGGGTGCACTTGATGAATTATGAGTACAGTTACTGTGATTGAGGTCATATTGCGGTCTGGGCAAGACGACGCAGAGTTTTCAAACTCTATTAGAGGGAAAAAGATTTACCTAGTAAGTTAAATTGTTATCGTCTGGACATCCTTTCCAAAAAGTAGAGAGAGATGACATTAGGCAAAGGATCACTTTACTCAAGCATATTTCGTCATTATTTCTGAGTAATTTTGAATTTATTCAGCACACTATAAATAAGGGATCATCGCATCTCGGATATTAAGTGAACATATTTGGATTATCTTCTGATTCACTTGCCTTGTACATCATCTTTTCCCACACACCCTTGATACAATTCGTTATATTTCTACAGCGATGAATGTTTGTATTCTATTTATTGTTTGTAGTAATACAAATTAGGTGATCAATCGTCCTTAGAAACGTATATTCCATAATGCCCGGTGGCCGTGAGAAAAATTCGATGCGCTCCAATGAATCTGAACATCTGGAGGGATCTGTCATGCTGAAAGTAGCCGGACTGTATAAAAATCAAGCGATATGATAAGGAATTGAGATCATTGAAAATTCTGCTTTTTTATTACAGAAAACTTCACGATCTCTAATTGTGGGGAGCAACTGAAATCGGTTGATAGTAAATCCAATAAATGCTAAAATGGAGGGGGTCGAACAGATGTTGAGAGCGAGGTCAAGGTAACAAAGAGTCTTATTTCATATGCTTTTTGAACTCGGATCGTACAGTATTTACTAAACGAGCAATTCGCGTTCCAAACCTCGAATTCCACAGTTCGTTCCTCGGATTGCAGCAAATGCTTGTCTGTTTAATGTTCCGAGCTTATCGACCGGGTTATTTAATCAAGAAGGTTCGTTCTTGCCACTTCAATCATATATATGTTGAAGAAGGTATTCAGCAGCTCACACAGTCTTATGACAGCGGAGATGAGGGGGTTACTAATAATTTTATTTAATAACTTAAATTGTTAAATAAATAATAAATTACTTAACTTTCGTGTGTCACGGGAATTTGTCAAGATCACAATGAGAGATGGGAGAACAAATGAGGATAATAACACTTCACGACGAGTTAGGAATAACATTTCAATCTGAGAATCGACCAGTTTGATTGGATAACAGAGTCATTTTCTCAAGAATAGCTTTTTCCATCTCTACTTGAGTCATCGAATTAATGATATCGACTTACTGATGGGAAATCCTCTCTTCCCTGAAATTACAACACCAATGTTTGCTGGTTAATGAAAATCAAATGACTATTTAATCAAATTTCAGGTCATTGTATATGCGACCTTGTCCTGGGTTTCATTTCATGTTTTTTCCCACTTAAATGCGACACTAGCTCACTCGATTCAACAACCAACGCCGTACATCAGAGTTGGAGTATTTGAAGCTTTATACTGGCATTTGGACTATGATACATGATAACGTTTCGTATAAACATTTACATATGACTGCTGTTCCTCCTAGTAGCTAACTGCCCAACAATCACGTACCCATATGAAGATAATGGCCTGAATAAATTAAAAAGGCGACTTTCAAGTTGAACAATTGAACTCACTCCACGCAGTGAATCAAACACAGAAATCCAGAAGAGTAGAAGGTAGGTGTAGAATGAGATTGCAAGGAAGCTATCCAGAGCCCCAGGAATCCAACCGGGTAGAAGATACATCAGTGGGTGGAAAGGATCTATAAAAATAGGCAGAAAATAAGCAAATACGTCAAAATTTTTTTGAAAACTTAGATTCAAATTATCAAGCGAATTTCTGGAACAATTGTTTAAAAAATACTCACATTTTAAAAGTCGTATATATCAAGCACACTTTACTCTTTCAGTTGTGAAAGTTGAAACCTAAAGTGAATTCAACGGTCACTAGTTTCTCTCGTAAAAAAGGGGCTTGAATGGGGCTTGTAGGCAAAGGAATCAAAATTTTTGTTGAACCTCTGCCATTGGTGCAGCGATTCTGAGGTCATGAGATCAATTTCCATCGATGACCTTCCAGTAGTGTGGATGATTAACCAACTGGGTTAATTCTGTTTATCTAGAGAGGGGGTAGCATGTGAGTCTCTCGCAAAAGTGGCTTCGGAATACCTTCTCAAGTCAAGTATTGCGAACACCTCTCCAAATGGGTTTGGAGATGTATTGCACATTCTCTGTCATGTAAGCCTTCAGATACGTTCCCAATCTACAGATGCTCTTTGTGTAATATTATTTATTTCTCAACTCTTTTACTCAAGTTACTTCCTCATTTGGGAGAATTTTCATCTGAAATTTAGATTGGTGTTAACGCAAACAGTAGGGACAGCTCTCAATTCTTCCCTCAATATTGAATGGAACTTCTGCCAGAAAGCCGATCTGTATATTCACAATCATATCGTAAATATGAGGTAATAAAAGGAAATAAATAAACGTCACGGATCTGTCACATTTAAGAAAATAATATTTTCTCTAAAATAATTCTCATATGTGAAATTCTTCGTTTTCTGCACTTTAATTTCCGCTTTGTTTAAATGATTTGATTAATGCGCGTAGAATGAAATCGACTAACCATGGGAGCGTTCTAATCTCGCTGGGTTGGTCGATTTGTATTGTGGTTTTGCCCGATGGTATTTGTAATTAGTGCAATTACTTGGAGACGCTAAGTGTCAGGTTAACCTACAGCATCTGAATCAGGCATTTCGTCGCAGCTGAATGAATTTCATAGATTTCATTCAGCGGACATTGAATTATGGAGTGTTGGATTTTCACACTCGGGTCTGGGATTACAGTCTCGCGACTACCGCAATTACTGACAAATCAGGGAGCCAATCACTTTCTTCTTATCGCAGACTGCATAAGTACTCATATTTTACTAGTAAAGTGAAATAGAACCGTTCCATGAGCTACAAGTCCTCTCTAGCCTTCGTTTTTGTTAATCAGACGTATTCACGTTGTTGTCTTGGTGGAAACCAAGGAATATAACGGTAAAGATTATGACTAACCATAATAGAAGAGTAGGAGGAGAAGAATCATTGACGTCCATTTCTGTTCCACAGTCCAATGCTCCCATCCGAAAGCATTCATTGATGTGAAAAAAATGAACTGCAAAATAAGTGAGTTAGGATTGTGAAAATTTTATCAGAGGGCAAATTTAAGTGATAACAGCTTCTAATGGTTTTATAATTTACAAAAAAACAAAGAAAAATGATGAACGGAGTCATGTTAATACTAACATGATCGAATGTCTTCAAAATTTAAGTTCTTACTTGCAGAATATTTCTGAGAAACAATTGTAATCCAGAAGAAAATATTTGTCCGGAAAATGTATCGTGAAGGGAAGCCATGAAGGAAACATGTTTATTAAAAATTTTCAAACTGCGAATTTAAAACCTCATTTAAATTCCAAACACTCAAATTAGGTCGGAATGGAGGATGCAAATGAACAGCTACATACGAAGAAAACATGACCTGAAGCGTAGGAACAGAATAGTCTGCTGATCTCTCTCTCTCTCTCTCCGAAACAGCTTTTATCCATCAGTGAAGCATATATTTCATAGTTTAAGATCTGATCAAGTATCTTTAAGCATTTTCATACCCACATTGAACCTATAAATGCACAGTTTTAATCACACCGCCCTACCTTGCAAACCCCTCCCTGTGAAGTGACCATCTCATCATTCTCAATTTAAATATTTATAACAGTAAACTGAGTTTGTAACGACCTTTCTCTTGTTTTTCTCTTTTGAAATTGGAATTGAGGCACTTTTGAGTACATCCTTTAGAGGCGAAAATTCCGGTGACATTTTGTTAACGTTGTTACATATTTCAGCTGTCTTTGAGTACACGATCGCTTGATGTCATGTGAGAAGGGACGGAACTCTCTAATTCGAATAATTAAAACTCCTCTTTACTACTGTTTTTGTTTGCAAATACTAAATCAAACGAATAGACTGTTTATACTTCTCATTCAGTCTTATCCAAAAATAAATTACTTCATAGAAATGACTTACAAATAGACCAAACGCCGCCAAGAATGCCCCAACTCTAGAGAACATTTCAAAGTAACTGAAGGTGGGATTCCTCGTCTGAGTTATAAACTCAATTTCCTTGATGGCAAAGTTTGGAACCACTGGATTATTTGTTTCCTTATTCTCTTCCTCCATCACCGGTCCAAATTGCGCATCAGGAATATCATCTGCAACAGAAATCTTCACATCATTGATGTTTTTTTTAGTGGGTTTCGTTTCATCCCTTTTCGGCTCTGAATTGTCATCCTCGTTATCAGAGCTTTGGTTGTCGTTACCATCCACATTTGTGTTTTCAATACTATTGTCGGCACCAACATCGGTGTCAATAGCATTTTCATCATCGTTGTTATTTGAAATATCGTCGGCTTTAACTGAGGAGGTAATCATTCGTCGGCGGTGCCGAGCAAGGCTTGCAGTTTTCGGGAGAACAGCTCGACTTTTTCGAATCTTTTCAACGTCGCTGTCGTCTTTTTGAGCAAGTAGGCCGAGGAACCGAACTTTGAAAGTGTATGCCGCACATTTGAGCTGGCCAATGTGAATCAATGGGATCTCATTGCAAGGCTAGTTACACCAACGATATAAAAATGAAATATTTTAGAATCATACATGAGTCAATCATATGCACTCTTACTCGCACAGACTTGCAGAACTAACTTTTTTGAGAGCTCGACCTTGAAAATAGCCAATCAGAGAGGGGAAGAGGATGTAATCAGCACATGGAAAAGGCAGGCGTAGGCTTGCCAAACCCTTAATTTTAGAAAATGTTAATGATATATAATGTTGATATTATCTATCCCATTACTGAAGACCATCAAATGGAACGTTCGAAAATGCCCAAGACAACAGGAGTAAAGGATGGGTGAACCTTGGTTTAAACGGGCACGTTTAATATGAGCTTAAAATATACCAATGCAAAATGATCAGAGTAACGTTATTATATAAAAATTATGGAGTTCATAAGTAAATCTCCTTTGCCACCACAATGGGTACTGAATTATATTTGTCAAAGTTTCTTTCCCGAAGTTTGGTTTTCCATGAATGGAATCTGCAAACCACCTCTTTTGTGCTTTGGAGAAGACAGCGAAGTAGTGTTCAATTTGTAATTTTCGAATACACACCCTACATTTGGTAATAATCAACATATAAATGAAATTGTCCTTAAATATTGCGACTGTGTTCTTTAAAGTAAAGATGTCTCATTCAAAACATTTGAAATGACAATGAACCAATCAATTTGGTCGCTTTAGCATAAAACATATTCCAATGATAAAAATTTTGAGAAAAAACCAGAAAAGTGTCAGTTCCAACTGCGATGAAAAATAAATCTCCTCAGAAGTGTGCTACAAATGTCAATTAAATTGAACTAATACCAAGTTTCATCAGGTCGTAATTCTGTAAATCTTCAAGAAACTTGTCTGCGCCAAGTGGATGGCATTGCATATCAAATTTACATACTAAAAAATAAAATAATAACACTAAAAGCAATTGTCGCTCATTTCATTGTGAATCTGTAAGGAACATTTGTAGTCCTTGAGTACCACAGAGCCGTAGGTCTGCTCACTCTATCTGTCTGCTGTGCGCCTACCGACTCATGACTTTATCAAGGCTCAATGAACGCAAAATCGGTCTACTGCCTTACCGGATGCCATTTCGCCTGCTCCACTCTGACTGAATTATCCCCGCTCAATACTGAGGCCCACTTTCTTCTGCCCAATTCCCTCTCCACTCTTTCCTACTTTCTTTACCCATTTATTCCTGTTATTTCCTGTTGGCCTAAGGGAGATCGCTACTTCTAGGAGGGGATATCTAGCCTTATTTGGTGAGGTCCTTAAAGTAACTCTACTTAAAATTAGATCTACTTTACATTACATACTGTAGTTAAATACACTTTACTTAATTACCGAAATAAGTAAGTTAAAAGGCAATAACGAGGTTGCAAATTAATCTCAAATGAATAAACATCACAGCAAGTTCCTCAAAAAGTACGTACAACAAAGCTTATTCATTGGTCAAAATAGGAAATAAAAACAATAACTAAACAATAGATATGAATTGAACATAATTATAGTGAAAGGGATTCGAAATGCAAAATGATGATGCGTGCAAAATCCTGAAGATTGTCAAAAAGAATTAAAGCCAACAGTAGCGAGGATTCCAAAAGAAGAAAAAAAAATAGAATTGAAATTCTTAAGTTTAAAGCCTGAATTGCTACGGTCTTGTGGACGCAAATAATGGTGGTTAATAGACAAATGGAAAAAAAAATATTGCATTACAACTACTGTCAGATTTAAAAATATAGTGAATAAATATTACCATTCCTTCCATGCAAACCAGAGTGACATTCTTTTGATATTTTTCGATAGCAATTACATTGCCAGCGTCCGGTTCAGAATCGTCAGCAGCACTAATTTTGTCAGGATACGTTCGACATAAGACCGAAATGTTTACAGTCAGAGGAATTGATATTTGTCCTTTAAATTAAAGTGAAATACACTTTTAAAATAAAATCAATAATCAAATTAGTGTTAAAATACACTGACTGTCTATTTTTTCACGGTGAATAACAGCAGAAAACCAAATTTCCTTTTGGAAGAGTAAAACTGGGTCAGAAGTAATTTTATAGAAGCCATTGTAAAGATTGCGTCCATTGGGAAGATTGTCGGTAGCGTACTGAGTATTTCGAGAGAGAACGGGTGGACCAAATGCACCAATAAGGAGAACGGGAAGCATGATGGAAGTAAATATAGTTAAACAGAGCAATACGTGCACCTTCTCCATTGTATACAATCTCATATGTACAGTCCTAAAAGAGGAGAGAAATGCAATCCAATAAAATATCTTAACCAAAACAAAAATGGTGTAATGAATCACATTAAATAAAATTTAACGTGTAAAGGGAGCTAAAAATATTGTTTACGTCTCTAGATCTCTTTGATATCCCATTTCTCCCTATTTAAACCCTCAAAACAGTCTGACAAGTTAACTGAAATCAGCGGTGTTATAAAGGCCAATGTTCAAATGGACTAAACACAAAGTTTCATCTAAAATTAAATGACAACCTTTGAAAGCATGACAAGCTTAATTTATTGTAATATATTTACGACATCCTATCATAAATTTTTAAACTGATTTTAGCATGAAAATTTTTTCCCGATTTTGTAATCATTTTATAAAAAGGTACTTTTTAACTTTTTTCATAAAGAACCAAAATAGAAATAAAAAGACATTTCATTCTAAAGTTTATTTTTCCCGAAATATACTCTCCCTGGTCAGAAAGATGGTGTTTGCTAGCTCAATAAGTGTTTTATTTCATTATGAAATATTTATCCTTTTTAGGTCGGTTGAATAATTAGAGATTAACCGTACTTATCGCAGAACAGCCGAAGGTCTGTAAACATCCTTTGGACCATATCTCAAGTAGAAGCTTCGAGCTTCAAGAACGGCTACTTCCAACGCTTCAAATCGAAAAATCTTGATTAGAATTTCTTTTAATCAGTTAATTCATCTTATTCTTCTAAAAATAAACCGAATGAGGGTCTTGAAATAGAATCTTTAGAATATTTCTATCTTGAATATTTATCACTGGAAGCAAGAAAGCAAAATAGCTCAAAAACTATTGAAAAATTAAATTAGCAGTTTGAGTAAACAATATTTGAAAGATTTGGGATTAATACGAATTCCACGAATTAACATTATTTTAGTTACGCTAGAATAACACATACGTTATTTTCGGAAAGAAAACTGAGATAGAAACGTAAGATACATTTTTTCGGAAAGAAAAAACATGTCCTAAATGATTCACTCACTTAAGACGAAAATGACTCAGAAAGAATGCGAAATTAAAAATATGATTGCCTGGTAATCAATGCACCTTTATAAATCCTGTCAAGTAAAAACAAATATATCCATTTTACAACGCTAAGAAATATGTAACTGGACATCTGTACTTCACGCTGCTAGCTGGGATACCTGTAGTAGTAAAAATCCGCCAATTAATGTCTGAATTGATTATGTCTTCAAAACAGCCTCTTCCAATTTCAGTATTATGAAGTCTGATGAGAGACGATAAACGCAATTTCAGTAGATACGTAAAGCAGATTATGCGGTGAAAGATTATTCTATTTTAATTCAATTAACATCTATTGATGACCATCTGAGAATACGCTGAAAATTTTAGACATATTCGCAGTCCAACTTCTAGGGAGAAATATAAGGTGATATGGGTAATTAATTATGGAATCTGTGAAATTCGCCCTTGCGATTTCACTAATTATTGATATCTGACGATTAAATAGGAGGAATGCATCATGTGAATCTCTGGATTCAACACGTCGATTCATCAAGTTGATCTCCCAAAAGAAGCGTTTCAGATACCACCTAAAGAGACATTCACCTCAAAAGTCTTCATACCAGTCAATACCGTCAGCTTTTGAACCCACAATTATGTTAAAGTTTTATTAAATAAATTAAATATTGAACATATTATTGACACAAAATGAATAGAGATACGAATCCATTTCAAATGTAATCAAAGGTAAAAATGCCCGAGAAAGTAAAAATTCTTGCCAAAAATACAAGAATATAATACAACGCAAACAAGCTTTGAATTTTATTTTACTTTCAGCAAAATATGTTTGCGGCAGTGATAAAAGTAAATAATAAGTCTAATAAGTATGCATCTGTATGAAGTCACTTTAATGAAATAAATATTGAAATAGTAAGAAGAAAAACGGACAAAATTCTTATTTTTTAACCACAGTACGCTAAAGTAACTTCAAGAGGCCTATATATAAATTTTAATATTAGAATTTATTTCTTAGATAAAAACGGTTGTTTTGGTTAGCTTTTATTCCTACGCTCAATATAACATTTTCAAGAGGTAATGTTCTCTTCGTTATTGTCTTGTGGTGTTGTCTTTTGATATATTTTTATTATTATCTATTAATAAATCTCTATATAAGCAGATAAGTCGTGCAAGCTTTCAATTTGCGGTCGAAATGAATTCAAATTCTTAATTTTTTTATTTGTAACTCGTTGATACCTAAAGCACATTTCATTTTGTTCTCATTTCTCTTTAAGCATAATCTCTGTACTTATGCCATCTTGGCTGAAACTCTCTCCTCTGTGCAGGCAGTTTGTCCGGCCTCTATATCAGGCTAATCGAGATTTCGATAGAAAAACAGGGCTCTATTATTCAACTGCCGCAGGTATTTTCATGCTTGGTCTGGGCTATGCTGGTGTTCCTCTATATCGTATTTATTGTGCCGTAAGTCTTTCAATAAATTTTGTTTCCATCCATTTTTTTTAATAACTGGTAGTCATAGCGTTGCAATCAGGCTAAACGCCACCAGATTATACTGCTCCATAGATTGATTTTAAATGAACTCTTATGTTATTATTATGTAAACTGGTATCATCCTGAGAATATCTTTGCTATTTAAAGAATTTTGCTTATTTGCTGTTCGGCAACTCCGAAGATGACTCCATCAGTCAGACTCAGACCTGGTCAGTTCAGATGTACGCCTTTTTCCGTTAAAAGACGAGTGTGATCTGAGTTTTGAATTTGGGTTTTTGAAAATGCAGACAAATAATAAAAATTTTTGTTTTTGGGAACCAACTGGATGGGTTATTCCTAAATGATTAGACCATGAAAGCCTTCAATACAATGTGGCACCAAGTGCAGCTTCAGTTTTATAGAAATCGGTGGTTTTAGGGTCGAAATGTTTAGATTTCACAATCCGTCTTCTCATTAAATGTCTTACGGAAAACTATGCAACTTGAAATCATATATTTGGTCCGATCTTTTGATTTAATAGACTAATTAATATTTAATGAGAATCCGTCCATTAGAATAATAGGATGTTTGTCGAAATTTTTTGGTATTTCATTAATGATCTCTGAAAGCAAATTTTTTAGTCCTTAGCCCAATGAGAACAATTATTTGACCATCAATATGGCTATTTGTTCTATCTCTGCTACATTAAAGGTGTAAGTTGTCATTTGCCCTCTCAACGATTGTAAAAATACATTGAAGCGGCAAGACCGGCTCTCCTTAATTAGAAAGCTGGTCAACAATCACTGAACTTCGTAGACAGGCATGTGCTCCAATCCAGGGGACGAATCGTGAAGTTTCGATGTTTCAACCTGAACTTCCCAGCTAGTAAATGTTGTAAAACTTGAGTCCAAGAGTCAAATAAAGTGAAACTCTGATACTTTGACGTTGCGCTCTGTATCTTTTTGGTCCCCTCTTCTTTATCATCTTTTGGATTTACTGTTATCTGATTTCAGTTGCTTTCCACGATGAAAAATTATACAATTTTCTATATATTACTGTAGATGATAATAAAAAGAGTAAAAACATTAAAATAATTATCTAGGAGTTCGTATAAAGTTATACACATAATTCCGTGATTGATATTTAACCTTTGCAGTCCGCATCGATTTGTCTAGGGCTCGTGTCATTTGCGTTTCCGATACGCTGCTGGATTCTACCTTAAAAAGCACAATAAATGGATAATTATTTTTCATATTGCTACTCTAATATGATTTCCCTTTTCTCAGAGGCGTCCTAATTTGATTGTAGTTAGTTTATCTGGTGTCCATGTTTATAATTTCTTTCTTTTTATAGAAAACTGGCCGTGGTTCGAATACAGAGGGTGCCCGGATTGAAGTCTCCGATTTTATCGCTCTAATGAAGCCTGTTAGAGAGCGTCGGGTAACAATCGAGTTTTCCGCTGACACCTATTCTCACATGGCCTGGAATTTCAAACCCTCCCAAAATAGTGTAGGTCCACTATCCTTTAGCGTGTCTATTGAATAATAGTAAGTAGTTGATTTGCTTTTTCAGTTGATCGTTGTGCCTGGCGAAACAGCTCTGGCTTTCTACACGGCAAAAAATCCTACCTCAAAGCCCATAATTGGTATCGCAACGTACACAGTTCTGCCGATTGAAGCTGCAAAATACTTCAATAAAATTCAGGTTGGTCCGCACTTTCTTCAATCTACTTTTTCTCTTTGTGCTTTGATATGAATATGAGAGACTAACAGATGTATGTAGATTGTGTGTGACTGATTTATGACGGATATATGATGAGAATGAAAGTGTGGAAAATACTAATTGAGAAGTCGAATTGAATAAGGGGTATGGAGATTTGGGATTTGGGGTTTCACCTCTTTATCATTCAGCTCAGAAGAGTATGTGCTATTGAATTCCCTTGCTGCGTTCTCTAAAAGTCCCTTGATAATATAGCGTGACAGTAAATGGTAGCGTAGTCGTGTTTATATCCGTATTATTTTGGCCAAGCCAAAATACAGTCATTAATCATGAGCAGCATCCAAGCAAAAGAGACATTAGAGTCAGTTCAAGGTGTGCCTTACAGATTGAAGGTAGGAGTGAGCCATAAAATCTGCGCCCGGTCGCCTGCAGATTTATATTTTAAATATTTAGTTATATATTAAACGATCTCTTATCATCCTTGTAGGTGAAATTCCCTATGAAACGATTTCACGTGATTTTGTACCCATCCACTTTTCACATAAATGTTCCCGGAACAATGGGCTTAGTGGCTTGTTTAAGCATTTACTATGGTCAGTTCACCAGCATCTTCTTATCTCAGACTGTTGCAATGAATCTGCGGACGAATTCTCGTTTTTTTCAAACTTTTTAATTGTGGTCAGTGTTCTAGTAGATGCAGAATAGATTTCGTGTTAGAATTAAACATCCAAAATACACTCTATTTCTAACCAATCGAGCTTAAATTATCCTTTTTTTTCTAGAAAATCTCAACCCCAATTTATTGATATGTGTGAACGAGTATACTTTCTGTCATTTTTCTGTATTTTCCAAAATTACATCTACTTTCTGTTTTAGTGCTTCTGTTTTGAAGAACAACGGCTGAATCCTGGGGAGGAAGTAGACCTTCCTGTTTTCTTCTTTCTCGATCCAGAATTCGACGATGATCCCCATTTAATGCGGACAAACAAAATTACCCTTCATTACACCTTCTTTGAAGCAAAGAAGGAAAAGTTGATGGTGCCGGGTATCTCCAAACCTATTCTGGAAGATGTCGGTTGACGAGTGTATAGAAGAGAAAATTTTTTTGTTTTTTGTATATTTTAACTTATTCTCAGGGATCTAGAAACCTGTTCTTATTAATAAATCCTGATCAATTAGATCTTGTTGTTGCATTCCCTGAAACACTTGCTATGTAAATTCCTCAAATTTTATTCACGTTCACTAAAATGAGCTGAAGGGGTTACTCGTGGCATGCGATGCTTGTTAAGTCGAAATCGGAAAATAGTTTTGTGGTATTAATTATGGTTTTTATTTTTGAAGGAGTTGGGGGAGTTGTTAAAGGAAGAATCTGAGGTGAGGAGGGGTAACAGTATTTTTTGATGAAATTTAAATGTTTTGCTGGAGGTTGATAATCGAATACCATAGCAAGCGATATATCATGAAAATGAAAGCTTTATTTCTGTAAATTTCGAAATAATCGCAGCTCTCGAATACCAAGAAATACTAATTTCCCAGAATTAACATTGAATTGACGTTGAGATGCTACAAGTATTTCGAAATATTATGAAAAGTGGCAAAATTAAATCGACAGATCAACAAGCTCTGAATACCGTGGACATCATTTCCCCTAGAAGCTAGGAGTCGAGTAATTTAATTTGAATGTTAGGACATCACACAGTTAACTATAATCCTTACGAGAAGATCAGCACCTCAATGCTTTCAGAATTCAAGAATTTAATACTCTTGATACCTAGAGCTTTCCACCTACTTTCAGACGAATTCTCTTGTTGGACTCGTTTACTGATTCCCCAATTCAATCGTTTTCGTGTGATTAAAACTTGTTAAAATTTTTCCAATGTTAAGCAACAGTATTAAAAATTTCTTATCTGGAAACCTATTTACAGCGCTTAGTTTCATTGAGATGGATGTTGTAGTTCGGTAGCTTGGTTTTCATATGCATCAGACGTTCTCTAAATCGAAATGTTGGTAATAAAGAAAGAGCTGTTATCATACTGAAAGTGATCCAACCTTCAATAATTAATCAATAGCAAATATTCTGTCAGGTACGGGTAGAAACCTGAGTAGATGTAGTAACCATTTACCTTGCCGTGCTATCGATAAATGTATATATTTTGTCATATCCATAATATTCCACTGATATGACTGTCCTTCTACATCTAGGCCTAAGTAAAAAATAACTGTAGCAATAGTCAAAAACTTCAGCGTCTTTTTGAGGTAATCAAATAACCTCTTTGATTGACATGAATCTTACGTATTAATGGAGTTTTTATTTTTCTAACAGATGTCCCAAAACCGTGTAAATGGTTTTTTGAAAATATATGTTATGTCCCGATCATAAGTTTTTGCCAATATTTTTGAATGTTTTAAAACCAAACTTCTTCTTCCTACGTAATCCCACGTATCATCGCTGAATATTTTTCTGTCTGACGTAAATAATGATGGTCCCATGCAAATTAGAAAATCAATAGTTTGATAAAAATTGCTACAAGATATTATTACCTGTTGTCATTCACCATCTTTAGTTCGTTTTTGGAATATATAAGGGAGAAAAATTTATAAGTTTAAATCTTTCACAGATTTGATTGCATGTGGTATGCAATTCTTGACAGTTGATTCAAGTATTATTATTTATTTATTTTTAATAAAATAAAATAATATTACAATTTATTGCTGATTTATTGAAGCACAATCACTTATGTGAAAAGTCTTTCAATATATCAGCATTTATAAAACATTGACGCCGGGGTATCCAATATCTTATTGTATCGTGTCTGGTGGTGGCTATGGTGGAGCTAACTGGTCCGGGTCAACCTGTGAAGAAGACAATTAACAATGCTGTCTTCGTCGTTCCTGCAATACTCTTCGTCCTTTTTGCGGCGTTCTGTGTATGGAAGATCTACTATATACTAAATGAGCCTCGATCTTCCAAAATGAAGAAGAACAAGGCTGCCAAAAAAAAGTAAATTCAAAAGGTCTCTTTTACTTATATTGCAACCTTTCTATGCTTTCAAAACATCAGTAACTTTGTATTTATGTAAACCTTCCTATACGTACGTAAATGTAGTCTTCTTCGTTTCTGTGGAACAAAGTATTCAAGCTTTCTTTTTTGTGGCATGGTCTGTGATTCCTTAGTAAATTATTCAAGTACTCCTTGGCCTTCTTGTTTACTCTTCTTTGAGATTTGTCAGATTTTATTTTTGATTGGGTTATCTCTAACACTGGTATCTTACGATTATGTCAACCTGGACTTTCTCACTGAATATCTGCTTAACATCTGAATTGAGCTACCTAAGCTAGCTCTTTATATGAGAAACTTAAAATTTTCTCGCTTTCGATAATTGGGAATTCAATAAAAATTTAGCTACTGTAGCAGACTTGTCCAGAGATTAAATCGACCTTCGTAACTGTGCGGCCAGGTTTCCCAGAACAACTTTTTCTATCAGCACCTTGGCACTTATTTTTCGTCTCTTATACAGGCTTAGCACCATCTTCCCAACTGTGTTCTGAACAGCCTTTAATTTGGATAGGCAACAGTACACAAATCGTGAAGAATAGGCTCGACGAATGTTTCAGGCAATTTTGCTTAAGCTCTAATCGAAAGTGTTTTTGATCTTAGAACTGGCTTGAACGTCACTGGCTATCTTTTGACCTTATTGATATTAAGCCTCATAGCATCTTCAGCTAGGCCTTCACCGTTCACAGGAGAGTTAAAATATGTAGTGAATCTACATATCTAATTTAACTGAAGATACGACTTTCCCAGGTACATATAACTTGCTTGTTTACTCTCATCTTGTTATCACTTTGGGAGTTTGTGTTCTATTGTTGGTTCCTGAGTGAAAATCAACCAATGCAGGTAAATTTTGAAGCACAAGAAGCTAAACAACAACTGAAAAATAAAGCACCTCTAGGTACGCGTTTGAAGTAGTTACAAGACAACATGAACGGTGATTCTGGGCTGAGGATCATTCTGTTATTAATCTATTAGGCCTGTAACTCAATATCCTACCTGGTGTAAGTCAACGACACACGACTTTTATTTCTGGATTTTTCTCATGATTTTTGTGCTGAGAAAATAATTAATTTCGTCAATACACTGAAGATCTACATGGAAGTAGAGGTTATCATTTGATTTGGCCCGTAGAGAAGTAAAGAATAGACATTTTTTGGGCAGATTATCTGCATGGATGACTATAAAATCCATATGTGGATCAAAGGTGCAATTTTTCTCCATTGGGTAGGTTATTTTGCTTACGACTTATGCAGGAAATAAGAGTTAGACCGAGACATTGCTTCAAGTGCATCAATTTTCCTCGTGTTATGCGTAGGAAGGGAAACACGAGTACACATTGTAGTGAAGCTGGCATATGAAACAATAAATTTTCATATTCTGCAACAATTGCTCTAATTCAAGTGCCAATATCCGTTTAAATTATCATAATCTCGATGAAGATACGGTGAGTGACAACGCGACATACGACATACATCCAACATATTGGATTCCTGGTTTAATTATTTTATGAGAGCATGATGCATTTAATTACATACCCCACACATAGAATAGGTCTTAAATGTAAAGCTGATCGATATCCTAAGTGTAAATGAGTGTCACCGTGATACATTTTTCTCGATCCCATAACCCGCATTTTTGTCAATCCTATAATGAACGCACCCTGTACTTTGACCGCTGAGCCAGCGTTGCACATTCAACCGTTTAAGTGACTCTACTCCCCCAAATCTCTAATTACTTTCCCAAACCAATAGAATAATCGAAGCAGTCCCACAACATTCTGGCATGTATATTTTATGGCATAAAGGAAGTAAGTACAGGTAATTCATATGTACATTTTATTAACACTGTTGCTTTCCACAGCAGTCATTTGGATTGGTCTTCTTACAGGTTGTTTTGCTTGTAGCTATTGATTTGTTGAATACATTACCCGCGTGATTAGGTGTCCAAGGTCCCAAACTGTCGTAGGCGTAATAGTCGGTAGGATAGGGGTTGTCATCACTCCAGCCTCCCGGAGTCATCCCCAGTGCGACTGCAGCCTCATAGGGTGTCAAAAGGGGCTTCTGAAACTCAACTCCCCAATCAATACTTAGTCGGGGACAGGCAACCTAAAAACCAACATCGTTGGGAATTAAAAATATATCTTAAACCGAAGGGAATGGTGCTTGTTAAAATAAACATAAGTAGTTCTGAAAATCAGCAGATAAATCCTGGGCCGTAACAAAAAAAGAATAACTAAAATATCCAAAACTCTTCAAGGTAATTAGGAGGAGCATTACCAACGCTTAGTTTTGTAGAAGGGGAGGTGTCCTGGAGCTGCTTTGATTAGAAACTTGCCTTCCGGTCCATCTTGCCGACTAGATTTGACCAGCGAGGTTGACCACCCACATTGCTGGATTTGAACCAATGAGCATTGGCCTCGTGACCTCTGGCTTAGCAGACGTGCACGTTGATCACTGCATTACCAGTACATTGAAAGTAAACGCCCCAACTCCTTTAGAGGCTTTCTGGTGGGAAATTTCCGCTAACTTGATCATTCCCTGCCCAACCATAATGAACCCAATTTGAAATTTAACGATTCCTATTCAAACTCCTTCCAGAACCGATCCCTGGATTGGTCCACAGATTACTATTTCAAGATAGTGGACACACATGTCCTGTGATGCAAGGAAATTGGAAAAATTTGCAAAATTTATCGCTTTCACCACGCTCACTAACAATTGTAAAGAAACTTCTATAAACATCAAACCCTAAAAGTTATATATCCATTTGTGGAAATCTAATCTTAAAATTAAAAGAACGCGATAATAAAGCTAACCAAATCTGTGCCCCAAATAAATTCAACTTATCTAACACAAATTCCTCTAAATAGATAGCTAACAGGAATTACAAAAAATGCAGTTGGAGACAAACACATTCCAACACATTTTTGGTAGTGGTAGATTTCGGTGGTTCTCACCTTGGGAACTCTAGTCACTCTATTCGTCTCTTCCTCAAACAGTAAAGAAAAAATGTTTGAGCCATCAATTCTATACCTATTGATCTAAGTGTGAGACAGCAAGAAAATGGAGTTTCCACTGAGGGTCATGAATATACAAATTCTAACATCTAGGAAAGTTCTGAAAAAGAACATGGTTTCAACAAGTTACTTAACAGCACTATTGAAATCACAGTAAATATCTGGTCTTAAAACCTATATATGCACTCATGCAAATCTTCACATGGGAAAGAAATCCAATAAACGAGAAAAACAACCTCACCTGTACCCAGGCATCAATTTTATCCCCAAAGAGCTTCAATTTGTCCGGGAAGATTTCGGATAGAAGAATAATGTACGATTTGATTCCCAATTCGTCCATCCTTTTTAGTAAAACCTCCACAACTGGCGGTGAACCTTGGCGTCCTAATGTACCCAAAATTACTCCAAAACATTTTGCCGATTTTGCTCTTTCAATTGCCTGTTTACGGATGGATCTCATTCGAGGATGGTCATATAACTCAACAGTAAAGGCCTTGTTATAAGGGTCATACATGTATGCAGTTAAAGTAGGATTCGCAAGCATTGCAGATTCAAGATGAAAACGTCCGTCACCAATAAAAACCATAAAATCCACTCCCGAGACTTTTGGTGAAGTACACCCGAGCAATTCACCGGGGGAAAGAGGCATTCTTTGTGGAACTATAACTTTGAACATACAGTCTTCGAGAGATTGCTTAATAGTTGGTAGACTTGAAACGAACTGAATTGTCGAAAAAAGAGCAAAAGTTGAATTATGAGGAAAGACGTTCTTGGCACTGTCAATAAAATGTCCAACATCGAACTTAATATCCACAAAAACATACCTGAAAAAGAAATAAAAATAAGACAATTGAAGACAAATGATAGTGATTTGAAAGTGGGAAACCTACATAAAGGAGATATCCTCAATGGGGATGAGACAACTGTGACCATAATGCACGAGTAAATCAACTCCCATCGCTTTAGCGGAAAAATCATCCACGCAGCAAGCACCATAGGTTACATCACCCATGACAATAATATCAATTTCGGAATTAAAATCGTTGTTTTCTTTATTAACTGACTTTTCATTGAAATTATAATTTTTTGATCCAAAATGTTTGAAAATCTCACTGAGAATTGTGGCGAAACGCAGTAAGCCTTCGGGCATCTGCAAGGCCACGCGTTTTGCTTTGAGAAAACGAATTCGCCATATTGTTTTATGTACTTCGAAGTTATAGTTGTTTGGCAAGCCCTTTTCAATCACTGTATTCAATTCAGGATCATTGAGAACCTCATCCGGAATACGATGAGGATTCACACGCTTAGGAGACATTTTTACAATACGTGCCAACCTTTAATTGACCTCAAGTCTTCAAAGGAACATTTAAAGATATATATCTAAATGTAAAAATAAATTCGATTTATTAGAGAAGTTAGTTGTCCTATGCTTTATAATCTAATTTTTTACTGAAAAGGGCATTATTTTTTTGTTCTGAAAATTAATACATCCAACTTTATGTTCTATTCTAAGATTTTGAAGCAATTTACTAATTTTATTAATAATTTTTAGGAAGCATTTAAAATCTTTAAAGAGCCTTTCCTACAACGCATTTTATTTTGATATATCGGTTGAAAATATGTGACTCTCTACCCAGATATTGGTGAATTAATTATATTAATAATTATTTGATATTTAATTTATTTCAACATATATTCGCGTATTTGGCCAAAGGGATATAGATAATAAAGTTGATAATGCTAATCTTACGGATTTTGTAATTAAGATTTTGCATGACATTAAAGAAAATATCAGAACTTACTGCAGTTTTTATTGTCACAATAATATGTTTTTCAAGGTAAAAATAGGAAGAAGCTTACACATTTTCTTTTTTAGAAAATCGTTACGGTAACATTTATAATTACAAGAAGATATGCGTATGATTGAACGATAACCGATGTCCTGATTCCTCTTCTCGTTCCACATTAGCCACGGGCTATTTCTTCAATAACTAGCATTATACCTGTGAATATTCACATTTCCTCACCTACTAGTCTCGCGTTTACAAGAACCTGAAAACTATTCATTCTTTACCCCAGTTCATATACTTAATAGATCTTATTAGTAATAGAAGACAGACAGTCATCACCAGAACTAGATATTTTCAATCGTTAAATTTTGTATATCATCGTTTAAGATGGCCAAGTAAGCGGATGCATAAATACGTCTAATGAGGTCTTCATTAGAGATCAGGATAAAATTGCTTTAATGTACATATGAGTTAGTGAAACGAGTCAGCAAATCAAAGCACACAATTGGGATACACTACTTCAAGGATGGGAAATCATCCGAATAAGAAGTACAGTAAACTAGTCAAATAAGTTGCGAAACGGGATGAGATCAGGAAGAAGGTAATGCAGTTAGGGTATCGAGAATTTGCTTAATTTAAATTCTGGAAGGACACTCAAATAAGGAGTATAGTTAGCCGTATATTGTCCTTGTTATAACGTGAAACATCTGTCGGGGCCACATCAATCGAATAGATGGAATAAGTCAAGTCACTCATGTTGTCAGATCAGTTCGGAGGTGACAGGTAAGCCACTCCCAATTTATTAATTACTAAATTAGGTTTATATACAAAACATTTCTTCGTTTGACGCCAGTCATGCCTCAGCCAATGTTGGAGTCTCGGCGTGATGATAGACACTCGTTTTGGCATCTATGTGCAAACACACAAGCACAGAGCGGGACCGCCTGTGGATATTGTAGTGAAGATCTTATCGCCAGTCGATCATTTCTAATTGCAAGGTGGTGATAGACATCTGCTGGCTATAGCAGTTCTAATGCTGAATATTGAAACTAAAGTCTTCTCTCTTTTAAATGAGTTGGATAAAATAGAAATAGTAGGAAGGGGGGGGGGGGTGCGTCAAACTAAGCTGGTAGTAGGTATTATTTGACCATACATTTATTTTTATGATTATACAAAGGAACAAACATCCGGTATTTTAGTACTTTCCATTCAAAAAAGGAAAGAAAAATTTTGCTTCATTAATCCATTAGCACTTTTTTTCAGGGTCAATTAATAATTTGATACAAATGAGCACTCTCAACATTTTTTTAAATATTGCTAGAGCAAGTTTTAATATGTTCAATCGCTGAAAAGAAAACTTCTTGTGTAAGAGGTGTTTTAATGTAAAATATGTAGAGATCCGGTGAGAATTAGGAGACATTTGATATAGGGATTATTCTCGAAAATTGTAGCGTGTACTACGCAAATAAGCCCTTGGCTAAATCATAGTAAAATTCCAACTAGCAACAGACAAGTACAACTAGCCTCTAAGAGTCCTCTGGTACACATTTATCCACGACATCAATCAGGCTACGTCTAAAGCAGTGGAAACGCAAGAGGTATTGTGTGGAGAGAGTTTATTGTAAGACAGCTTAGTATTTGGGTATAATTAACGCTACACTGAACGAACATTGATCGCTGATTGGTTGGTAGACCTCTGTAAGCACGCCCACGATTGACAGCACGATGGTGCTTTCTAGAGTGCTCTAATGTGGTGGGATTCCTTTGATGAGCTTTGGTAGTATTGTACATCCCACAAGAGTGACCAGCGAGCATGCCTGACACTCGACAAAATAATGTCAAAGGGGAAGGAGTGGTTAATATTTAGCAGGAGAGGAAGGAGAAGTGGTTCATATTTATAGGAGAATTATTAATGAAAAAAAGTATATACGATTTATCTTCAGTTGACTATTGTAAGGTGACTGATAATTAAGTAAAGACAGTTCAGCTTAATTCACAGCGAATGATACTCGGCTTCACGGTAAAAGATTAAACGGTGTTACAATTTTAGCTGAATAAGTCCCTTTGAGAAGCAATTCCGTGCAATTACTAAATTTATGGTCTAAACTTCACAGAGCAATCCCATCTACCATGATACACACACACAATGGGCTGGTTAGAACCACTGCAGACGAGAAGGATTGCGAAATTAGGATTAATTATATTCCTAACAATACTGAACTGAAGGGTGTGTGTAATCTAGGTGCCTAGGTGCAACAAAAATTACGTGGTAAAAAGGATGCCTATGAAATCCCATGAAATCTTATCGTCGGAATTTTCTACATAAAGGCTTTGGTGCCGATAAGTTGAGCAAGTCAGAAAAAACATTATATAAGGCGCCGACCCGATGATTCCGAAACTCATATGAAGTAGAGTCCTCTTGATTCCCTAATTCTCAGCCCTAGTGCCCCTACTTCCTCTTACAATGGAACTGTTTTTCCCCTCCTACATGTTTAGTTGTTTTCTCATTATTAAAAGTTGTAAGATTTTGTTCTTTCTCATGAAAAATTTGTTATTACTAAGCAAATTTGCATAATGTGTGAAAATCCACGCGTTGAAACGAAACCAGAGCACGCTTTCTGATTGGATAATGGGCTGTGGCGGTGGTATGCATTTCAACACAACCGATATTCATTTAGTGCAATCATATCAAACAGTATAATGCTTCTCTTTAAAAGTTGTATTTCCATATTCTTGGCTGTCATTGTCTTGTATTTGAATAGAGTGAAGAGCGGAATTCAGGCGGAGATAACTCGAATACTAAGACAACAACCGAAAAATCTCGCCGAATAGGCTCTGTGGTCATGAACTGAGTTAAGAGATAAAGATGATGTGTGAAGAACGAGGAACATATTTAATTTTTGAAGCTCTACGATTCCGGACTTCAGTAAAGTTATTCAAGATGAAAATGCTGCCTTCTTCTATTTTGCATCACCTAGACTGGACAGTCACACAATAATTCTATATTAATTTAACGACGTCTTTCTATAGGGATGTGAGTTTTCATCATATAATTAACACTGGATTTTCAATGCGCTTTCTGAATCAATGAGGGTTTTGTCTAGACTGGATAACATGCGCGGCAACTACGGGCATATTGGACAAACTGGCGATCTCTAAGAGTTGCTCGTCCTGCGAAATTAACTCACATTTGTTGACATTCGTCTTTCTGTTTTAAACTACTGTTAAGTCAGCATACCTCTCTCCGTTATAGACTGAAGATAATAATTTATGTCATGTCCTTAACCCCACTGACCTAGGTTATTCATATTCTCCCTGTGATATGTCCCTTTTAACCCAACTTCTCGGTCAGTGGTTGTCACTATTTTATCCTAAGACCGATTTTATAGAATCTAACTTCGAGTTTCAAATTATTAAATCTCTATTGTGAATGTTGGATGTCTCAAGAGCGAATTTCTTCATTCGGAAGCTAGTACCGGAAGCTAGACTTAATGTACCGAATAACGGATCCTATTCTTACTTTCATAAAAATATAATCCGAAATGTTATGTCTAGTTTGAAGTAGCCTTGAACTAAAATTATATATGTCTGCGTGGGTATTATTTCACCGCTTCTGGAATTTCAATGAAATCCTTGCAAATAAATAGCACTTTCCGCATATTCAAAGAACTTGGCAGCAAATCTCTCTATTTCACATGTAAGCGACAGAAATAGCATTCAAAAATGTTGTATATTAGGGAAAAAACTTGTTTAGCGGATACAACAAGTGCGGAAAGAAGAGGGAGTTGATGCCGCACAGAGCTCCCTCCAATTTCCTATAGAGTGAAAGTCATGAATTCTTTGGCCCAATTCGCGTCCTAGATGCGATCTTTAAATGAATGAGCGTATTATTACTGCTGATTAGAGATGAGAATGCCAGAAGACATGCAAAATGTTAAATCAGTTCGCCGTAAATTTTTTCCCGTTTAGTTAATAAATACACTACACTTAATATAGAAATTTCAATTAATTTGTTCAATTATACACCAAAATAAACAAAACCTTGTTTGGATTTTTATAGATTTAGCCTTAAAGTTTAAATAAATATTTATAAAGATGATAAAAATGTTTACAATTATTTAACAGTAACAGTCAGAAAAATCTTGAATATAAAAAATTGGCAATAGATAAAAGGCTTACTCAAAAGTTATCAGTAGCAATATTTTGTTGCCACGACCAAATGCTATGCTTTCTTCTTGGAATTAGTAGTTCATTAATAGCATTGATATACTATAAATTAAATTACTTAATGTTAAAAAATGCTCCTCAGATACCTCTTAAAGTTATTTTTTTGCTAAACGTGTTAATTTTTAACCGTTTTAATGTTAAATTATTTTTACGTTGAAGCGCTTAATTAAATTTATTCCGATCTCCATGTTTACTCCCCACCATATGACGAAATCGCAGCTGCAGAATATCGATTATCGATTTTTTACTTGCCTCTCTCGCGATGACTCAGCTCTGTGGCCCACACACACCGATTTTCAAAGTCGTGGTGCCAACTCTCGACTCTCGCGCTCTCTCTCACTGGCACCTCATCCCGTTTACCCTGTTCGACCTTCTCTTTCTTTCTCCCACACTTCTTTCTTTTCTTCCTCTAACGCATTCGAATTTCTGTCGTTGTTGCTCATTGCATACTTTTTCACTCTGACCCTACATTCTTGATCTAACTGTGATATCGGTGGCCTTAGTTACCGGCTGTTATTTCGACATTTATTTCTTATTTATTCATTTTAAATGTTCATTAGGGATCCCTTTCAGTACTCAAAGGTTCCTAAACATTTACTCGAATTGATTACATTTTGGACCTCTCGAAATTTTGATACTTGTTACGACCTCAATGTAAGGTTTCTTGCTTAACTGCGATGCACTTGTGTCTTTTTTCAACAATATGGAAGGCAGTTAGTATTCAGTAACTTGAATGGATAAAAATCGCGGGTTCGATAGTGTTGTCTTCTGGCTCTCAGTGTCGCCTCACATGATAAAGTCGAGTATGATTGACCTTCCTCTGTCCTCTAATGTCTAATTTGTCTATCAAATCAGGTGGTTTTGCACAATATGAAACGATTTGAATTAAGCTAAACGTGTCTGGGGTCTTCCAATACGTTAAACCTGGGAATTTTTTAGTTTCTCATTTTTTCTAATTTACTCTAACCACTGGCTTGATGTTGGTATTCACAAAGACTAACACCAGCTTATTTTCCACAGCAAGTTCTACAAGTATTCAGTCCTACTTTGTTTCCGGCCATGGAGAATTGCTTTTAGCAAAGATCAGCGTCTAGTTATTTCAATCTTCCGTTATTTTGAGTAAATTACTGGCATATATCGAATGCCAGTGTATAATTCGGAGAAAATCCCCAGTTGGGGGTAGTAAATAGGCAGAAGAACCAAGAAGGATATAAGCTAATGTCATCAGGTCGTCCTGACAATTAGGGGAAAAATCTGTTCAGTTCTTACCAAGTAACTGGTCTATAATTCTATAGACAACTCAATCTTTCTAAATGAGTCAATATAAGCACGTGATTTCTCCTAAATACAACAGAATTCGATTGTGAAGTGAGAGGTCATCAAAACACTAATGAATGCAAACCTTGGCTTTTGCACACGAAAACCTACTGTCATTGAATACTTTGTAATTGAAAGCTGTACTCCAACTGAACACCCTCAAAAGACTTAAGGACCGCAGTTGTCAAAGGCAAGAACATTCTAAATGCAACTGCAGGTAGGTAGAAATTCTAATATCAAGACTGAAATCCCTATTTTACTATTCTTCTCCCCTTAGTACGATTTTTATGGAAGGCCACACATCTTCTCCTGAGATCTTGTCCCTGATGCGGAATTTTGATGGAATAAATTTAAATATGTCAACGATACCGACCAGTTCTAACTAACCTTCAATAGTTTCCCATTCTGAGTGGGAATAGAGTCAGTGCAATACGCCAGGCGAGATAAAAATAGCCCATTTGACATGCATCCAAAAGCTACCATCATTGAAAGGAGGAACAAGTGTGGTTGGAATGGAAGTCGAGAAAAGTCGAGAAGAATAATTCTCTATCAATGATAAAATAACAGAATTAATTCAACCTGGGAGTGGGGATATTTTGTCTTGAGAAAGAGCCTACATTGACTTGCTAACTCGTCACAAGAGTATTTTGAAAAAGTGACTTTGGTCGGGAGTGATGTCATAAGTGGAAGAAAGGGAAAATTGTGCCGGACAATATTGTTATCACTATTTTAAAATTAACAACAGTTTGTCGCGGGAAGGCATTTGAACGCTTTAAAAGAACAATAGGTCAACAAAGGGGTTCAGGATTACATAATTCACTTAATTTTATGAGTTCAGGTAGCAGATTTTTACTTAATGTATAACTGTTTATTGCCTTATATTCCAATTTCACGATTTGTCCCCTGAATTGTAGCAGAGTGAGTTCGATTGCCGGTTATGTAATTTCAGTACGCTCTTCGTGACCGAGATTGCGAGGTCATTTCGACTTACGTGATCCTATCATAAGAGAATTTGTAAGAGCTCACTCACAATAAAATATTATATATACGCATGTCAGTTTTATAATGAGGACAGTACAGAATAGGCATAGCCACAGCGGAGAGAGAACAGTTTTGGGAACTGAGATGTTCACTTATTCTCTTCTCAATCCCAATAACACACGCTACCGCTTTGCAAGCGATCTTTTGATAAGGCTCACATTGAATTCGATAGCAAACACTGAGGATGACATTTTGATATGCAACTCTTAAGCCAAAATTTGTTTTTATAACACTTAAAGTGACCGAAAATTGATTATTGGAGGTTCTTTTTGATTACTACGCCCGAGAAACAGTGGTTTTATCGATACTGCAAGAGCATTTCTTTCCTCTCTGCAACCATTACATTAGGTTAGAGCTTTGTATTCCACCGATTTTGCTTGAATTTCCTAAAGTTGAGGTTAATTCTATTGGAAAGAGGGATTGACCCTGTTGGTGATTTTGGCTATGACGATCCAGCTGAACCAAAGACTTTATTTGGCGTCCTAATAAATTTACCTCAACCATGAGCTATCTTTTAAGCTCTACTCGGAATCTAATGACGGAAAGAAGCACTGAAATGACATGAAAAATCAAAAAACCTGTTCCGTTGTAATCTTGACTTTACATCTGAACACACGAAATCCCAAAATATACCACTAAGGGATGAAATGGAGGCGCATAACGAGGTCAGCAGGTAATGTGTCTTAGTTTACTTAAATTCAGGAAATATTGAGTAGTTGCTCTTTCCACAGAGGCTATAGCTTTCGCGAATAATAGCTTCCATGAAATGGATAGGAAAGAAAAGATTTGACTTGATTTATTTATATGGCGGGGTGAAAGGATACCCTCATCTGTAGATCTGAGGAAGTAAGTTGGCAAAAAGTAAAAGATATGAGAGGGTACTGAGTCAAATCATAACCAAATTAGGGAAATAGTTCATAATATTTATGCCACAAAATCACTCAGAATCTCTTGACTGTGATCTCTGATCCAGTAGGTGAAAAGCAGCATTAATATTGAGTTTCATAAAAATGGTGAATTTGGTTTGCTTGAAGATCATGCAAAGTGACTTATTAAAACGGAAAACCCAAATCCTATTCCCTGCTCAAATTAAAAATTATTACAGGTCGCAATTATTATGACGTAATAATATTAAATAAAAAATATATATATTGTTAATTGCCTCGAATTATCAATTGATCCAAAGGAAAAAAATCTGCTACAAATCAGGCAAATTAAAATGTGGTTCTCTTTCATTTTATATGAAAATATTGTATATTTCATTCTTTTTAGTGGCAAAAATTGCGAAAAATTATTGAAATACATTTTATTTCTTGTAAAATTTCCATTCAATGACATTTCCAATTTCATCCTGCAAGGCATTTGGAAATATAGACAGCAAAATAAATGAATTGCCAATTTTCTTAAAATAAACTCCGGGCTATGCCAAAATTATTGGGGAATAATAGACCGGGATAAAAGGGACTGGAAAATTTATGAAGTTAGAATTAGAATTATAATGGAGTACATTCGATCAAAAAATTGACCAACTAATGGTCGTTCAACTGATACGGTTCGAATGTTTGGAACTTTACAACATTTCACCATTAGTCGTACTATTTGCATATTAAATCCATATGTTTAACAGGAGGATCAGTTAACATTCGTACTGCTAGTACGACCGGGACATAACGATGCATAGCTCTAATTCATACTTCTAATCGAGAACAATCCGAAACTCTCCGCCCATCGCTGGTGGTTCAAACTCTTATCAGGAGGAGAATTAATTGTCTATCGATCAAATTTACCACACGAAATCTCAGATAATATCTTTTTAAAATTCATTCAATAAATTAATAGAATTGTAATAATTTTGGGACTTAATAAATCTCTGCTAGAACTGAAGGGGTGTATATAACTCAATGTAGTGATTTTGTTTTGTGGCCACAGTCTGCTAATTTCCTGTCAGATCTTACGCCACAGCGCGTTAATTACAGGTCATCTTCACTGTCACCCAAATTGTCATAGAGGCTGCGTCATTCACTCACACTCAACGAGTTATCTCGCGCATACCACTGTGTGTGTATGTGTTCAGAGAAGACGGCGCGACCGGCTTATCGTGAGAGTGTGACTCATAGTCTGATCTAACTTAATTTAAAAAATACATGATTGCACTTTACGTGGGAGGGGAAGTGTACTTTACGCATGTGGTTGTACTCTGTGGGAGTAAGTCCTAATTAGTGTTGGTGTTTACTAAAAGGACGCCAGTGAATGTTTAATTTTAGATCGAGCAGCGTTGAAATATTTACACCTTGCAGACCAAACCAGACTGGTAGTAAATTAAGTAACATAATCAGTGTAATAAAAAAAAATCAAGTTGCCTTTATTGGAATTGGAACAATTAAGCCGGTTCTTTCCTCTTGAAATTATGCCCTAATCGTCTTCGAGGGTAAGATTTCATAGGGCACCAATCACAAATTGAGCTGAACAGAAAAAACTCAGTTCTTACTACAAAATGTCTTTAAATTTCGCCATTCAGGAAATAGCATATTAGAGAATACATAGCCCCCCTCTGGACTGAATTTTTTATACGAATTGAGGAAAAAGTGAATATGCTTATGTCCCTTTACAAAAAATTCGAGTTCACCCAAACCTTCGAAACGAAGTGTTTTTGTATCATGCTTTGGATCGATTCGAATTAAACTATTATTACTTACTTACATTTGTCATGTCCATGAAAATAGGAATGCTCTAGCACTTCTATATATCTATGAGACTTCAATCTCAGAATTAAATGTCTACTACATCACTTCTGATTCCCCTTTCAATGAGGTGCAGTGTTTGTGAAGTGAAAAATAGTGAAACGCAAATAATAATGCTCTTGACATACTAATTCTTGCTCACTGCTTCAATTCGATCACCTGATTCATCCATTTAATCATTAACATTCTATTTTCCAGCTAATTCCCAAGCCCACTCATCTTGAGTTGTAACATGGAATCTTCCAGGTCGGAAATTCAAATTTTACCACTGACTTAATTAGCCGGACCTAATCAGTGTGCGGTTGGCCATTCAACTCACTGTATGTAATTTCCTAACTTCGTCGACGAGAACGTTAACTGCTGCGTCGCCATAACTGAGTTATAAATCGAATCTAATTACTTATAAGAATCGAAGTCTGTGGGAACTCTGATGTTAATCTTTGTGATTTCAAAATGATATATCACCTATTTATCCGAGATTTATTGTGCATTCCATTTTGCATTTAAATTCAAGAAACGCTTCAAAAGGTAACTCTCAGAAAAGAGATATAATTGAGCATGCCAGTAAATGTCTATCAACACCTAGAAATTAAAAATGATTGACTGGCAATAAGATCTTCACTACAATGTCCACAGGCGGTCCTGCTATGTGCCTGTGTACTTGCACATAGTTACCTAAACAGGTATCTATCATCACGCCGGGACTCCGACAGCGAGACATGACTGACGTCCAACAAAGAAACGTTTTGTATATTTACTAATTAATAAATTGGGGTGGCTTGCCTGCCACCTCCGAACTGATCTGGCGACATGAGTGACTTGACTTTTTCCATCTATTCGATCGATGTGGCTCCGATAGACCTAACGTTATCACAATAAAATTCTGAAATAACGACTTCCGAATCAAAATAAAGTAGTTTTCTTATTACATTTTCGCCTTTGGCTGCGATTGGAATGGATGGTGGTATTACGAAGTATCGTATTTGTTAATAACTTCTACCCAATCCAGAGATGAATGGTGTGAAATTCAGAATGAATACTTAATAGGATTAGTCTTGATAGGCAACCAAGACCAGTTGCTTCTAACTTCCTCCAGTCGAAATATACAAGTCAGTTCTATCATAGTTCTGCAAGAAATTGCTCAAATTTACTTTTTGTCAAAGTTCTTCAACTCCCTAAAATCTTTTCAATCGTTTCATTAATTTAAGGATTTTTTTATTTAATAAATAAATAAATAAAATTCTCTTCTCGAGGTAATATTCATGACTAATAAATCATTCCGTTTTATTTCGCGCATATTGCGATATTGGCACTTGATAGAATTGTTAGAGGCACTTGGGATTTAATGGAATAGCCCTCTTAAAGGATTCCTTCAGTTAGTTAGAACTGTAGAATATGCATTCCAAACGTCTTAACAAAATTGCAGTACATTAAACTCTTGTAATCTATGGTAAAATAGTTTTCAGGTGAAATTATCATTACTCGGTTGAAATACCGGAGCAATGGTAGGTGAGCATTCAGATAATCTATGTGTTTGATTACTGGATGATATTTGCAAATTTCATGACCACTCAAAAGTCCTGAGATTGACGCCTGTTGACGAGCACCCCTGTAAATAAATCTGGCCAACAAAGGAGGTAGTAGAATGTTAATTTCCAGAGACCTTCCTTCTACTCGGGTCTGGTATTGCAAAACGCCTCATCAAATTTATGTCGTATTTTATTCCAGTCGTGATCAAATTGGTATTTTTCATTTTCCTTATTTCTTTACCACCTAGGTTTCCCATAGAGACAAGGCGTAATTATTCTCAAGTAGACTGTGAGTTCGAAGTCATATGGATTTTTGAAATTATCAACCGTATTGATTAGGCTGACAGAGAGATAAGTGAAAGAAGTCCACAATGTGACCACCCAACTTAAGATAAGCGACTGAAAATATATCCACAGAATGTGTCAAGAAATTTACCATTTCCATAGTAATCAGCTGGACATCCGCGAAATAATATTAGAGGGTTTGCCGACGTGGTTCCCCCTATCGATGTCATTTATTTACGAAAAAACAAAGTAGTGCTCAAATCACGCACACTTGAAAAGCATATTCGAAAGTTTGGTACCGCATTATTTCTTCAAGAATTTCTTGAGAAGGAAAGCTGCCTCATCATAAATGAGAAGTAATAAATGACTCGGTTTTTGTGTAAACATTTCTAAAATAGTTCACTTTTCGATTAGTAAAAGTGCAGTAGTTAAGTGCTAGTACCCGTATTATAAGTACAGGCACATGAATGTATGTGTACTTCTTTTGACGGTCACTGGAGCACACAAGAATAAAACCTTCACAACACTGCGTGCAAATTTTCATGTGATAAAATGTGCTACGCGTGTCACACACAGAGCCCCTTTAAAAACGTCAGAAATAATGTCAAACGGCCTGGCCACCGGTTCAATGCGTTGACAATTATTAGGCAGGTTGTTCTGATGTCATTTAATTTATGAGTTAATGATAATACGTTCACCAGGTTGTGATTTAAAGGGGGTAATAATCGAAATCTATAATCTGTTCCGTCAAGAATGTTTACTTCTCTATTGAATGTCCAACCCTCCAATTAAATTACGTGTGCAATTTAAAAGACTTATATACTTCATGTCTACAGAATTCATACATCATGGTGGATTAAACTCTCCTCTTCAAAAAGTCTTTGATGAATATTGGCAAAATTTGGTTGGCAAATGATACCTTCTTTCTTATTATGAGAGCTAATATAAGTCGTGGAAGTACTAGCTTAGCCAGACTATTCTTCGGACTGTCGTATCTTTAGTTGCCTCATCTTTCTAAAATTTTGGGGCCAAATATCTGACATCTAGTTTGTTTAATCAAATTTCTTACCAAATGTGTGAGTTGGACAGAGATTTCATAGCTACCACTAATACATTTGCTCAAAAGGGGAAACCAGAATAGGCTCTTTCTGTCTTTGAACCCGGATTTCCACATAGATCTAGTCACGGTTGGTGTTTCTCTCCGACTTTCCAGATCATCGAGGGCAGGATTCACGGCATACCCACCAATTTCATTGGGAAAAGTTATCCTTTTGATTAAATATAAATGAACGGTTAAAGTTCATATCAAAGTGCTTTCCTTTGACTGGTGTATCATTGAGACCTGAAATATTCTAAGGGTGTGGAGATTTAATGAATTTCATCAGAAGGCTATTAGGTGAGTAAATACACTGGATGCTGGATTTCCGGAAACGAAGACTTGAAGTAATATTCACCCATTATTCATTCCCAAGACCGATTGCCTCATCAGGCGCATTTAAAAGTGCCTGCATTTAGATTTGAAAATATGTAACGGAATGGATTTCTCTGAAATTTGGAGAAAATTCGCAATGATATGATTTAACTAGCAATTATAACACCTGTATTCCGTTTTTTCAGAATAATTATTAGTGCATTCAGTCATAAAGGAGAAGGAGCCAGAATGGTTTCGAATTGGTAAAAATCTCCAGCAAATTCACTTAAAAGGTAGACCGGACGTCCGAAACCATTACTTGGCATGTTCCGTCCGCGTTCAAAGGACTTAATCTTCGCAATATTGGCAGAAAAAGACAAGGCACTATCCGAAAAGGGCTTAAAGGACTGCTTTTAATTGCAGTAGGTCCTAAAGTACATAATTAAATGGATATAAGTATGTAAAATTGATTAAAAGCAAATATTATGACATTTCTCCGGTTATAGCCACTACATTGACTAGTTACTGAAATTTGTATACCTCTTCCAGTTCAGTAAAATTTGAACCATTGCCGCTAAGAAGTTCATTGCCAGCAGCGAAGCAAGCAAGTTACTCAATTTTCCATCATGGGAAAGCATTTGAACACGGAACTGTCAAACAGTCCAACAAAGGAAGAAGGTCAAATGAATGTGGAAAACAAAGCACGAGCATCAACTGGGTCGTGAGTTGTGATATTCGTATTCAGGATATAAACTTTTTATCATTTCATGTGCTATTACTTCTAAGTTCAGATTTCAGGATTTGATCGTTAATTTCTGAATAACTTCCTGCTCTAAGAATCCAGAACTTTTGATTAACTAAGCAATTTAGGTGATTCATCAACTTCTTCACACAATTTTTTCTTCTAAAATAATAAAGAAATTAGGAGGATGACAGAAGCTTCAAAGATTTTTCCTCGATCCTTCAAAAAGGAATCGGGCCAGAACTATTCTACGTATAAAAATAAAGGTTCGAATGTGCTATTTTGAGAGAGAATCACATTTTTGGATCATTTTATGGTCTCGATCTAAATAGTTTTGAAGTACCAGGCACGAATCATGTCTTAAAATTAAAAATTTTATCGAGCTGCATAAATTGCTTTTATGATTTCACCTCGGCTGAAATTCAATGAGCCCCGTTACACTACTCATTTAATAGTTGGTATCGTCTCTCGTCTTCACTCCTTATTAATCGTAGTGTTCAGGAGCATTTCCTTGATTAGAAATCGCGCTCCATTGCACTTTGATTCATATCTTCAAAAGTAGACCGGATCAAACCTGGAGATGCTCAAGGTTTTTTTTCTCAATCGTGCTCGTACTGTTTGAACTCAATTATCCTACATTAGACAAAACGTTCACCCCTGTTAAATTACTCCGCCTTCCATTCTCCAATCGGCACAAAGTGAATCGAGCACAGTTTGCAAACCTGACCTCTCTTTCCACATCTTTTTGGCTGACAGAATTTAAGCCAATTCCAGCCAATAGCTTCTGGAAGAATTCAACCACACACGGACTAATTAATAATAAATTAAAACAGAATAAAAATAAAATAACTTAATCAGTTTATAATATTTAGCAATAATTTTTTTAATTTTTTAAAATTTAATGATGTAGAATTTTATTTTAATAATTTAAAATGAGATTTGTGAAGATGAATGAAAAACATTATCATGTAAAATATCTTTTCTTTCAATTCTTCATTTATTAGAATTATAATTTTTAACAAATAAAGCATTTTATTATGAACATTACTAAATGCGCAATAACCAAGGATGGAGTTTGCTTTTATTACCTGAAAATAAAGTCAAAATGGGTTGGACTTGTCTAAATTCGACCTTGAAATCATTAAAACAAAAAGTACGATTTATTTTCTAGATAAAGTATATGAGTGCCTTGAGAGAAAACATACGATTGGTTAATAGAGCATGCTCAGTAAGAGAAAGAAATGTTTTCTGCTAATGATCGATGATATCATTCTTTTACCCCTCTTTTCATTTCGATTCTCTTTTTATTCCTTATTTGTCCTTCTTACTGCTGATTAACAGAGATCTCCACTAATGACATTTGACCTGCTAAAATACAGAAGTCACTGAATTGAAATGTCCCCAAATTAAGCTTCGCACTAGGGTGTTGATTTTGTCTTATTTACCTCATTAACAGACCTTCATAAGAATGAAATTATAAATTTTTATTATACCTGAGTAAGGAAAATTGTAGCTTAGAAGCCTAACTTGTAAAAATAAAAGAAAAATTCTTAATAAATTCTGTCTTTTAAGCTTTTTTTATAATAATAATTCAATTTGAGAGAGAGGACTTGTTGTGTTCAAGAGAATTAACATGCATTTAAGTAGCCGCTGTTCAGGATGATCCAAATTTATGACAGAACAGGTAACTTCTTTCTTTTCACTAAGAAAGCAATGATTTTTATCGAGACGCACCACCAAAACGTCACAGAGCTTGGGAGACTATTAATTTAGCAAGTCTTCTTTTTATTGAATTTTCTCGCTCTCCATTATATTTGTTCCTGCCTACAGGATGCGTTACTACAAGTGATTGATTCCCTGTTCTGATCTACAGCTTATCCAGAAGACTATTAGACGTCCACAGAGAATATTTGCACTTGGAGCATTGGATCGTCTACGTGACTCTTAAGCAATCTTTGCTAAGTCTCGAAATTTTACAAAAATCTCTCCTCCTGTGTCCTGACACCTGGATTCCGGTCGTGGTAAACTCTGAGCCACTTTTCGCCTTCACCGCTCCCCCCTCTCCCTCTCACCCCTTAATTTTGCATCTGATCCCGCGGATGTCAAATGAAAAGCTGTTGAGTCAAGACGTGTTCTCAGGGTCTTTGTTCGTAGTTTAAAAAGGTTACACTTCGAACTCTTAGTGTTATCATGTGTATTAAATGTTGAGTGTATCTGTGCATTCCCCATTTGTAAATATTGATACCACCACTTAGGATCGTCATTGCATCAGTCACCCCAATCGACAGCTCTTACTGACCGCCACACTATCTCTGGGCTGTCCTCTTTCTCTCTCTTCCAAAACGCCCTTATTCTGTTCTATTTAGCGAAAACTGGTAGAAACCAGAAGGAATAGCTTGACCTAAAACAGAAAGTATATTGCATCGTGATCTACAGCCAGTTAGTTTCATCACTATTTGATAAATTTCACAGAAGTTAAATTAAAATTCACCCAATAAACGAGTGTAGTAGAGAGGAGAAGATTGCATTCAAGAAAAGTTGAGATGAAACCTGATTAATTTTCTGTTTCCAGAAACAGGTGTTTTACAAACCGATACCTATCGAAATTAAAGCTTATCCTTATGGCATTCTTTTGGAGATAATCAGAGTTGGAATGGAAAGATAGTACTGTCGATATCTAAACAATGTTTTCAATGAGAATAATAGGCAAAAGGAGCAGGAGATACTGCAAATTTCGAAATTTGAATGCAACACACTTGCAATCGAAAGTGAATTAGCTGGAGCGACATGAAAATTGAAAGAGTTAAAGCTCTATTTGGTGGTATAAAATTTATTTTGTCATCTCACTAAGTAACGACCTTGCAGACAGACACGCATGTGCGTCCTCCCATGTGCTCTACTCAGTCTAATCGTATTTCCTCTTCTCTTCTGTAAATTGTTTGAACAAAACTGCTCGTACCGAGTTCAACTACCCGTTTTCTTAACAAAACATGCAAAATCTTGCTTTTGACATACTTGAAAGTACATTTCGGCAGTAATTTTGCCCAACTTTGATTGGTGAAATTCTAGCCGTCGTGTTTGACAATAGGTAGCGTGGATAGGAGATAACTTCGATGCAGCCATGACAACTGTGTTTGCGAGGTCGTGGTCAGAAGTAGTGAAATCAAAATCAAGACCGAATGTACAGTAATTAAAGTAGCAAGCAACAATGATTCATATTTGTTTGAATTTGCATCGGTGGATGAATGACTGGTCTAGAAGATGGGGATCGAAAATATTACGTCTTAGAAATAACACTAGTGGAGAGCGGGAAGTCATGAAGATGACCTCTGCACAGTAAAACTATGAAAATAATTCACAGAAAACGAATTACAATTTGTTGAAAGACGATGTGGTAAATTACACGACCGCTTCGAGTGTGGTCACTCCGCGCTTAGGTGACCACTAAGGCAGAATCACAAGGTTGATAGGGCCATATCTTCAACGCACGCAGGGGATCAAAGGGGGGGGGGAATTGTCTAGCAGGACATGACCAGTTAGGTCAGGACACGACGGAGAACACTCCAGTCTAGCAGATTAAGCTGTAAATTAACTTAAGCATTAATTTAATACTGTAATGCATTAAAATATAATGTTCTAATGTAAATCAAAATCAAAAATTTTCTCTCTTTATTGGCATATTTACATGTTCTGGCGTCACATTTTAAGTTTAGTTCATTAATTTTATCGTCCTTTTATCACTTATTTACACTCTCTATTTGGATCTTATCTTGACACATATCTTAACACAAAGGGGAGTAACGTCATTCAACCAAATTTCACTTCAGCGTTAATCATAGATAAATAAATACTGTAGGAATTCAGTAGTAGGTGATTTTGATTGCTGAATAGGTGTGCAAATAAAGTCTGTCCCCTCCTCACTCTTGCACTTACCCCAACCCGCTGCTTCCATAGCCGCGTACAACACCATGGAAGTGTAAGGTAGTCATAACAGCACCCAGGATGGCCAGGGTTTAATCGCTACCACTGTTTTCTTAACTGCACATTAAAAGATAAATTCGTCGTAAAACAGCAATGTCGACTTGACTCACTATGGGCAATGAAGAACTATGAATGTTTTTATCTCCAGCGTTATGAGCACAAACAGAACATCTGTTGGGTAATAATGAGTTCTCAAAGCCTATGATCCAAGGGGAAAATGACTCAGAACTCACCCTTGGTAGGCGTTTTCAGTTATACTAAATAATATAACCCCCAAGTGTATTTAAGAAAGGTCTTTTCAAAGCTCATTATAGGGTAGAGAGGTAATATAATTGAGGCTTCCCGGTGAGAGACGCAAATTATTCAAGCCCCGTTTATCAGTCTGGATTAAAAGGTACCCAACTGTTCGTGCCATGAAAGGCATCGAGACCTTGACATTTGACATCGTAAACGCGCACGTTAAACGTTGATCCAGTGGCACATAAGGTAAACGTTATTCTTAACTTACTTTTAATTCTCTTCTAACTCAATTCTCCCACAAACCCCTTTGAATTCTTTCTTTTGGCCTTTCAATTTTCACGGATGAACGTTCTTTACTCTTAAGTCGTATAATTTGAGCGTTCTGGCAAAATAATGCAGAAAATATATTGTGATTAGTAGAATAGAAGGGTTTCCGATATTCAAATGCTAGTAATTGTCCTCTGTTTTCATATTCACGGGGTTCAGAGTTCATTGCCCAGTTGACTACCTCATGTGGTTTGTTGGCCACTTTAGACGAACCTTCCTCGAATAGTCAAGATGTAGGTGGTTGCTGAGTAGACGCTATTTTAAACTCATTGTTTATCTAAAGCAACATTACCTTTTCAGCAGGTGAAATGTTTGACATGAAAGTGATTAAGTGAATCAAACATTAATCACTGTATGATGTAGGAATTTTATAAATTCCGCGCATCAGAGATGTATCAAACTCAACAGAATGTGATAGACAGGTCCCGTTGTCCAGAATTAAGCATGCGTGACGACGAAATAAACAAATGCAGGGCATCAGGAAAAAGCTCAATTCTCCTTAAATATACAGCACGATTTAATGCTAACTGACATCTTCATCCTGACATATGCAATTATTTTCGTTACTTCGTGTGTAATTGATACACAAAACGCGATGGGATGTATTTAATGCGAAATACGAAAATAATAAACTCTGTTTTAGAAAATCAAGTAGCCCATTTGCAGAGCTGTTTTAATCCTTCCTGAGCAAATTACAGATCGTAGTTAAGGAGAGTTTATTTCGGGAAGAGCAAGCAACCTAGAGCCGTTCTTTTGAGAGAGTTGTATTTTGTCATCCTCTCTTGTTGACCAGATTAAGCATTGATAACCATCGATCCCGAGGCCTTGAAGTGGGTGCCATTTCAATGACCATATTCCCAACGGGGATTTGTATGAACTGTATTATATCTGTGATGGTCAACGAGTAATGAAAGTATTCACTTAGAATATCTATTCTGTTCTCTTTCGAGTTCTCGTCTTGACTCTGCGGGAACTTGAGTAAGCTTCGTGGCCTCACTTCCTGTCTGGAGGTCACAACAGTTTATATTAGTGAAATGCAGAAATGCTAGAAAACAGACATTAGAAGCAAGATAGAATTAGGTATTACTTTCTGAGGGCTAGTCTGAGCGAAGAATTGATATAAATATCTGCTCATTTATAACATACATATTAGCAGATAGCAAGCTTGGAACTCTTAACGATTGACCCATGACCCATGTTTTACATCAAATCTGAACCGCACTTTTGAATTTCGCTCATTACTTATTTCCAGAACATGTTTTAATTATGTAGTTGGTGCTTTTAAAACTAATTTTCCCCTTCATAAGAAATTGAAGAATGATGCCCAAATGTAACCAAGTAGTTCTTATACATTACAAACATTGTACTTCGAGTAGATGAGGAGCCTAAAGTTCCAGAGTTTAGTTTTGGAGGGTAAAGTCTGAATATGCTATCAAAAGAATGCCTTATTGTGAGCTTCACTAAACGACAAGATGACAAGAGGGATGGTTGAAACAAATCGAACTTATTGAAAGAACCTGGACAAAAGTTTGTCAGATATCGCAGAGTGAAGTGGCAGACTAACGTATTGAAAACTACGTACATTGATCTAGAGGACTCCATAAAGCGCCTTGACTAGGATATTGGAGTCACTTCAAATTGTGGAGGAGGCACATACAAAGTCTCCGGAGAGAAACACAGTCAGAGTTTATCACGTCTAGAATCAGGATGTCTTTTCAACTTAATGGGTAAGTAGATAGAGAAGATTCCACGGTATATTATAGGTTTGAGTCTTTTGGACTGACACTCAGGCTCAGCAAGACGATTAGGAGTAAAACCGTTATCCAGGACAATTGTTGAATGAGCACTGCGACGAGGTTTCAAGTGGAAAATGTGGTTTGGATCAGCAGCAGGGTTCAATAAAGTACTAACTAATTTCTTGAAAAAGAAATGCATTAATTTTATTAATAAATTGATCAATGATACTTCATGAAGTTTCGTAAATCTCTCTGAATTAATGGATAGGAGAGGATTAGATTCTTAGCAGAAAATAATACTTCATCTTTCCAGAAAACGCGAGAAAACTCTACAATGCTCAGTGTATACTTTATAGTGCAATGGAGAAGCACTTATCATTGTCCAAAGTTGTTCCAGGAGCGCCGCTTGTTTTATCTTGATGACTCTACTCACTCACTCAAAATCTGCATTATTAATTAATGGAATAAAGCTATTAAACGAAACTTTATCAAATATAATATAAATTTATTGGTTATTAAAAAACTTTTTTCTCCTCTGAAACGATTAGTTATACCGGTTATCCTAAGGATTTATTCGCTCATTTTTATCAGAAACTCCGAAAACTCCGATCGGAAACGATCGTAATTTAATTACCACGGCATTACGTTACGCCTATTTGCCAAGTGATAATGTGGCATTTCATATATACATACATATATATATATATATACATGTACATGTTTGTGCGAGTTTAGTATTTGAACAGACGGATGAATGGTTACGACAGTGAGGAAACGGTTTTAGGAGCGGATAGGGAGGTTTGATCAATGAGATCTAAAATTTTACTCCTATTCTTCTCAGCCCGAAGAACTCGTGCTGCCGTTTAGTTTTTCAGACTATCTTCTGAAGGAGAGTGTGATATTAGCATTGAGGATGCCATTTCAACTATCCTTGCCTTTTATAATATCAAAAAACAGCCGGGAATTTGGTTTCAGAAGACCTTGTTGAACTTCGCGTCTTAGGAGGATATATTCTATCGACAGTACAAGAGCAATGCGCGAACATCTGCGCTCAGGTAGCCACATTGTACCTCACCGGTTTTGTCCGAAGTGAAGGGGGAAATGATAACCTGAAGCTGCAAGACCAATCCTTCCTGATTAAAAACTACCGGTCAGTGAACACTGAACATCGCAGAGAAGTATTTGCTGCAGTCCAGGAGACGAATCCTAAAACTTGGATTTTGGAAGTTGATTTATCCATTAAGTAAATATGGCACCGCCCGAGTCGAAAAATCAAATGAAGTAAGACTCTTTGATACCTTGACGTTCCCCTCAGTAACTTTTTCTTATCTCCCTCCCTCCCCACTCCTTTATTTAATGTCAGTTGCTTCTCACAATTAAAAAGTCAGAATTTTTTATGTTATTGTCCTTAATAATATTACAATAATAGTGCACTTTGATAAAATAAATTTATTTGAAAATTTTTTCCCACAGGGCTATTCACAGAGCATATTATGTCGTACCCCGATTTAACACCACAAATAATAAACCTTCCATTGTGTTAAACTTTTTCCCACAACTTGGATGCCCTACGCATCGCGTACCCCGCCATATGAAGAGAGTGTAATTAGATTCTCTCTTGTCCCCATTCACGTTGGAACATGAGGCTGGAGTTATCCTAAAAGTGCATACATTTAGTAAACAAACAATTAAATACTGTATCAGTACATTGGTTAAATTAAATTTAAAGGACCAATATTCTGCGGAGTTTAAATATTTCATATTAGATTTCCTCTCAAATGAAATATACGCACCCATATCACCCATAGAGCAATATATTCTGTCACTTTTATCAGGAGAAAGCATCTGAATTCAGCAGCAAAAGAGTCCAATGGAGGGGGAGGACAAGGATGTCGAGATGGAGTTGAGAAAAAGACATGATACGAAATTCCTACTTTGTTTAATTTGAGTAAATTCAGGTCAGTTTATGAAATTCAAATATAAGGAAAGTACACCGTGCATTATGCTCCATATGCTTCCAGCATTCAAAAAAATACGCCTTTCGACATCCTAACTTCATAACAAGCTTCCTTATCTCCTCTTGTTTCTTACTCATTAAAAATCATTCCCTGCCATGATCAAGACGAGGGAAGTTGTTTTTTCCAACGTCATGGGTATAATAATTCGAAGGATCGATTTTGCGGTTCCATTAGATACTCTTATCCTGTGAAACTTGCTCACGCCCGGTGCCATACACTGTTAACTTAAGTACCCATCGATACCAATCGGTGAGCATTCAGAAAATTTCCCCAGTCAGTGGCGTTTTCGTGTGTACTCCATCAATTCATTTTTCATGTAGTCCAAACCCTCGCCATGGGAAACATGTAATTAAATTTTTTTGTGTTTTATATCTCACTTCATCCAATTGGAACTCGACTTGAATTTCTGGATTCGTTTGTGTTCAATCAGACACATGCGGACTACACATTATGTCCTCGACATTAATTATATTAAAAGGTCGTAGGTGAGATAACATAGTATTAGAGATCGAGGCTATTTCGCTATCATGCCGTCTTGTGTATCACCGTTTGAGTAGGTCTTAAACAGGCGTACAGGCACAATCACACTCAATAAACTGCGCATAATATCAGTACGAACCTTGCACTAGTTCGAATTTTCGTGCCATCTCAAGGTGCAACTTCAGACAAAAGCTATTTTGTCAAAAAATCCGCCAGTGTCTGTGCGAATAATTTATTATTTTTATCACGACGTAAAATTGATTTAAAAAGTGATACAAATTGTAAATGGGCTGACTTGAGATGACCTTATAGAGCAAGGTGGATTCGACCAATGGAAAACGATCACCTATGACCATAAGAGAGATGTAGTAATCATTGATACTTGCTTTTCTATTTACTTCCATCACTGAACGCTTCATAAATTGTTTGTGAGTTAAGGCATTGAAAAGCCGCCATTCCGTGAATTTTACATGAAGCATCCCTTTTGCGCCCAAAAAAGGTCAAGCCAATCGGATTTTTGAACAACAGAGGTCATCTATTCGAGCATTTATTATTAACAATTAACCGGATCGGCGCACAGTGATCAATGGGTTAGTTTGAGATCAAAATATCCTGATTAATACTATTAAATCATTGATCATTACATTTTGAAGTCATCTAATCAGGTCGAGAACTGGGAGAACGTCTTCTATAAATCAGTCGCCGAGAGAAAGTGGTTCAAATTAAAGACTATTCGTAGGTTCTAATAATTATGGAATGATGAATATTTAATAATATATAATTTAGCAATAGGTACTTTGTTTCTATCTGACGTCACCAATCAAAACATCGAAGGAAAGATGTTTCCTTTTTATCAGACTCGACTAATACTGAGACAAATGGAAGGTTGCAGCAGGCATAAACAAGATTCTGGCCAATTCTGAGACATACACAGGCCGTCAAGATGCTCATCATGTACTCCTGCACCCATAACTCTATTTGAGTTCACTTCCCTCTCTGGGACCAAAGAATTAACGTATTTGTATATTATCACTTTGTCATTTCGTAAGCGGCTATTGAAAATTCAAAAACTACGAATAGTTTGCGGCGTAGATTAGGACGTTCAAGATGATTCAACAGAGGTGTATCCACCGTGCTTCGCAGATGCAGCAGTGGAGTTTTCAAGGCATGATTTGGGATGGATTTTTTCTCAGTTCTGATTTAATGAACGGAGATTTCCTCTAAAGACAATGAAATAGCTGGACATATAAATGGAAAGCAAAAGTCCCTCTAATCTCCAGAGTTTTCATCTTCCGTTTATTACAATACTTTCATAGTTAAAAGTGCCTTGTAGGAGAGTTTAGGTATTGGGTATAATCTGTGTACTATTGCCAGGGAAGTGGAAAAGGCGGAAGATTTCAAAATTGCTTTTTTTACTTATAGATCTACAGAAAAAGCGCTTGAGAGATGAGTTGAATTGCCGTTGTTCCAGGGGCTGAAATTAATAGAATTCCGCCTCTGCCTTCATTTGTTGTGCTTTGGTATTCCCATATGGCAACCGGTTTCAGTTTGCATGAGAATTAGCACACCACTGTTGTTGACTCGAATCGCTCAGCAACACTGTGTCCCGCGTTGTCAAGGTAAATTATAAACAACTGGGCGGCTCAAGAGATATATTACTTTAAAATAAATTACTCTGGTGCAAGCATGGTGCAGAAGAAAAACATCTAAGGCGATTTTTTCTCCAAAACAGGCAGAAAATCCGAGAGTTCGGCGGTAAAATGAGTGGAAGTTGAATGTATTCTGCAGTGTACCTCCTCTAATCACATAAATATGCGTTATTTACTCTTACATTTATTACTTTTTAAACGGTCTAGTTGATGTCGTTCAAGGACAGCAATCCAAAACAAGTTTTAATAGCAATTTATCGATTGGTTAAAATCTCGAAATAATGAAATGCAAAGGATAATTCAAAAATAGTAATACAAGTACCATTTTATTACATATTTAAAGCCCCAAATTTTAAAATTATTTCAAATAAACACACTCAAAGAAGTTTTTAAATTGTTATTGATGTTAAATTATGGATTTATTTTGAGTTTAAATTACTCCCACTTTGTTATCATTATTATCCTTATTAATAAAATAAATATTCCGACTTTTTAATTGTGGGAACCAGGTGACATTGAATGACAGAGACCATCACAGATGACAAGGAGGAGGGACACAAGAACGGAGAGCAATGTTGAAGTTTTAAAGACTTCCGGACTTTCCGGACTCGAGTTGTACAATATTCACTAAATGAGTGGTTGTTATTCCGAAATAAAAACTTCCCCGGAATTGCAGCAAATACTTGTCTACGATGCTCAGTGTTTATTTTCCGGTATTATTTAATGAGGAAGGTGTTGATCTTGCCGCTTCGTTTCGCTTTTCTTCCAGTGATCGAGAGGGCCATAAATTTTAAGTCAGCAGGGATCCGTAATTTGTGTTCACTCAAGGTGAACTCAGATTTATTTACCTTAACAACTCCATCTGATTACCAGCAAAAAATGGCAGAATGGTTATATCAAATGATTTAAACAAAAAGTGCTGAATTACGTGAGTCAGTAGCCTTGAAAACTATTGGCTCACAAAGGTCACTTATTTTGATACCTTTTAATGATTAATATTATTTCTTATTAGAAAAAAAGATTTATTTGATTTCCAGGTAACTTAAAATTGAAAGAAAGCATTTGAAAACAGTTGCTTTTTATAAATGCGTAATTCAAATTGAACTGCCGTCTTTCAAAATATGGTTAATGAGGAGAATGAGATATCCCTTTCATCGGACACAAACATTTTGCATCTTATTAGAGTTGTTCACCGAAATAGGCTTTCAAGTAGGTTTAAAAGTTTGAATAATACTGACCAACTCGTTTATGCGATACATAATGGAGAAGAGGATTATAATGGAAATATTCAACATCACAGAGGTCGTTTTCAAACTGGTTACTAATAGGTTACTTGTAACCGGTTTTTGGGGTTTCTAGATGAAAAAACGTGCATATTATGCCGCATCTTCAAGAATTCAAGAAGAAGTTCATGAAATTCACAGATCTTTCAGAAATTTCTTTTCGATTGATCGAAGTTCAAGAGAGCGTTATGTGTTCCATACCAATTGATCTTCAAAACAATGAGCAGCAAAATTAACCGCCCTTCTAGTTACGTCAACAGCTTGCCTACTCTTTATCTAGTAATGTCGAGGTGTAATATTTCTTCAGACCCGACTCCTGCGTTTATTGGTTCTGTTATACATCTGCTCTTCAATTCCGCCGGCAAACTTCTGGATTCAAATTCTTCAAGCAGATTCTTTCTACCTGCAGCTCTTCCTTCAACTGTTTAGCCCTCTCTCTATTTCCCATTTTCCTCTGGAAGCTTTTCTCTTTTTAGCTTTATATTCAGTAATCCGAATATTTGGACCCATTATAAACCCTTCAAAGTTAATCCTCACATCCTTGACACGAGTAGAAGGAAACCGCGAAACTTCGTCCAACTATCCAACTATCTTTGTGTATTTCAATTTGCACCTTTCCTTTAAAGACGCTAGAAGTCTTTCAATTCTATTTCTATTCTCCTGAATACAAATTGAGAAACTCAATCTTCTCGATGCAGCATCGCGAATACAAGTTAACTGTAAACAGTTAGATAGGCTACGTCACCATATTTGTCGGTGGGTGAGAGAGGAGGGAAAATTCATGCGATAGGAGGGATAGTATTTATGAATGCTTGATGTGTGGTCTTAATCACTAAGCATCTTAGGAGGCGTACTTGACTTAATGCATAAAGATTTCTACAATATCTGCGAGGCATATTATTATCCATTAAATGTATGTTCCTCCTTACTTCATAGGGAGAAAAAGTACGCATCAATTCTGCCTATGCATTCGTGTGTCAGAGAGCAGTTCGTAAATGGGACCGCCTTTGATTCTGAGTCCGATAGTCATTTTGGACAGTTAGTACGCTACGTCTTTCCAATTTTTATAAACGAGGGTTAATTTAAGCTCCTTTATGGAGGCATAATTGATTGGTCGGTAGCCGCTGCCTATGTTATTAACCATTGATGTGCAGATGCTTGTCTTTGTCAGCAATCAAACAATTCGAAATCGGTCTATGAAATGAAAGTTTGTCCACGAAACATCAGCTTCTCATAGGATTTTTCAACCAACAACTTTATCAAGTGATGATATCGGCAAGATTAGGTTTCGAGAACAAATAAGGATCCTTTAATTGAATCAGAGATTCCGTTCTCTTTTCCACCTTCTGAACTTGAGGATTCATCCCCTAATACTATGCATCTTCCTACATGGAAATGGACATATTTCAATCAAACGAACTTTATGCAATATCATATAACAAGGTTTACTTTTTTAATTAATTCTTTGTGCCAAGTTCTTTATAGGCAAACAGTCACTCTCTCTTCACTTATGCAAAGAGCGATATTAATTTGCCTTGAAGTGGACGGAGTGTGCCGCCTAATGTTATCGAATTGAGAAAAGTCGTTTGGAAGGTAAAGTGTGGATTGCGGTGTATAAAACTGGGGTAAATAAGGGTAGTTGCAAAGTACAAAATGGAGAGTTGATTTAAAGAAGGCTCAGTGGACGTAAAACAGGGTATGAGCACATATATTAGAAAAATATTTGAGCATGGTGTCAAATGTTGTAATCCAGAAGTAAGAGGAGGACTTCTTTGTACCTTTCCGAGGAGCAAGTGGACATGCCAACATGTTACTTTGTCAACCTCAAAGTCCCCCAGATAATTACGATAGTGTTAAGTAAAATATGCTTTACATTTTGTTCAGAGGTTCCACAAGAAGGGAAATAATATATTAAAATGAGAATAAATAGGAACCATGCACAACATTTGCGCCTTCACGAAACTGGATTCTTTGAATTTCGCCGTCGGCTCGTCTTCATCCATTTTTCACTAAATCGGTTGTGCGGTCACGATTTTCGATTAAAGGAAGTTATTTCCTACAGGGTCCCCTCACGATCTTGCGCATTTAAAGAGGAGTGCGCTTGAATGCTGATGCTACACTTACAACATTCTGATGTGAAATACCGGTAATATATTAAAACATTATGTTAAATACCTCAAGAATGAATTATTTTAAGTCAGTTTTAAACTTTAAATTATCTTAAATATTTTGTAAACATTTTGAATAAAAATACGTTTTTGTATCTATGGTCGTTAATTTGCAAGAATTCAACCGTGATTTTGTCAACTTACCCAAAATAATTACATCCGATGATCGTCGATCACAAAGGGAGCATAATTTAGTGAAATTTGTAAAAAATTAATGTTACAAAATGGGATTCTAAGGACGATTATATGAAAAATTAACAAAATTTGCGATGTTGAAATAGTAATAATAGTAAATAATTAAGTAATTAATTAATAATTGACGTACATGTCGAGCTAACTAGCCCTAGAACAAGTTTGACTGGTCTGTGTACTCCAAGAGAATTAAATACCAATCGCACAACAAAGGCAGCTGAATAATTATTTTCTAAACACCTTTCGGGACTAGGTCTTTTCACACAACATTAAGTAATATTTACAAATTTGTGATCAAGTTAGTGGCGTGTAAGGGCTTTACATCCGGATCACTGATCCAGATGACGCAGGCTAAGTAGGTGTGACTTCTTCAAAATAAATACTGGAATGGGTTTTGAAGGAAAGCAGAAAAAACTAGTGAAAGTAATGTGAAAACCCAGGTTCACATTTTGGAAACTGCGTACAACTTGACGGAATTCTCGTGGAGATGGGGAGACATTTTAAGAAGTGTAGGGTGAGAAATAATGGTCCGTCTATTGATTAGTCGTGGTTGTGGATTAGAAATTCAAGTTTTCTTGTGTTAAATGCAAGAGAAAGTTGTGTGATTAAATCCACATGACAGGTTTTCGAGTTAATTTGTGCATTTCGTCCGCCCCCATTAAATTTCGCGCAGCATCTGATTGGCCAATACCCTGTAGCGATGATATATAAACACTGTTAATGCGTTTCTTTACCAGTTAAAATTTAAAGCTTATATTGACATACATTGTGACCAACAACATCCCCGTATCAACAAACAGAATAATGTTTCCTTTTGAACATTGCATTCCTATTTTCTTGGTTGCTAATATCTTTTTCCTTATATCTGGCGGCTGTGGCGTAACCCCTTTTGAGGAGTGGAATCAAGAATTGGAACCCGTTAAAACAGCTACTACAGAACAGCCTATAAACGTGGCCAAACGGGAAGAACACCGTATTATCCCCATTACTGAAGACCGTCCGAGAATTCTCTGTGGTCAGGCTATGATTCATGCATTAAAAGAACAGTGTGGTGATCGGGGAACATTCTCTCCTTACAACAAACGAATGGCTCGCGATCTAGTGGCCATAACTCGAGGAATCTACGGTAAGCATCCCAACTTAAGAGTCTTATAGTATTTCAATTTAGGTCCCGATCTGACCAGTAAAATGTCGCGAAATCGTTTGAGAAAGCGTTTTGATGATTACTGTGAGGTGTATTTGAGATATGAACCAGAATCTCCCCTTTCCCAATGCTGCTGTCTTGGATGTACCCGAGCATATCTAGAGAATTTCTGTGCCGAATCGTGAGAATATTTTGTTCTATTCTCTTCCGCGTTTTTTTGTTCCCTACCTCAATCCCTTCCTATTTGTCTCTGTCTATCCCGGTTTACGCTCAGTGACCCAAGTAGACCAACATGAACATATCTCAGCCAGTCCTACTAACCTGTCTTCTTGCATTATTCTCCTACTTTTTTTCTGCCTCTTTGTTCTCATCACCAAGCAGATATTTTAAAATATACTTGATCTCCTTATATTCTGCAAATACACGGACTCTTTTGTTTATAAAATCCCCTACTTCTTATTTGAACTGAGAAGTAGAGTCGAATAAGAAATTATTTTATTCTTCCCCTCACCCCACTACCTTCCTTGTAAATGTCATACAGATTACATAAACAAAAAATATTCGCAATTTTATAATGACTACTAACCTTCATTTCAGTATATTTAACTGTGAACTGTGCGTTGGATGCTCAGGTTGGCAACATGATTGGTGGTTTGGTGATTGGTTAATTGGATGAGAACTCCCTTCCAGTAATAAATGTCCGACATAAGATAGCAAATGACGTTGGAGATAAAACTTGATGCAAAATACTGCCGCTATTCCGGCATTCCTGAACTCGTGGAAAAGTATTCAAAGAAAAATTCGTTGTTTTAAAAATTATGATACCCACTTTAAAAAACGCCCCATCAACCTAATCAGAAGGAATTTTCAGTAATTAATTTTTCATATTAAAACTTACTTTTAATAAGTATTTAGTTATTAATCAACAGTATAATATTTTTATTGAAATGTTTTTGTACTCGCCAGTGAATACACGATTTCATTACCTCAATCCTCATCAAGCTGTCTTCTTATGTTTGCTTTGTTTAAAATTAATGTCGGCGCACATTTTAAAGGATGAATTTTATAAATTGATTAAAAACTACTATCATTTGTGTATTTGTTATCGTCCATGACGATGAAAAAGTAAACAACTTTTCATCCCCTGGGAAAGCAATCGAGTTGAGGTAAAAGTAAAGCCCTTTTATGGGAAAAAGAGAAATAAATGAAGTCAAGGTATCACAGAGTTCTACTTCATTTGATGTCTGAATCGGAATTGTACACTATTTACTCAACGGTTGGTTCGAAAATTCTGGTTTTAAAATTCCAGTTCCTCAATTCGTTCTTTGGACTGATGAGTTCCAGTGAATACGAACTGGATGATTAATTAATAATGGTTGATCTAGGCGATAGAATATTTTTCAACGGCCAATAAGGCCCAGAAGATGAGACCGCCGAAGACATTTTAATAAAATGGAAAATAAATGACAGAGTCTGTTCAATTTTGTGGAATCATTGTCATAAATTCGTATGTAGTAAAAAAAAAGGGTTAAATCTTCCGGTTCATATATTTATTAATATCTTTTGGCTCTAAAGTTACATTAAACATAAATTTTTACAAAAAAAATAGTTTAAAATTAAACATTATTAACAATAATTTTCATTAATATATTAATGTCAGTAATTGACGGGGACAAAATACGGAGAGGTCAGTGGGAAGTTGGATTAATTTTGCCGAAACATGGCGTTCATTAAAAGCAAATTATCCCCACAAAGTAGGTGGTATAGATGTAGACGTCTAGACAAAAATTGGATGTTAATTGAACTGTCTTCGGTCTGAAAGTCTCAAAATTTGATCGCAATTTCCCATTTTAAGCTCACTACCCTCTGGGGGTGGCTACATCGTTTAAGATTTAAGATTTGCATTACTCTGAAGGGCAGAATGTAACGTAGGCCACTAATTCTCATTTATTATATTTAAAATATAATTATTACTCAAGTAATATTTCACTGTTTAATAACAAATGAGGGAAAGGTGAAATGTTTCGAAAAGAGGAAATCTTTTTCCTCGCGAAGAAAAAAGCGTTCATGACCGGTGACATTTCAGATAATTGGTTCCGATCAAAAATCTACTTTGAAAGGGAGATAAGGAGTCAGACGGTTGGAATTTCACTTTTTCCCAAAAGATTGTCAACAATAATATGTAAAATCGGAGAGTAAGTAAGACGAAATTTGAGATTAAATGGTTTAATTTTAATTAAATTTTGTATTTTTTTATTATTAATAAACGTTTTGCTTTTTTTTTATTCCCGCTTGTGAGACCTACCTGAATTAAGCTAATGACGAACCATCCATTTGGCACTGATTTTCAATTAAGTCTTAGTGATGATAAAATTGATACCAAACCAATGATTGGTGAGAGGAATGGATGGTAAGTGGATGGGTTGAGTAAAGTCCTCTTTAAAATTTTCGGTTTACATTAATTGAGTACATCTTGAGCAAACTCGAGTTGACTCTGCTACGATAATAGTCTAAAAGCTCATTTCATCCTGTTAATGACTTCGATATTAAAGTGAAAACACACATTCGAAAAATTTAACCACCCATCTAACTTAATGCACTCGCCATTAAGCCGTTGAGCTCGATAAGCACGAATTTCTCCCCACAAGGGAATCAAATCCTGCAGTTTGAACATTTGAACTTGAAGGAGAGGATCATGCTCATGAGGTAAAAATCTTGACGTCTAGATCCGTTGCTTTAAGATAATTGCAGTCTTGGAGTAATGTATCATTCAAGAGAGTGTTCAAACAGGAGAACATCGTCTAATCATCGTCGAGAATATTTTTAAAATGACTATATTTGATATGGAAGTGCTACGGCAAGGAATGTTTTGAAGTCGACGCCATTTGCACGAAATTGTTAATTTAAACATTTTTATGAAATAGTGTTTAAGGAGAGAATGTATTAATTTGATAAATGAACCTCTTGAGGGTGTGTATTTTACCACCAAAGTGACTAATCTCTGGAGGCGGAACTGTGGAAGAAATGATTAATTCACCATATATTTTTCCAGACAATGGGAGTTTTTTCTAATAGAGTAAGACACTGTAATTAAAATGATTAATTTACTTAAGCCATGTATGGTTAAGTGTATTCTTGAAGAGCATCGTTATTATAACTGATCGGCGGAATGTTTTCCGGTTACAGATTTGCAGACTTTTCCATCGTATAAAGACACCTGAACGCGGAAACCCAGAATGCGAAAGTGTGGAATATACTGTAATGAAGAGGATGGAAAGAGTTTCTGAAAAGTCCGGAGGAATTTGACGAAAGAATGGGTATTTAATTTCCATCTTTGTGAACTCTGCTGTACGGACAGATTGAAATCCCTTCAGTAGACTAGCCGTCCAATCAGTGAATATGCGGCACTAAGCACCTATCTCGTAACATTTGACAGTGTACGTTGATCACTGGGCCTCAAATTTACTTCTTGCAGAAATCCAAGAAGACTGGATTATGTTCTTTGCACATATTCAAAAATTCATACTTCGTTCCTGTAAATCCGAGTTCCATTAATGCTACAACTGTGATAACCTCATAAACACAGCGAATATAAAATAACGACGTAGCTATTAGGTCAGTTAGTGCCATTTTATGGGTTATCAATTGAAAAGGCAGAGTGTTTTTAACTTCCCGTTGGAAGGGTCATTAAAATAAACGATCCATAGGGAAAATGATTCCCAATGTATTCGATCTTCAAACATTGCCAGGTTGAGTGAATTTCGTTGCTGTTGGCAAAATGGTTCAACGTTTTGATATCAAAATCGATCTGAAGTCGTAAAATTTTATTGCTCAACTCTATAGTACATGGGACATTCGTATTGCTAATAAATTTCTCCTGGAAATGTACTTTTTCGATGGTTCTGTCCGTGGTTGCACATCCAGCGCTCTGGTTACTTCTGGCCAATAAGGGAGTTGGGGGAATTTAAGTTTTGTACATGATGAACATCAAGCAAACCCGATGAAGTCTGCTAGGAAGACAAGGCTTAAAAAGGGGAGGTATCAAGATGGAAATATAATTTTGAATAATTATCAAATGTTCTCCTTTGAAGAGATTAATATTTTATATTATGTTTTCCTCTCACTATTATTTATGTAACGATTAACGCCTAAACTTTTTAAGTGAACTAATATGCCTTGCTTTATACCGTACATAGTTCAAATTGAGTTGTAAGAACTTTTCGCCATAACAACGAGAGCTTCTTTTTCCTTCTTCTTAGTTGGGACATCGGCTTGAAGATCACAATGGACTCGAATAAATATTCGCTTCAGTATAACCACATACTATGCTGCAGAAATCACGTAATGTACAAGGATAATGACACATAACAGTGACCTATGGTAATCAAAATACGCCCTGGTTCGATAAAACTATCCGCATGCAGATACAAACCTTTCCCACCGCATTACGCGACAAATACGAGGATCTAATTTCAAGATCTCTGAAACATTTGCGGCAAGTAGCTTCAAAGAGATCGACTTCACGTTTAGCCAGATTTTTGTCACAGCTACTTAATCAGTAACTTGAGCACAAGGAAACCTACCAATATTCAAAGCATAATTTAATTTCTGAAATTTTATTAAGATCGTGACGAATAACACTAATAAATAGGAGATTTTTAACCTATTATACTAAGACTCCAGGTTATTAAATCGATAATGACCTCATTGACTCGATTTAACCCTGACAAAGAATTTTTAATTGGGTGATCACAATATTAGGTCAACTATTGGCTAAACTTCTATATTAAGCAATGTCCCAAACTACGGTCCCTCTCTTTGTTTGCCCAGTAGACAACTGACAACTGGACTCCTATGAAATGACACTTTGGCCGCCCGAAGTATTTGAATAGCATCTTGATGTAATTCTCAAAGTTTCTTGGATTTTTTTGTTTTAATCAACATTAATTTAATTAATTTTGACAAAGAAAACCATTTTTACGGTTTTTTGCTTTTGCTTGAATTATTTTCAATTGTCCCAATTGGGGAATATTGCTCAGCAATAACTCAATTTTAGCAGGCAAGAATCCGACAACCCGTCTACTACAAGACCGGTGATGCTGACGCTCGATTCTTGCGCTTTCTCAATTTTCCCTTTGCACATTTTTTCCAGTTGTTTGGCTAGCCTCTTCCCGCTTCCTCACCTTCTCCAACCAACCCAGTCCTTAATTTCCATTTCTATTCCATTAATTTGCTTCATCCTCGAACTTATCTTCTAGAACTCTGGAACTGTAGTTGTCTGCTATTAACCGAAAGTTGGTAATTAGCCAAGGAAGAAGCGTGAGAAGGCGAAATTACCTTTTCAAAATGTAGTCGGAAATTTGTCTTGACTTACGTCACTATCACTGAGTTAGTTAAATGGATAAGATTTGAGTTTTAAAATGCCTGAAGGCGGAATTCAAGTGTTTAAAAGGCTTTTAGTCCGATTTTTAACCGACTCCTTTCAGAAGTAGCATGCTTTGAATGTTGTGCTTAGGAATAACTCAGCGTACAACTCAAATGTCCGGCCCCATATAAATCTTTGCTTCTAAGATAAGGAATTCTCAGTTTATCACTATCTATCTTGAAAATTCAAGGGTGTCCCTGAAGCTCAAGTTTCAATTTGCGCCTCTTTGTCCTTAACATCCTCAGGATACGTGAGAAATTCGTTTCTATTGGAGAATAGTTTTCAAGGCAATTGGCGACTATTGCGCTGATTTTCATGAGCGGAGATTTGAGTTCTCTTGTAGTTACATGGTCATATGTTTCTCTTCGCCAAATCTGTTTTACTTGGTCCCAGAAGAAAGCTGACAGCTTGAATCAAAGAATTCAAGAACATGTAGCTAAACCACTCCCATATTCCATTCTGATAAGTGTTTAGCTAGGATTAGCAAATATTTCCAGTTTTGAAAACTTTTCAACTCAGCTGAATTCACTGATAAGGACGCATAAATTTGTAAACTTAAAGTTCTAAATATATCCAGAAGTAGTCATATGATGAAGCACTACGCCAAAATGGGCATCAAACCAATTTCACCAGCATAAATTGCATGCCTTCGAAATATGAGGCCATAAATTTCCCAAAATCGGAACGCACTATCTCATGTATTAATTTGAGTCGTAAAATTCAAAATCGGGACGGAATATTTTAATGAGTTTGGCGCATGAGTCGGTTGGCACGGGAACCGACCCGAACAGTTTGTACCTTTGTTATGCGTTATAACTTCGCAAATAACCACTGACCCACAAATTAGAGAGCGAGAGAAAGTGCGTCGAAGAATCTCATTAAAAATGCTTCCCATCAAGCTTATTCAGAAGAAGAAGAAGAGCAAAAAGGTATAACGGCACATTTTGTACATGTGTGTCTCTCCCATGGAACCACCCACGTTCAAGGAAGGAAAAAATTGCGCCACTGAGAGATAAAAGTTTGCTAATTCACTTTTGTACTATTACGTATGCATGAAGAAGGGTACAAGAATCGTGGGACCATCTCAATTCAAATAAATGATATGCGCCAACTCAAGTGGAAATGAAAGAATTGTAAGAGAACACCTTATTTGAGGAGATAACTAACTGATAACAAGTAAATTTAAAAATGCGTCTATGAACAACAAGAAAAGTGTTAGTTAAGGAAAGAGATCGAAAAAAATTGTTTAAATGCATTAGGGGTGGGTCATACACCCAACCAGGCGAGGGAAGCGATATCTCTATTTTTATATGATACGATAACAGAAAGTGATGATATGAAATTAAATCACTTCAAACGAGAGATTGGAGTACTCTAAGTAAGAATTGGGAAATAGCAGCAATATACATTAATATGAGAATGCCTTTTGGGGGTATGAAATTCTGAATTCGAGGGGCAGAAGTATTTGGACTTTCCTGAAGCGCTACAGACATGGACAAGTACAAAATAAGGTTGGAAGGTAAAGAGTTTATTGATTGGAGAAATAGTCTTCAACGTAATGCATCCCACTTTTGTGGAAGTAAAAAGTAGAGTTGCACATAACTGCCAGGGTTCCATTTCTACCGGCATTAATTAAACTCCGTTCAAAGTAAATAAAACAATGCCAAAATATTTCTGATCTTGAATCATTTAAATGACTCTTCTTGATATGTCATTTCAGCTCTGGCAGACTGTTCACTGCTTACTCAAGGGAATGCTCACCTCTTTCCGTTTAAAGATTGAAATTTCACCTGTCTTATTGGATAAATTCTTCTCCATGATGTTCAGCGCTCATTTGTAGCATCACTTCTTGGCAATCTCGTCTATGGTAGGTCAAAAAAGCGGAATGACCTCAAATTATGTAACTTCAGTACGGTAAAGCTCACAGAGCTCACTCAATCTGCTCACTAATAATGAACAATAAATTCAAAATTAATTCAGCTTTCCTTTTCCCAAGAAATGCCTCCATTTCAATTTCTATTTATCTACTTCCAGCACTTGTTAATCGGTCTCCGGTCTCACCAGGTTTAGCACACATAAGTTTTTACTATGTTGTCCGTGGCTTTATATCATTACAACCAATAGAGTTATTTGAAAGCTGAGAAAATTCAAATTGATGGATCGCAAGGTACATTTTAAATGAGAAAAGAACAGAAAAAGTGACAATAAACCTCACTTTGTTTCTTGAGATTCCTTCACTCACTACCGTCGTCCATATTTGGTAATGTCACTTCACTAAAATTTCAGAAAACATAATGCGATAAGTGATTAATAAATGTTTACTTATTTTAAATGATAAATAATTAATTAAAAATATATTAATTACTGAATTGAGTTGATTATAAATTATTTTGTAATTTGTGCAAAATTTTAAGAAATTCCATTTAATAAATAAAATTGTCATATTTTGGTGTCTGGGTGGCAAAAGAACATCTGTTCGTCCATAAATCTGTTTTTGTATTGGTATTAGAATAACTAAAAAAATTACTCAAATTTTATTTTATTTATTAAATAATTTGCAAATTAAAGCCTTATTACAGTTCTTTATGTTGAAATAAAACATATTTCACTGTTGTTCAAGTGGCTGATAATTCTGCCATTTTGAACCTCTTCTGGAGAAAAAGATGTGCAGATTTGTTTTGATGAGATAATTTGTAAAAATTCCTCCTTGAGCTTCTATTTTCTGCACTTTTAAAATCCATTTCATGCTGTAAGAAAAGGTTGGATTAAAAATGAGTACTTTTTCTTCGCTGAAATCAGTTTTCTTTTTCTGTTTACTGAAAAGGCGGTGTAGAAACTCAAGGTCATTCACGTCACTAATAAAGGTAAATTATTACAAAGGTCATTGATTTTGTTTCATTGAAGTCCGTAAAGGATCTACATCCGAAACGTTTGAAATTAAAAAATGTTCTGGAATGACAGCGTTGAGTCCATCAAGAACTTTCGGTTACCTTACTCTCCTGAATTCCTGGGCTTCTTTGTGTGATGGCAATAAGGGAAATAAGAGAGTCATTTAGATTTATGCTTCTTTTAAATATTGATGAAAAGACCAAAGGGAAATGAAGAAGCTTCTACGAAAAAATTATTCCTCCATAAATTGGGAACAGCTGACCGTTCGTCATCACTATAGTGAAGTTCATTCTTTCAATGTTTGTTTAAGGAAGCACTGGGCTAGTGGGAGGCATGCTTAGGGCCCCCTAGTGAGAAACTCGCATTTTGCAAGCCCCTCTATCAGCCAGGCTTAACTCGCGGGGTCGGCCGTTCCCCTTACTGGCTTTGAAATCGTTATCTCTTATTTTGCAACAAGCACGTTGACCACAACCCCACGAGCGCATAATAACGCTCTTAGCTTAAAGTTTTATGCAAATAATTTCCTTTACATGCAACTTCTACTATTCATTTATTTGCCAGATTAATTTGAAATTTTCCCAAATCCTTGAAACTCCACGTTTATGGAACTGTTCAAATAAGACCTCTTCCTGTAAACCCGCCAACATAACTGTTCTCCGAGTGAAAAATTCGGTAACAATAAAAGTAATTTAGGTGGAAGAAAAAGTGTTTACCTCATCTTCTTATAGAAAGAATGGAAAAATTTTATTCTTCCCTCTTTATTTATAAAGATCCCGAAGAAAAGTGAAGAAAATTATGGCATACAGAACGGAGGCTTCGTGAGAAAGTGGTGAAAATTTTTCCCAATTACTATTGTAAATTTTATTAATATCACAAATAAAGTTTATATTCATAGAGACGTAAGAAAGATGCTGAGAATAGAGTCAGTTTTCGGATTCCTCTTGGAAGGTATTTACTTCATAGGTGGTGCTCTGTTTCGCATTCAGAAATTTAAATTTCGTAATTTCCCCATTGGGTTAAATGGCACCCTCATTTTCACGAGGATCAGCACTTATTGACGGGATAATTAATTAGAGGGGCTGTCTTGGCCACCTTCCCTGGTCTTTTTTGCCTTCGAAGACCAAGAAACCTGGTTTTATGAATTTACAAAAGTGGAACTCGTTTCTGATGAGGTATAAATTTCATACAGTGCTTTTTTCCTGCGGTGGAAAGTGAGCAGAATTTCCAGTTAGATTATCTTCCAAATAATGTCTGATATCGTTTAGTATTTTGCGTCTTCATTTATACTCATTCAGTGTAGAGGAAAGAATTTCACAGATTTGTGGTAGTGATATTATAAGATCAAAGTCTGTCATGGGACATTTTTTTCTAGAATTTGTCTCGATAGGAGGAAAAAATGCCATAATGACCCTTCTGTCCCAACTTCAAACTCCCTTGACTAGCACACTCAGTCAGCTGTTTTCAATATCGAATCGGTAATCTTCAAAGGGCATCCAGATCGCAGTAGTTCATCAAAGTAGTCATTGGGCAGAAGTTGGCGTAATTTCACCGGTGTAGCACTAAAACATATTTTCAGAGATTATAAAATGAAAACTAGTTAGAGAGATTTACTTTGATTTCTAATTCATTTCAATTGACCTCTTGATGACCCAGAGTGTCATCGATTTCGGGTCTGTCAGTGATATAAAGGATGTCGCTTCATGACTAAGTACAACAGAAAAATAAACAATGAACAGTCATCCAAATTATGGATAATTTGCCGAAGAGGTAGAAGTAGATAACAAAATTAAGCTTTCAAAATAATTTTACTCATTATTCGGAAATCTCTAGATAGATCCTCTGTTGTTTATTTGACACGTATCGCTGAGTCATGGCCTTATGTTCCAAAGTTTACAATTAGGATGTAACCTTTTTGGATTAGTCCCATCTGATTACAATCTCATTTATTTTTTTCCCATATTCAAGGATGATGGATCGGTAAATTGAAGGGAGAGGATCTCTTGTCAATTTTTGCTTATTTATCTCTCCATTTAGCAATATGAACCCCAGTCGGGTATAGGAAGATTGAAGATCGTAACTTAGATTTAAATTTGCTGATCAAATTTAAACTGAGAAAATGAGAAATTAGTTGACAAATACGCAAATTGTCAGAAAGTAAAACGCATCTCGAAAGTGGCTTGACTTTCCACGTAAAGAAAATTGTTTTAATACCCTCTTTCCTCAAGATTAGAGGTCACTGCAGTACTACTTTTGTATAGCCTTTCCAGCACATTTGGAAGGCCTTTCACGACAATCTCAGCGTTGACAGTTGAAACATGCTAACTCTGGTACATGTCACAAGATATAATCCCAAAAAAGCAGAAGTTACGCTTTTCCATTATCCTCATGTACTCAATCGTTCCGTTCCAATTAGAAACTGCTGATCTATTTATTAGTCTGTCATTATAGTTAAAAGTCCAAATCATAAACATCAAATTCATCTTTATGTTTTTATTATAGCATGTGTGAGGTAGTAATGAGGGGGGGAGGGTGAAGAGGAGGAGAGGAGGCAAAAAATATCTCTATGTTTGTCAAGTCTCTATTTGTTGTTTTGTCTTATTATCGCCTCGCCATGTGCTCAAGACTGGCCCTTTTCTTCCATCGGCCTACCGCTTCGGTCTATTCAAATAAACAAACAAGACAAAACTCTGTTGCAAATACATAAACACTCGCGCGCCCATCTCAAATCAAATAGTTGGTTGCACAATGACGAATATTAAGATGGCGACGCATTATTATCATTAGTCGCGACTTGCATATTTGCCAAATGCATTTTGGTTGTTCAGTGGAGCATGAAAAGATACATTCATTTGTGTTTGCTCACATGCTAATCTCAAGTGTGTTTTGTTATTTGAAATAGAGACAAAAATAAAACAGAAAAGGGGAGTGTTTGATAAACACAGATGCTAAAATATATTTGAATTGACGGAAAATTAAAACAACTCAGAATCTCCTTGTAAGTTTCATCTTCATTTCGTGGTAGACTGAGCAAATGATGAATTCATTAAAACATGTCACATTTGATTGTAAAATGGGCTGAATTTCCCCATTTCAAATGACTTGTCATTGTCAATAAATTGCTGAAACAATTCATATATTACAAGTGGTAATGGAAAGCCATTGGGTTACTGGATCATAACTACAACTAATTATCACAACATCTGAGACAGACGAATGTGAAAGACAAATGCGATCAGTGGAATGATATCCAGTAAATATAATCTGCTTTACTCATCCACTTCGACGTTGAATCCAGCGTCACATTTCTTTCAACTTGACCTTATGCTCAAATGTGAATGAGGGATCATAATCGGTTTAACGATTCCCTTTTCTGAGATTAAGAAACTGAGTTGAAATGCCTTGATTCTCCGAAATGCTATTATTACTATTATTAAACACAAATATTACAGAACATTCTATTCATCTGTTTATTTAATATATTGCAAATGTTTATTTTAAATATTTTCTTAAAAAACCACCCGCGCTGTCATCTTCTCTGAAAAAAAAAGATATAAAATGAATTATTTGTCCCCAAGATGCTCTGAAAATTTTGCGAGGCAGTTTCACCGACTTGAAAAACGTGGAAATTTCATTAAATATAATATTTTTTATTACGATTTTCAATTTCTTCAAGGTCAAAACGAAACTGTTTATAGTGGCTTATAGAAATTGACATGAAAATTCAAAATTTGGGGAATTTGTAAATTATTATTAATTTTTAAAATTTTTGGCAGACTGAATAAATTTATTAAGTTATTGCAAATGGTAAAGGATGTTGATTTTTAAATAAAATTAAATTAATGTGGGAATTAAAAAAATATAAAGGGAATTTGGTCACCACATAGTAACGGAAGTGATCGAAATGGTATTCCTACGTAGTAAAAGAAGAGTCACTTTCAGATCATGGACTTTGGTTAGAAATTGTCGAATTTCATTTTGATCCCGAGAGAACATCGTGGGTCACAATTTGCCACCGCAATTTATAAAAGAGTAGATATGTACTACTCACAAACTTATAGTAGTGTAAAGGTTTTAGATATTTTATAAATATTTTCTTTAAATAAAACATAGTGACTTATCGATAATGTTAAAGGCAATTAAAATTTTAATTTAAGTGGTTTTAAAGAATTTAAAAATGCTTAATTTTATTAAAAGTTTACGTCATAGGACCTTACTAGGTCATGACTGCCAACTTGACCAAACTGGTGGCCAGGACACTGTATCAATGAATCATTGCCCTATATTGCCAAAATTAGATAGAAAATATCTTTTCTAACGCATATACATATTGGATATACTGGTCATTCACCACCGTCGGTCATTTTATTCATCGCTACCTATCGAAATTGCGTCGCCATATTATTGTAAATAAATGAACGTCACAGATTTTGGGCTATAATTCCCAAACTTAATAACCACTTTATAATACATTTGATGTCCTGTAATTTTTCCTGGTTAGTCCACACGAACTGAAGAGTACTGATTTAGGCTAAAATATTTTAACCTCAAATCGATAAAATACTGAGCGGAGTGCTCAAATTTCTCAACTTTGGAAGTTGAATTATCCCATGAGTGGTAAGTAAGTTCCTGAAGTAAGAACTTGTCTTAAAGCATTTATCAAAGAAGCAGAATCACAGTTTATCTGGATGGATGTTACATAATTTAGACGTAATTTCCAAGAGTGGGGTTTCATAAATGTTTGCTACAGTTCATAACCGACTAAAACTCAGGGACCAAATTATCGCACTTGAATAAAATTTAATTAAGTCACTTAGTTTACCATATTCCCTGCACAGATACCTTCCTGATCTAATAATGCTATGGGAGGATTGGACTTAGATTTCTGAAAAATATTTTCGTATGCAATTACCGCCGGATCGAATTATTGTGAGATCTCATTTATTACCAAAGGGAATAATCCATACGTTTAATTGAAAAGATTTTAAAAAATTATATTGATTTGTGGCACTTGGATTGCAATTCTAAAAACTTAAAAACAGAAAAAGAAAATGATTTAATTTATATTGAAATAATTTTAAAACGTTTTGCATTTCCAAAATTTAATCAGGGCCTCTCAATTTTAAATTTATAGAGGCTGATGAATAAAACAGTTTTCATCTTAAGATGGACAAATTGTCAGTTCGTTTAATCTAATTATAATAAAATATTCCAAATTTTAAACATTTTAAGCATCAAAATATAAGATATTTAATTTCTTTTATAAAAATACATATATATATGTGTCATAACCACTCATTTTGCTGAAAATATTACAAAATAATTTTAAAACAAACATTTGAAGATTTAAAGCATCCAAAATATGTTTTTAATTATCATTTTGATATTTATATAATATTAGTAAACATCAATAAATTCGAAATGAATAACCTATTTGGCCTTTATTATTAGCGGAAAGGCAGTCAGTCTTACTACATATCCGCGTATATCTGATACTTTTGAGAAAATTTACAAATTAAAACTTAATTAGTAATATAATATTTACTGCTTGAAGGTAACTAGAGCGATTTTGGTCCAGAAACAAACAATTCTTCCATTGCACCAGTTGCTTAATGAACCTCTTTATTCATAGAAGTATATTGTCATCTTGGAATTTTGAATGCATTTCGTTAGAACTCAGCCTCCAGTTGACGGATATGCAGGAGATGCAAAAATCAAGGAGGACTAGAATTGACCAAGTTTAAAAGAGCCGATGGTGGCGGAACTGACTTGCAGAACTGTCCGTTAATATGATCGAAGGAGATTCTCTTCTAATAATGGTAAGAATATTGCTATGGTGATAAGTAACACCGAATTTTCAAACTTCTGCCGCTTTACCGTACTGGAGACTTTCATTCACGGTTACCATTGCTTTTATCATGGAGTTTGTCCAATAACTCTGTAATGACGTGCAAAAATATAATGATCCTCATTATTCTTCCCTGCAGACACTTGAATTCCTATCCGAAAGAGCCGAAACAGAACTTTTAAAAGTCATATCTAAACCAGAAACTCCATAAAGTTTGTGCATTATGGAAATTAATACATTGAGAGAAAAGCGGGGCATAAATGGGAAAACAGAAAGCATTTTGGGAGACTACTAGTAGACATCACCTCGAATGAATTTTGGTTATCTTATGTAAGCTAATTTCCCAATTATAATAATTCCCCAACCCATTTCTAACGGCCAGCTTGATTAGAGAGGACATCATAAAACTCACCTGATAAGAGACTCAAATTCTGCCAGCTCTGTGCGTTTGGCCATTCCACTCACTGGATTTGGGCCGATGAGAATTGAATCGGTGGCCTCTGACACGTCACAGAGACACCGTGCAAATAAATCTCGGCAAATTGCACGAATTAATGATTATTAACACTAAAGATAGGAGCAGCGTCAATACTCAATCTTTTAAATTCGCTCCAATCGGATATGGATCTTCTCCTGGAATCTGAACGTGAGATTACGGGATTTCTAATTGAGTGCGAACTTTGGATCCTGAAAGAACTACATCTATCACAATTTCCATCTAATTGACTTCAACGCTAGACTCTGATCGAATGCTTTCAGGTATCTTAAAATAAAGGTTGCAACCGGATCGGCGTAAAAATGAAGACGAGTGAAGGGAGACATCTCATTGCAGTGTACTGCTGTGTCAGACTCTAACAGGTTAAGTGAGTATTTTGGTGTATGAATCAAAGCTACACCGAATTTTTACTTGTGATTTGGGTGGCCACGATCTAATCTCCTCTGCAATAACATAACTGCAGTGGTCAAACCCAGTCCGCCTATCATTCGAATTTCATTTGACGATCTACTTTCAATTGGCCTAATAAATAGCATTTAAATACGCAAGTATATCAGGAGCACCAAACATTTTATCGTGTGAGATCCAGAATGTTCGTTCTTGAAGAGCTGTGAAGCCTTACAATTTAACGATCAATAACTCACTGCCAATTTCATAGCAATGAACGGGGAATAGTGATTAAGAGATATGAATAACTATTTATATATTTAAATAATCTCCCAATAGTCTCAAAAGTATGAGAAATAGTGAACAGTTTATAGAGAATTTACGACTTATTCAGTCGGGAACAATATTTTGGGGGAGAGACCAAATTGTTGGCCACTTGACAGTACATACACATGTATAATTAACTTCTCTCCCATATTGGCACTCCGTTATTGTTTTGGGAAGTGGTGTGTAGCGGAGATAAGAGGGACAGGGATCGTCGACTTCGTGATAGCGAAGCAACACTCTTCACTACTTGGTGAATATCAAATTATCTCGCAAGTTAGCCTAACTGTAGTGTTAATTTTTTGCTTGTTGTAGACAAATGTTCACATGAGAGGAAGACATCTTTTGAATGTTCCACAACAACGTCTTTTTAACATTCCCCACGACGACCAATGACCTTAAATGCTCAATTTCCGGAAGCTTTATATCAAATAAAAATTGTGAGAAGTTAGAAGCTTATTATTAAAATTTATTACTATCCCTGAAATGGAATATAATGCCCATTTAAACTTGGGGTAAATTGAGGTAAAATGTTGGAATTCCGGGAAGCATGGGCATATTTACTCATGAGTTGCGGGGCATGTTGTAAAATTTCAAACTCCGAATAGTGGAGCATGTACTCGTTTGTTGATAAATGGTTGATGAAATCAGGTTGTAAATAAATATATTTTGATAGAATCTCACTCTTCGTTACAAATTGATAACAGCTACCATGGTAAATACCACTAAGGGATATTTGTTAGAGGTAAAACGATGTATTCGGGTGACTTTATTCAATCAAGGGTCCAGGTCTCTGGATTTGTGGGACTTTTAACAGCCCCGTAAGTAAGGAACACATTCTTTTTCGGAAGTTTGCGGAAACCATAAATGCGTCGCCATATATATATATATATATACATATATTTTTAAATACGCACAATCATAAAAATTCCAGAGCTTCATAAATTATTATAAAGTGACAGATTCTTATAAAATTTTAAGTAGCACTTACAAAACATATTGATATAATAAATGCTCTTCTCTGATATCATTAACGGACACCCTATTTGATTGAAAACATGTGGCGAAAAATATCTATTGGTGAAAAATTTTGAATGAAAATCGAATTATAATTTAAATTTTCCCCTTTTAATTAATTTACTGCTCCATTATTTTGAAATAAAGTCAATTTTAATTTCCAAGTATCCTCCGATTCTGAATATATTTAACTGGTGAGCCTTTTAATTAAGAGAACGAATAATGCTTGATAGTCTCGGGAACTTCTGCGAGGTGGTATTCACGCAAAAATTCAATTGGTTTTCCAGTATCTATCACCACCGACATCTCCGCAATACGATTATTCGTTAATCGCATTAAGGATTTCAAAACCTATCAATTATTCAAGCAGTACTTGTGTAACTAGAAGTAGGCTTCACATTTTGAGTATTCGTATGTGCCGCTAGAATTGCATCTCACTCAAACACAAAATCGCTTCTTCCCTTCGTGTATGCCTGTAAGTTGTATTTCATTAAAAATTATTATAAATGTCAAATTCCGTTATGGAAAAACATGCGCAGAAGGCGAGGGAGGAGTTAAGAAGTGAGAAATCAGCCAATAGTGTGACTTTTATTTCTTATAAATTTATAATACATCTCAGTTTTATTTGAATTGATTGGGTTGATTTTGAAACTCAACGTTGATGTTTTACGATCTGTTCTACGGGATCTGATAGTTAGATCTCCTTTTTGAATATCTGAGCCTAAACTTTCGTTGATCGACTGGTACGTTGAAACCCATATTGAGGGGGAGCCATAAATGTTTTGAGTTCACTGAGTGCGACATCTAACCATTCTCAGGGAGTGCTATTTTCAGTGATATGATTTATTTCTTTCCGATGTCATATAAAATAGGTTCAGTTAATTTATTAGAAGTTACTTCTCAAACTAAATTAAAGGTTCCTGTTTTTATTTGAAGCACCTGTTGATCTCAGAAAAAGTGGAGATTTGAATAATATTTCATGATGTCTTTGAGATCCATCGTTATCGATTTTATATCGGGCAAACGGAAAAGGGTATACGTGGAAATAAAAGGAATATTCGGGAATATTCCGACGCACTTTCATTACGAGCATTAACGGTGAAGAATTCCATGCGCAGATGCATATCTAGAGGAACTGGAAGTGTTTTCAACCCGCGCTTCCGTGGAAAATATGAGTAGCCCTTTTTCGGCAAACAATTCGACAGAGGACTTTGTTGCCCTCCCTGCTTTGTTGTATTAATTAACTCATCTTCTTTATTTCTACTGACTTAATTATTTTCAACGTAGAATGACTCCGAAAAATGCTTTAATTTCTACTCTCTTTCATCCAAAAGTCGAAAAAGTGCCAAAATTTTAAATAAATTAGTAATATATTCATGATTTTAGTCATAAAATTTTCATTTAATATTAAAAAAACACCATAATTTTGTGTTCCCTTACGGGGTTATAGAATAATGTGCCCGGATAGTAATAAGTTGTCTCGTTCTGGATGAAGGTACAAGAGATACTTTAAAGAAACCCTTATGTCAGGATGTTATTTGATAGAATTTAATGTAAACATAGATTAATTTTGAAATTTGTTTATTTTAAATAGATTTTAGACGTTTCTTTAAATTTCATTTATAAGTTTAAATTTGTCATTTCATTCCATAAAGGAATTAAAGATCAAAAATGAATCAACTATGAAAATATGTGAAATTCAAGGTTGTTTGATGTTTTATTATGTGTTTAATTTTTTATTTATTTTATTAAGCAGAGGTCAGAGATATTTAGAGGTAACACTGTGACCGTGGATGAAAATTCGGGGTCAAATTGCGACGAACAAGAAAAGAAGGCACAAGGTAATACTCCGCAAGCAAGCGCGGAGTGATATACACGCACTTTCAACCTCGGCAAAGTTGATTGGCTGAAATTCTATTCCATCATTACTATAAAACCGCCTATTTACAAAAAGTAAGGGTGTTAAAGACAACCATTTCGCTTCTCCTCCACCTTTGACAACAATGTCTCATGTCAACCGCGCAGTTGACACAGCACCGCTTTCCAGCGTCAATTTGAGGTTTTCAAATTATCGTTTCACTTTGCTCCTCCTTTCTCTATTTTTCACCATCCGTTTAACTATCCCCATGGCTAGTTCTACAGAGGTAGGAACTGAAGAATACCAAGATACCAACGTTTCTCTGAGCCAAGAAGCCGAAAAGCGGACAGGCGTCTCTGATCCCCGTAGGATAATGTGTGGATACCAGCTCATTGTCAACCTCAAACAACAGTGTGGAGATCGTGGAACTTATTCTCCATATGCTGACTCTGGTCGTGTCAGACGTGGCCTCAGACTACGTAAGAGTCACTGAATTTGATTTGTATATTACATGAGGTTAAATCCTGGCGAAATTTTGATTCAAGTCTGTTTAGAAAGTGCTTTTGTACTATGTGGCTACTCCCGAGTAATAACCGTGAATGGTCTTATTTCAGATCGAGCCACACAATTGTATAAACCGGGAAAAGTTCGACGAAGGAAGCACGACGAATTTTGTGCGCTCTACTTGCGTTATGAGCCCTATACAATCATTACAGAGTGCTGTTGCCGTGGATGTACAAGGAGGTTTTTAGAGCAGTATTGTGCCAAGGACTAGCAAAATCCGCTATATAACAACAATCCTTCCAACATTCTACACATCTCCCGATTCCCTCTTTCCTTGACTACTCCTCATCGCAATCTTTATTTTTGTAAAGGAAACAGTCGACAATCATTATTTTTCCTCTCTCTCTTTCTCCAATCTCCTTTCCCTTACTTTGATGACATCAATAAATACTAAGACAACACTTTAAACAAACATACAAGATGTATAGCTCTCGAATCCCAAGTCCAATGGTGTATAAACCCACTGATTCGCAACAACCAACTTATCCGGCATTTATAATCAAATAAATTAATTTTGATTCTCTGCAGTCTCTGTTTATAGAATTTGTTTTAATTAACCTTGTTCGTTATTTGGGTTAATTACAGCGAGTTCTGACTGACTTTAACTAAACAAAGACAAAACGATAATACCTCCCCACTATAATGGCTTTATAAAAATATCCTTTATAATGCGAAATAACAAAAACAGTTTCTTACTGACACCCTAACAGAAGAAATAAAAAATTTATTTTGGTAGATTTTATTATTCAAATTATAACTGGGAAAAATATTCGAATTATGTGGCAGAGATTGTTTAAAACGTCAAAAAACTCCACGATTTCTTGCCTATATCAGTTTTTATCTGCAACCTTTGAGCGGGAATATCTCGTAGTTCAAACATTTAAATATATTCCGATTTTATTGAGCATTTATTAATAACTGGGAAACAGTATTACACTGAATCAAAATTTTCCTGGTCATTACATTGTGGAAGTGCAATATTTCCACGGATTTTAGCGCCTCTCCTCTCTATTGACACACCTTTCTCCTCCTCCACTTCAAAGTCTGACCAACTTGGCAATGAAATTTTCCATGAATAAGGCGCTAACATTAATGAACTTTCATTAAGTCATTTATATCTAATTAAATGTAACTAAATGCGATTGAATAATGATGGTTTCGAGTCTGCGTCGACCGATCTTCACAAATCGGTTCGCTCTTCAATGTGTACACACACAAAGTAAGATCAAGCACTATTTGATTGATCTCCGAATGATACACTGTATTGACATTAGAGACTGGTAACTGTGACCCCGAAGCTACCCGCCGTCAATTGAGTTTCTTACGTCGTATTTCTGCCTATGAAAAATATTAACCCTTTAAATTTATTTATCAGATATTTTAGAGTTAATTTTAAATTTACAATATTTAATAAATATTTTATTTTAATCGTAATATTTTTACTAAATCAGAAATATATAAATAGAATTTGTTTATTCAATTCAACCTGAAAAAAACAAGTATATTAGTACTTAGGGTTATGTTAAAATTTTAATAAATTTAATTTAAAAAAATAATAACATTTTTATCTTCATTAAGAATTACTATTAAGTATTTACAATGCCTGGAGGCTGGCTGAACCCAATTCGAACCCTTAAAAACATATTTTATTAAATGGAATGTTCCCATATTTTCTTCTTTTTCCCTTCTTGGGGTGAATTATCGATTGAAGGAAATGTGGCCTCTGCAAATTTTATGACTTCCCCACTGCAACGAATTTCAATTTTTGAACTGCCAGCCCCAGGGGTCAGCATCGGGAAACCGTCATAAAAACTCCAAGTCAATGGATGCATAGCGACTGAATGTGGCCCAAAATGACGGTCTTTATCGATTGAATATACTGGATTAAACCGGAGATATAAGTATTATTATTCTCTTTTTTTATAGTTTTAATCTTAATAATGTTTATGATTAATTATAAAGAAGTCTTTTTAACTCACCGAAATGGTTTTAGTAGTATTACTCAAATGAAAGCGGAAAAATAGACTTTTGTCATTGAAAGCTGGAGGAATACAGAGAGTAGTGACATAATCCACTGGGGAAAGGGAGAGACTGGAGGAAAATATCAAGGCCAATAAACCGCTCCAATTAAATTTCGAATTTATCAGGTTGCCTGTATTTTTAAATTAATTTATATTCTAATTTTCCAAAGTTCAAATTTCAAGGTTTGGCTCCTGTTTTTCCAGATCGAGGGTTAATATTCGTGACGTTCAAAACTTGTTGGCTGATCGATCAAACTTAGTAATTGGTAATTTGATCTTAGTTATTTCCCGAGCATTTTCTGATAACCACCATCTAGTAAGGAATTACTTTACTCATTAGTTTATTTTATCCTGATCCTTGTCCAACCTTAAACTGCTGTTTTAATTTGTCCATTAACTAAATAATTCGAGGATTGCAAAGTTTAACATTATCCCTTATAAGAATGTGAACAACTCTCTAATTTCAGAATTCCAAAACAGTAAAGTTCTCAATGCTCTAACTTTAGTACAATTTCTTCTTGTTGAACCCCTCCTCCATTTCATACTTTTTTGGGCTCATTACGTATTTCTCCTCTTTAAAACCCCACATTTTTAAAATCTGTGAGAATTCACCTCTCCAGGGAGAATCACCATTTCAATATCTTTACAATTCATTTCATGCTGACAGGCCAAAGGATTTCGGGTCAAACTTCTAGACTTTAATTCCATTAATCCCTCTTAATAGTTCAGAAAATTCCCAAGTTACCCATCTATACCCCCCCCCCTTCGTCTAAATATTTGAACTATCTGGCTACTGGGAGTATCTAGAAGCTTTTATTTAATTAATGATAATAAAGTTTTTATTAGTCTTATTTACGAAGAAAACAACGATTATTTAAATGTACTTTTATTTAATATTAATGAATATTTTGGGTTCACCTTGAGTGATTACCGCTTGTGAAGCTCTCTTAACTGGAGATTTTTAACTAATCCGCCTTTGCTATGCTAAAACCGTAAGTTGACGATGTTAGAAATTCTGTCTCCTCAGCCACTGGAAGAAATCAAAACCATTCGAGGTAGCAAGATCGATTGGTCAATAAATACTGAACTTCACAGACAAGCATTTGCTGCAGTTCATGGGGCAAATCATGGAAGGTGAATTTTGAAACGCAGACGGCCCACTTCATTAAAATTTTACAACCAAAGTTCAAAAATCAAGTAGAGTAAGACTCTTTGATACCTTGACGTTGCCTTCAAATTCTTTTAGATACCCTCTCTTTTATCGTTTGTTGAACTTTCTGATACCCGATCTCTGTTTCTTCCCATAATTAAGAATTTTATAACTTTTTTTATTACTTTGGTAACAATACCGGTGATAATTACTTAAATACAATTTTCCATTAACTTTGAGTGATCTCCAGAGTGCCAGATCAAATTCAAATAGCTTGCATCATCTGACAGGATCTTGTCCATTAGAAGAATAAAAGTTCAGCAAACGAGGAATGGGGAAAAGAACAAGTGTGTAATGCAGTCAGTACATCACAAGTCTTATTCTCATTTGAACTCCAAAGAATTGATTTGTGCATGCTCTTCAATGTGGAAGAATTCACCCTTTTTACTCCCAACTCCATGGTGAGATCTCGTTCACTTTACAAATTGACTGATTGATCTAATTTTGCTTTCGGTAATGCCATTGGATTTATCTGTATCTTCGTCCTCCATCGAAATTATTCATCAGGTAAGTTAGGTCCGAATTCCTTAAAGACAAATCCAAACAAGGAACCCAGAGAACGAAATACTGAACACTAAAGATGAGGACAGTAGAAAATGAAGCATTAGACTGCATCCTGCAAGAAACTATCAAGCATCTGGATTCAAAGCTAAAGCGGTTTTGATGGTCTAGCTCTACTTCTTAATTCAATCCATTCCGTATCACTAAACCCCTATTGGATCGATTTACAGTTCCTCGTGAATTTGTCCCGCCGTAGTTGATAATACGTTTTTTTATTCGTCTCTCTGTGCTCTTTTTATAAATAAAGTCCACTTTTTTATTCCATTCTGATAAGAAGGTGTAAACTTTACGCTCAGATTTCCTTTGCTTCATCATTCCTACGGGGTGATATTCGATTTGCGTTAAACCCTTAATTCACAGAGAGATGCGAAATTTTCTCAGAGTACATTAGGATAAGAGAAGCTCAATTTGCAGATGAATCCTCAGCGCCTATGTAAACAATTGCACAGTTAATATAATTATGAAAGCTTACGCCGAGCTTTTCACAGAGGGCTCAGTTAACTCTGCCAGCGTGTTTTTTCAAAATAACATATCATCCAGAATCCAAAAATGATATAAAAAATATTATTTTTAAGGTAGGGATTTAAATAATTATTGCTGAGTCATAGTTATTTCAAATTTCCCCACTTTTTTCCTAAAATTATTTTCTCCCTGCTTTAACCATACATAGGCTCGCGCGATTGGTTAAACGCGTACTATCTTTATTAAAAAACGGGCATTCATATATTCTTAATAATATGTTGAGTTGATTGGAGAATTTCTGCACTCTTTTTTGGCTTCCCTATTGATATAAGGCTCTATTTCTATTTTTCAGATGAAGAAACTGAATGATTTGACGCGTCTTTTCAGTTGGCCGACTCCAATTGGTTTCGAACTTGGTTCAGAATCCCCATCAGTAGCTCAAGGTCATTCGGAAAATTGTTGCTTCACTTAGCCGGATAATACAAATTACTAAGTTTGGGGCCATGAACAGTTCAATTTCCGATAAGAGTTAGGACTGTATTTGATCAATCCCCCCTGCCCTCTATTCTCCCTCGGATTCTTTCTTGTTCGATGTTGCTATACCTTCATTTCTCCAGTCAGTATTTTGTACACAAAGTTTTCTCCACAAGCACACAAATATTTATAAGATCTTCAGCGAATCCCTTTTTTGCTCAATTAAAGTGGAAAACTACGAACTGAAAAGATGGATGACTAATTTGAACTAACCATAAAAGTGAGCAATCATATAAACACCCTCACTTAGTCTGTTGACGTCATTGCGATTGAGGCAACTTCCACCTCTGCTTGAGATCACAGGTTTCATATTTGACTAGCGCGCCACAGCCCTAAGTTCCCCAAGTCATAGCCGTGACTTGTACACATTGATTTTTAACATTTGTTGAGTATTCAAACTAAAAGCTCACTTCTTCACTCCCACCTCTCAACCTCGTTGTAATTAGCTACTCATTAGACGGCACATAATTCAATGCGTTAGGAAGGAGTTTTCATATATAAGCTTACCGTCTATATAATTTATAATAAAAGTTGAATTAAGAAATTAGGAGGCTTTATCGTTCTCAAAAAGCATGATTGGATGAGTAGTATCAGGAGACAGTAAAATTTCCCCGTCCCCTCTAGTAGTCAAACTTAATTGGTGTTGCTGAGAATTCTCCTTATTGGGTTTGCAATATGTGTATCTAATCTGTCACCTCCGTCTTTGTTTTCAAAGTAATAATTAATAAATCTATTAAGAATTAATTTAATTATACCAGTGAGAAATCATTTAAACTTGGGAAACCATAAAGTGGGCCAACAAGAAGCGACGGAATGAAGTAAATATTGAAGGTAGAATTCCGACTAAAAATATATTTGAAGTTCTTCCTATGCTAAAAAATCTTTATCATTCGTGGTTATAAGAAACATCATGTGGCATGCTCAACCACGGAATCGAGTTAACCTATCAGCATGCTCCGAATGTCGAGCATCCTGATACTATCCCACTCATGTGTACCCGGGAAGCAAACTATTAAATTTGAATTCCAGGACATTGTAGAGCGTACTATGCTCGTTATAAGCAATTGAAATTTTCAGTGTTTCCAGAATTTACAGGCAGAAAGGATCTTGATGCTCTGACATTTTCACCGACGTCTTCTTCATCAAAATTATATTTGTCCGCCCTTTTGCATGCTCGTATGCTCTCACGTAATTTAAACTTGTAAAATCTATGGAATACCAAGAATATTCTTAACTCGGCCATTTTCAAGCATTTGAATTTAGAATTCATCAATCGTCCACTTGCCATTACCTCTAATTTTCGGGATCGATCCTAGGGGTTTTAAACGAGACTACATCTGGGATGCTCGCAGTTTGACAATCAAGTGACGTGGCCGGCTATGCTATTACTGGGAGTCAACTTTGATAACCGAGTGGATAGCTACTGGATTTCCGCTAAAATGTCTACTTCATAGTCAGTCATTTTCTTCTATTAAATGAGATCTCTTAGCAATACTTTAACCTTCAGGCAAAAGTCCCTGCCCTTGATCGCAATGTATCAGAAAACAATTCGGTCTCCTTTAAAATATCAGACAGCGGAAACTCCCTGCTGCACCAGAAAAATAGAGAACATATTTTTTATTTAAATCTTAGAAATGAAGTTGATTTGTCATTGTAAATAAGTAATGATTAAAAAGTTACTCAATTTTTTCCTTGAAACGGTCTTTCCAGTTATTATTTTATTATACCTTCAGCTTTAAACTGGAAATTTAATAGATCACCAGTGAAATAGCTCGGTGCCTGGTTATGCCCATTGTCAACTTCCCGCTTAAATGATAATACCTGACAATTACTTTGCCAAAAGGGAAAGGATGAAGATTTAGGTATCAAAATGCAGAATCCGCCATCCAGTTAGTAATAGCTCTTCTATTGTCTTCTCATTATTCTTATTGAAAACACTTAACTATGAATTCAAAATATTTCATCAGATATTGACTTTGGGTGAAGTTCGGGGTTTGTTTCATCGTGGGAAGTATGGCGTTGATTTCTTCTTGATAAGGCTTCCATTTGAATCAAACCCATTTATTTCTAAAGTATTTTGATGGAATTTCGACGATTATCATATTATGAACTAGAGCAATGGTGAAATCATTTCTAATTTTTAACTGCCAGAAATCAACCGAAATCGGACGGGTAGGAATCGAAAAGTGAGAGACAGAGAGAGAGGTTTTCGAATTTGAACTGTAAAATTTTCACTCAATGAGTAATCGATCGCTGCAGTTTTTAAATTTAAATATTCTAATTTTCCCGCTGAAATGGGGATTGAATTCCTTTCCACAATCTCCGGTGCGTTCTGACTGGCTGTTTTTATTGTGATGGTCGATCTTACCGCTTCAGTTCACTTCTTTCAAAGGCATCACGATCATGCATAATCATAGCACAACAGAGACCGCAGGGCAAAAAATAAAAATTTTATTTTCAAATAGAAATAATATTACGGAAAATTTATTTCGCGATTTAATTAGGATGATGCAAATTTAATTTTTCAAAGAGAGGTATGATCAATTGAAAGGTAAATAATGTTCCACTTTAATACCCACAAGAAAACAAAAATTAATAATTTTTTTAAAAATTTTATGACAGGTCTAAATTAAATTAGAGTTGCACCAATTAATTTTTATAAAAATATCGATTCCCTTGTTTGTTTGAAGAGTGATACTAAAAATTGTAACTATTATTACATCTGATTGGTTGGAAGTCGCTCGCCATGTTCGTTTATTGAAGGAGAACATTTGAAGATATTTTTCCAACGATGACGGTTGTCCAGAAGGTCTAAATTGATAGGCCAGATGCGTTTTATACTCATTAAGCCGAGAGAATCTCGATTAAAATGAGACTGCGCTGATAACAAAAGCAGGGGTCAAAGTGGAAGTTGAGGTCACAGATTTGATTTGCCTGATTGCAAACCCCGATACAAGATGTGATCGTTAAAATGAAAAGTGAAAGACAAGTTACTTCTCGGAGAAACCTCAAAATTATCCCATTCCTGAATGCTGCTCTTAAACCAACATCGCAGTCTTTACTATCTACTGCCAGTAACCATGGTAAAGCGAAAAATATCTTCTGACATTTATTTCATGGAAAATAATCCAATTAATACAAATTAGGAGGGTAAGACACAGGTAATCGAATGATATTCTTGTCAAGGTGAAAATATAGTTATCAATACCTGATAAATAATTTTCCTTGTCGAAATATTTTATTTCATATTTTCTTCCCATCATTATTAATACAGAGGTTAACCCCTAAATTGTTTAAGTGAACTAAATGGAGGTCTATTTGAACTGTAATTAGTTTCCGTTATGCCAACGAAAATTTGTGTCTGCCCCCTCTCGGATCGTATTTTGATACCATTTCATGATTGAAGCAGCACGTCAAGGCAGGTTGTCCGAGATGGAGACCGCGGCAATCCACACGGAGAGTTACATTTCATATATTTGTATCTGGATCCATACATTCTGAAATGTCTACAAATCACATGGGGAAACTTTTATAAGTACAAGCTAACTATTTACAATTTTGACATTATCATGCAGACATATTATTGTGTAAGAAAAGATTGCTATGTGTTAATCACTTCTTCCACAACAACTATTGCCTTTTGTAAACAAAGTCATACTATTAGTATCCAATACTCTGCTAGAAATCAGCTTTCTAAAGACTTGCGGGTTGATCAGTAATACATACGAGATAATGTGAGAATGAAATCGGTCACACGGCCAGTCCTACTTCGAGACTGCTCAACGAAATAAAAAGAAAATATCTCCATGAGTTTACCAATAGAAGGAAGCATTGCAATTACAAGATGGGAAAAGAAAGAAGGAAAGGGCGTTGAAATGCAGAAAATTTGGTGTTCCAGAGAGTTACTTCTTCAGTGTATTGAAATGTAAAAGCTAGGAGCTATTTCAATACAATGGCAACGTTATTACCTACGGCAGGACAAACGTCCCGCACTCTTACCTTTGATAAAGTTTCCGAATTCAGAGTACAACGTGTAAGTTTTCCTCGCGACCAGTTGACTAATTTGGAAGGTCGATCATATTAGAAATTAATGGCCAAGACAGCAGAATAGAAAGTGGTCAAATGTTCCAAACCTCTCAGAAAAAGAACATTCGTTATTTAAATTTCTAAGATGTTTAACTATCAATTGAATGTTATTTCTCACAAAAATTAGGGCACAGTTCACGTGAAAAGGGATCAACCTGTTGAGTTCTCGAACTTTCACTTGTTAAAATTGTATTCATTTAACTATTCAACTATTTTCGTCGGAGAGGCATATGGGATTCCTTTTCTTTAGCACCTAATCGAGTTAATTAGTTTCAAAAAGGTAAAATAAAGTTCATAATTCTAATTAATTAAATATTATTCCCTTAAATGTTGTTATTTTCCCTTTAAATCTAATTGTTCGCATTCCTCGACGTATTTCTGCATTTCTACTCTGAAATATCGGAAAGAAAAATCTCAGTCAATGAGTGAATATTGCTAACTGAGTTCTCCCTTACTTGAATGTTCCGGTTATCCCGGCTCCAGCTATTTTAAGGTCATGATAACTGCTTGTTGTCAAAAAAATTTCCTTCTACTTCTTCAATCTTCGCAAAAAATTAATTAATTGAAGTTTCAAGATCGATCCTTCTTAATAAATGCTGTTAATTAGTCAAAGCAAGGATTGGACCCCTTCTATTCCTATCTAATATGTACAGCTTTGAGCTAGAAGATATAAGCAATTAATCCCTGAAAGGTTTATCTTATTAATTAAAGTGATTTAAGCCTCCGCAGTTTTCTGGCTGAACTTTTCCTGAAGGTGTTCTATTACGGCAAAGTACATCCAGATTGCCGACACAGCTCCGTTTCGTTTTTCACTTCAAAAGCAAAAAAGGGGGCCGCATTCGCACCCTTAATACGCAAAAATGTGAACTTTTAGTAATCTTTTACTCCTTTTTTCCACAATTCTAAATAGCATTAAATGCTATTTTTGGATATTTTAGAAGTGCATATTAATTAATTCAAAATGTGAATTAATTTATTTAATGTAATGATAGATTTTTGGTTAATTAACAATTTTTTATTGTAGAATTGAAATAATTAATTTGATTTTAACTGTTTTTGTTTAGTTATTTATTAAATATAAGAATTCACTTTTAAAGTTTACGTTTTAATAATAAATGATATATTAATAATATTAACATTAAGATATCAATTATCCTATCAACTCCTTTCCAGCCGAAAAGGTATGTACCGGGTGCGTAAGGCATCTGAGGACACCTCACGCACTGTCAGAAAAAGGGAAATGAAACTCGTAATGATTGAAACCTACTGTTTTTGTAATAAATCAAGTAAACATAATATTAACGTAGGTTTTGTTCTTTATATCCCCCTTCGGCCTCTGTCGCCCGCTCAATTCGAGTCCAAAAGCAACTGCAAACTACCATTAGGCGACGCTTATTACTGTCCTCCGTTCCTCAGGCTATAGGTTCCATGATAGAGAATTTGGGTTGCAGGAATGCTTGTCAACCTCCTTTTCAACCACACACTCCCTCCCCACACATGTATTAATCCGAAGGAATAGGGTCTGGTGAGTTAGAAGGTCACAAGAAGTTTAGTGTGATATGATAATGAAAATTGGCGACCATTCAATTGCGGGTTTTGAGTGCTTTAATGGGATGAAGCCAAGTCTTGTTGGAAGACATAGGATCTTCCTCCATTAGCTGCGTTGTCTACCCAAGGTGACTTAACAACAACGCTTTGAAGAGTCTCAACATAGGCATCTGCATCTGCATTTACATTGACTCTGAAGCCCTGTGGAAGAAGTTGAATAATGATGTGTCCCTCCCTCACTGCCCTTCACAACACCTAAAGCCATCACTGTTGGTGGAAAGTTCATACGCACGCATAAGAGTTGGAATTACAGTGGAGTCCGCCCCCACATAGCCAGCCACCTATCACTTCTTTGGTTGACTTTTTGAT
>CAADRB010000051.1:946605-991640 GCA_900708905.1 Hymenolepis diminuta | reverse complement strand
ATTCTTCAGCTCGAATTTAAATTGAATGAAAAGCGAAAAGGCGCATGCAGAAGTTACTGAGTTTAAAAGGTTGAGTGGTGGCAGCACCTGGGATTGAAAGAATCTCCAGTTGATCTAACCCAGTTTGCACAATTTTAATTTAGTGCAGATTGTTAGAGTTCATTCTGGGTGAACTTGCACTCTTGAAATTTCTGTTTCAATAAATGCTGACCTAATAAATGACCTAATGCCATTTGGGGTACGATAACTGCGCCATCTGTAATCAAGTCTTACAAATTCGATGATAAATTTTCTCAGCATGATTCATGCACCGACCTGATAATAGGTACAGGCTAATAAAATGATTCCTAAATCTTGTCTTCTCAATGATCATTGCCGTATTAGAATAAATGCCGGAGCACTGCACTTGGCTATAAAATGTCCTTCTCAGTGGTAATACTTACTGCTCGAGCACTCGTGGATCCAACTCACTCAAAACCTTCATATCGGATACAACAAGCCCATTAGGAAAAAGTGGCCATGCCGCCACGCCCCCTATTCTGTGTGACAACTAACACGCAATTTCATAAAATGATTTCGGATTCAAGGCTGCCAAACGAATTATAGAAAAATGTTTCCCTGAATACAACCACCAGACCCAGGTCAAAGCTGGAAAAGTATGTCAAAGTGCAGAAGAGGTAAATGAAAGCCTCGCATCCCAGATCCTTAAATAAATAAATGAGCGTAATATTGTCAGGGAATATTTTTAAAAAGTACAATTCATTAAGGAGAGATATTGGGTAAACATTATTAGATAAAGAAGTAGATATGCATCAGCGCTTGATCAGCTGACCAAATGACTAGCTGAGACGTCCGCAGTATTTGTCTACTTGCTTAGAGCCTAGAACGATGACATTTAGTGGCTAGACTTCAATACAAACTTATCCAATGAAATGCGTCTTTGTACAAATTCATTGGTCTCATCTACTTAACTGAAGGTCTAGGTATATGTTCGAATTCCAATGACTCTCTCAAGTCCACTCGTCCCATGGCTAACCTCTTATCTCGTTATGAATATAGTAGGAAAGTTGAAACATCTCGCTTTTCATCCGCTCATCATCTTTAACAAGTGCTTGCCTTGTCGTGCACCAAGATCACCATAAGAGAAGATAAGTTGGACATTGGACGCCAATGCACAAGGCAGCCGAATCAAGTGACGTAGTTGCATCTGTCTCGTTTGTAGTACTATGAGGGCTTATGGCACAACGCTTAACGTGCTTGTCCGAGATCACAGGCTCGGTGCCCATCAGTATGCACTCGATGACCGGGAGAGGCCAACCCTACCAGATATGTCTGAATAGTGAAGAATTCAATCCTCAAACCAGAGTGGTTTCACATTGCAACCATTCTATCAGAGATGTGTTTGAAAATCATCTTCACCTCCACAAAGGTCATGTAATTCTCCCATCTTACCGCATTCTGTGCCGTACGTTGCAATCTCTTACTTATTCGCCGCTCTGGGCTATTTCAGTTATTGGCGTCCTTCAGCATTTTTAAAGGAAAGTCTGAGATTATTAAGTAGGAAAGAAAGGGTATTAGCTGATGGCGCAAGGAAAAGATAATAAATTATTGAATTATTCATTCAAATTACTTTCTGGCAAAAGTCTTTAACCTAATAATTTGAACTAAAGTATTTGCACTATTTTCACCAAATTAAATCCGTTTTACGATGGGACTAAGGGTTGATGGGGCTCGCTAAATGTAACATTTGTTGCACTTCAGACCAAAAATGACTTCCTACTCTTGAAAACCGGGTTTTGTTTATTTATTCATTTATGACATCTCTGTTTCCTGACAAACTAAGGCGAAATGAAAGTACACAGAAGATTTGGAATTAGTGAAAGTGAAATTGAAAAATCGTTTAAACGAAGAACAAAGATGATGAATAGTTTATTAAAAAAATAAATAAAATATAAATTATAAAATAAAATAAATAAAAAATTAAAGAAAAACAATAGAAAATAAAAATTTTTGTTCAAAATTTTTCAGCATTCAATTGGATAGCAGCTGCCCAGTGCGCTCACTTTAAATAGGTTGTAGACGACGAAATGAAAGGTGAGTGGCGGATTTGTGCATACTCTAATATTGTTGATTGTGATTGTCAAAAATAAAGGCACTGTAAAATGATTCTTTTCCTGTGTAGTTCCTTCGCTGTCAGATTTGTGTGCCACTTGCATAGCAGGCAATATTGACGATTTCATTATTAAGAATTCGGATTTCCCTGGACACAGGTATGCATGGCGATCAGCAAACTTCAATGTCCGCATCGGAACACCTGCTGCCGAAAGAATTCTCCAGGAGTTAAGTGATCTCGGATTGCTTGAAAACGGACATCTAGTGTTATTTTCGGAAAGGTTTGCCTCTCTGAAGAGAGTCAGTATTAAAAACGCTCATGTAGGATTGCATTTTCTCCGCATCTTCCTGAGTAACCTTAAGTTGGCTGAATTAAGTGTCGGTCACATGCCTGAAATCACGGTCGAAGATGTCATGAGAAGTGTGCGGAAGGATACATTTGAAAGTCTTCGGAGTCTTGATATTGGGGGTATGACTATGATGCACAGACGGATGTTGACGATGGAATTTCTAGCGCGCTTGAGAAACCTCGAAGCTCTTAACGTTAGTGGAACTATTTTTGATTCGGAATGTCTGTGCATTGTAGTGAAGAGTCTCTCCAGACTGCAATTTCTGGATATATCTGCCACAAGTGTTGACGATATAAGTTGCCTAACAGCGCTAAAGACAAGGATGAGGGAAATAAGAATGGACAGACTTAGCATTCGTGATCCAAACCAAGCTGCGATTGCACTCTCAACCATTTTGGAGCTCAAGGAATTGGAAAAACTGAGCGTCGTGAGTGACCGAGTGGATTTGCCTCGACCTCATGCAGCCAACAGTCTTTGCAAGATGGACGTGCTTCCAAATTTGAGGCATTTGGACATAAGTGGGAATTTATTTAGCCTAACCACCTCTGATATCGAGTGAGTAAATTCGGTTTGAGCAATTTCGATGCCTATTGTTTGTTAAATTGCATTAACGACAAATTACGTTTCTGAATAGAAAAGAAGCGGACGTGAATTTTAAGATTGCATCCTCCAGTGTATGTCTGGAAAGCATTAGCTTATTCGATCGATCAATTCGATCGACAAATATGATCCATAATTCGGCGAAAGAGAGCTTACAAATTGATGTCTTACGAGATTGCTAGCAATTTTCGAAAAATGTGTATATTCTAATATTAAATGTAGACTTTAACGCGATGGATATATGTACTTCTAGCACTTTAAGGAGCATAATTTGTTGCCTTTTTTTATTTTGTAAAGCGTATTCGTCGAAACTCATCCTAATCTGGAAGTTCTGGCGCTTTTTTACTGTCGACCGAATTTATCCGTGCAACTAAATGCCGTTTTAGCGAAACATCCTCGTATTGCAGTAAGATTTGTAATGCTTATTGCTCTTACTATAATAAGGGCCTTCACCCGCCTCACCAGTAGCTAAGTAGCATTTGAATTGAAAGCAGAAATTATCATTGCTTTTGCTTTTATTAGTTCATCGGAGACTGTTGCGAGCGACATTGGCTGAAAACAATGCAAGTATGCTGGGATTGTCCAAATCAAGTACATAAGGCCATGTCATGTATTTTAACAGCTATACAGCGTGGTGAAAGGGTCAGCGATGATAGAATAGATGTAAGAGAATATCTTTGTATTATCACATTTGACCACATCAATTTTCGCCCTGACGTTCTGCCTCCTCTTCCTCTTCCTTTTCTACTTCCTCTTCTTTTTAGGCTGTTCTATGTTGCGCGGAAATGAATAGTGCCAGAAGAAGATATCCCTTGGAATGTGTTCAAGCTATTAAAGAGTTCTCATCATATTCAAGAACATCCCGTCTATCGACTTACTTTCTCAATCGCATTGTTCAGGTCACCTTCAATTACTTAAAGCAGAAAGTTCGAAAAAGACATGACACTGATTTTATCCAAATTCTGAACAATCTTCTATCTATCAGAGAGTTCGTATGTTTGGAGTGCTAATTCGTGTAGAATGTCTTGGAGATTTAATTTCTTGTTCAGTGAACTGTATGCACTTTTTCAGACGTTTGACTACAAAGCCTGTTGTGAATTGGTATTTCAAAATGCTCATTATTTACACATGGGACGCACTTTTGAGGCTTACGGAAAATTCATCAGATCAATTTCCTGGAAGGTAAGCGGACTTGGACCTACTCTCACTTGCAGTAGAATTGAGCCAACTGAACGGCTGTTTTAGGATTTAGAAGGTGTATTCACCACTCGACCATCGTCGTCAGTTTCTAATGCGCTTATTTTTATAATGACAATCCACATTAAGATACCATAAAGACCACTAAGACGAGTTAACGCATAGTTAAAGGGAAAGAGTTGGGAGGGATTAGATCTTATCTCTCCTCTGCTCCTCTCGGAATCGGATTTACTGTTGTTTTGCTGCTACTGCAATAAGTCCTTCGATGAAGACACCGGCAATGAATTTGATCTCATCACTGAAGATCCTGACTTTTTTCTGGAAAAGTTCGTTCAACTATTCTTGCCAGATTTCTTCTGAGATGGGCTTTGCATTTTGAGGGGTAGAAACATAAATCGTTGTCTGACTCTAGCAGCGACGGATTGATTAAACCAAAGACGTCATCTGATCTTGGTTGAGTTGCCTTAGACATTTTCACAATAACCCGAGGACGAGGAATTCTTTAGTGAGACTTGGTCATGGAATTTCCTGAAGGAATCCATAAAGCCAGCTCGTCAAAGTTCGTGGCGAGAGCTTAATCTTTAGAAAAGCCTTCTTGAAGTTTTTAGGAGGGTTAAGATAGTTGTTTTCCCATGCACACTCACACACACACACGCACATGCACATATATATATTGCAATATTGAGAATGTCGCAATATTTGTGTGGCCCCACAACGATACCGAAAAGCCTTGCCTTAACTATGATTGATAGATGTAGGCATTGCCGTTTGTTTGCATTCTTATTTTAGTTCGTGTCAATGAGTTCAACATAATCCTTCAAATGCTTGCTGTATTTTATTTTTAGCTGTCTAAGAGGGATTGGAATGAACTTAAGCCGAATCTATGTAACATGCATGGGTTGGTAGGATTCCTGAACTCCATCATGGAGAGAGATGTGGTGCGCCCTTCGTATTTTGAGTTTCCTAGAAGGGATAGTGATATGGCTGATGCACTATCTTTGCTCTTAATGCTCATGAAGGATTGTCCTGAGGCCTTCGATACTTTCAACCAAGTAAACGGTCTTATTGTTTTGAAGAAAATTGTAAAGGTAAGCAGTGATTTCGTTAAAATGGACTTAGAGGGCCGTTGTTTTCCTCCTACCGTAGGCATCAAGTTCTAACTAGGAGCATAGTGAAGAAAACTTCCCTAGATGAATGAGAGAAAGTAACAGGCTAGTACAATGGCTACTGAGCACCAGAAGAGCGTGGGATCTTGATTGATTATAACTGGGGTTCTGACTTATCAGTGATCCGCTGCACTCCCATGTTGGTAGTTAATTGACTGGCAAGGTTGCTAGCAATCCAATTGCTCAGTATCGATGTGTTTGCGGGTTGACAGAATAAGCGCGAAATGGTAAGAGATAGTTAATTATATAACTAAACCAAAAGAGTTGTGAATTTGCTTGAAGAAACCTACTAAGATGAATGACAAAAATGATTGCGCGGATGCAGTAGGAAGAGGAGAGAAACAAGGCAGATGACCCTGCAGCGTGTTTTAATTTATTAAGAACGTGCAAAGCCTTGGTTGGCATAGAATGAATGAGAAGCAGAGGTTGTCCGGTTAGATGACAACCTGAGCGAGGATGAAATATCTATCAGCAAATTCATGCCCCAAATGCCTTGAACACCAGCCTCCAGCAGAAAAGGCCTCCTCAAGTATCCTGAAGGCGTTAAGGACGAGATATCGCAACTCCAGCTCCAGAGACAATTGTACATTTTAAGAAAGAAGTATTCCTCTACCTCTCACTCTCTCTCTCCCTCTCTCTCTCCATTCGGTAGAGTGATGCATCAAATTATACGTTAGAACATGGAAGAGTGTATTATTAATTGGTTGAGAGGTGGAGTTTTGCTTTAGTGGTAGTGATCTAGCTAGGTTACATTAACGGTTTTGACCTTGTCATAAGTGGCTCTTATTTCGCAATTATTTTTTTGTAATTTAATTGGAATTATATGAATTATTTTAGAGATACTCGAATCGGATCCGATTAGGCCGCCTAATACGTACCAGTGCTTATTCTCGGCAGGTAGGTGTCTTGTTGTTGCGCATGACAGTAGGAAAAGTACTTTGCAAGTTTAATTATGGAAAGTCACGTGAATAAGGAGAAGGGGGCAAATGAGTAAGATAAGGTATGAATTGGGACAAGGAGTCGAGAAGGAGTGAGTGATGAGGTCAGGGCAGTAAGAGTCCTACTTATTTTGAAGTATAGAAATACTGATTTGTGCACGTTCTCCGAAGGAGATTGATGTGCACTTATATTCAAATGTCATGGCTTAACTCCCAAGTGGCTATTGGTAAGATAGTGTCGGCAATATGCCCAGCTTGTTGGCCAGTGGATTTAGCTGGCTTGGTGAGTGTATTCTAACGATCGGCAGCGTGTGGATGAGATCGGCGGTGGTCATTTTGGATGAAATCTAGTAACTTGTCAGTTTAATTTGTCGTCTTAACAATTGAAGCTTGATTCTTAACGATAACAATCGTGCAAGAGTACTTCTCCTGAATGGAATATTTGCAATCTTCTAATCAAAATAGCTATCTAGAATTGGAGTTAAAATGATTAAATTAGGTCAAACTGTTGAATTGAACTTTTGTACTCACAGGTCAATCCAATTTTAACCGCCCTGTTGATCCTGGTAAGTCCACAAGCATTTAACTACAACTCACTTGGTTTATTATTGTCTAACTAACCATCAAATGGCAAAATTGGGCTAGAGGGAGATATCGAGGATTGAATCAGGTAACCTGCTTTTGGTGGACAAGACGTGGCTATCACCCATAATGTGAGTTCGTTTACTTACAAATCGTAGTATATAGAAGTGTGACTTTGTCGTAGAGAAGAGGATGCGGAGACATTTTTGACTTGTTTAAAGAGTATTACGTGTATCTTCTGTAGGGACTGTCTGCATTCAAATATCGGGTGCTTGGCAGCTGAGATAATATGCAGCATCGCCTGTGTCCCCGATATATTGTGGTTCCGCGAAAACCTGCCTAACAAGGACGGAGTTCTTAGATCCTCGGTGCGTTTAAAAGGTCAATGTGATATTGTTGTGACGAAAAAAACAATTAGTGTCTATAATGCATTGAAGTGAAGAAGTGATTTCTTAACTTACAATGAGTGCTTATTTTTGCAGTGCATATTTATCTACTGACTGACGTCTGACAGGAATCTTAATATTTTAGTTGGAAGGTTGCAGAGCTTGGAGTGGTACTTACTCCCACATGTTGGGTGACTCCAGTTCATTCAGACATTTCGAATTTCTCGTTGCCAGTCCTTACTCTCGTCTTGAAATAAAGACTTTTGTACTCTGGGTCATATTCAAGGCGCTTAATCGTGGTTAGTTCATATGATAAGAAGACGTTCTCATTTGCTTATACTAAACTGTTAAATATTCTTGTTCGGTGAACCTAAAGGTGATGTCGAGCTTACTTTCTTAAATTATAGAACCGGATGGTAGTTACGGTTTCTCCAGAAGTGTCTCCATTTCGTCAGCACTGAATGAGCACAATGACCTGAAACGATTTCTGGTTTTCGTGGCGTTTCCTAATATCGACGTGGTGAGAAGTATGCCAAAAGGATTCAATATCGACTTGTTCACTACATATTTGGAAACAGAAACGGCGGATGGAAGAATTGACAAAATCCCCAAATCCTGGGAACCGCTCTTCTCTCCTCAATCCACTTCAAGCACTGAGGTTTGGCATGAAATTTGCCAACTAATATTTCAAGCTTGAGTATTTCTATGAAGTGCGATTTTATCCCATTATATCTAGTCATTTGGACGTAAAGTTCTCAGAATTAGTTGGCCTAAGCATGGGACACGTGGCATCTGAGGAATGCATCTCAAGCTGTTCAAAATGAAAATGAGCGACTTCACCACTCATCGTAGTAATCACAACAGAAACTCGTCGTAATCAGAAGCTGAAAACTGACACCAACCGGAGGCTTATAGCAGCAGAGCATTAGAAACAGGGAATATTTCTCTGTTATGAAGGCGTTTGATATGAAGTGCCTTTGTCTTAACAGGGGGACATTTAGAATTCTGGAGACTTGAGTTGCTTTGTGGAAATTTTAATAGATGTCAATTATCTAACTGCGGTACACCCTTGATAATACAGTTAACAATCCTGCAGCAATATACAGAAATGAGTAGAGCGGGGTGCTAAGAGAGTTACTTCGTTTGAATTTCGGATTCGGCTTCGGAATGCTCGTGTTGCTGCTCCACATTTTGTTGAAGTGGGAATTCATGATTGGTGCCTTGGATGACAGGATGAATTCTTGTTCGCAGTTTCCAGTGCCTATTAGTACGGGTCTGGTTAAGTTAAGGTGGTCGGTCTTGCCACTTCAACTCATTTCTTCTTTCAATGGGTCTCGAAGGTCAAATAGTATATTTATGTCCCCATCCACTTAATCCCTAGGTGTTGTGAGAAATGAAGCCCAAGTGTGTGGAGAGTGTTTGAACATTTTATTCCCTTTATTTTGCAGACCCAACGAGTGAAAGAGGAGGATGTGATATCTAGTCTCATGAAGGATTTGTGCGACAATGCAAATTCTGTCAGCCATGCGATTAATATTGGTTGCAATGAGGAAATGAAACCACCTCTAGACTTAAGGTGGGACGTAGATTATCATTCCCCGTGGAATCTCGTTTTCCATTGTGAAAGTTGCGGTGTGACGAATACCAGTTACGATATCCGAGGGAGAACAACTCTGGATTCACTACGGGACAACAATTTCGAATCATTTGGGGATGTCAATTTTGGCCAACCTCAAATTAACATTCTCAATGAGGTAATTTTGATAGTCGGAATGATACTTTCGACTTGTCGCGGTGAAGGTGATCAGTCTTATGCACATCTTCTTACTGCTACGTGAATCCTAATAGAATTTGTGAAGTTATAACATTGGGGGAAGATGAGGGAGATTTGGTCTGTGGAAGTGGAGTTTATCACTTTTTAACCACTGCGGTCAGGAAATGAATTTGTGTTGGGGTTTTTTCCGAAAAATCTTTGCAATAGCCCCATTGAACCTGTTGTGAGCGTCGAAGATGTCATTGTTATACGTGGGGTTTCAAGCTTCTTTTGTAAGACTATTATAGGTCTTAAAGAAACCGGAACTTGGGTACTGGAAGTGTTAGTTGATAGTAGGATCTGAGGGACGGCTCTACAAGCCTTCACAGGTAGTGAGTAACTTCTAACTTCACGGATTTTGCTAGAGTTCTCATGGGATGAAAGTTGTGTCTTAAAGTGTGGGAATTGGCACTACTTTCTAAACCGTGAGATCCCAGCCATTCCAAAGCTTTCCTTGACGTTTAGATAGACTTCCCTTGTCCACAACAATGAGTACTCTTTCTTCCTCTTCCTCGATAGCATTAGGTGGCCCGAAATTGGCTTTAGGGTTAGAGATCTTGTCGGATATTTCATAATAGAAGTACTGGAGTAGAAGACGTTTGAAAATGCATGGTGTTCCCAGACGAAAGCGTCTTTGTTAAAAGATGAAATTAATGTTGTTTTAAACTTGATTGCCTTTTGTAGACCCAACTGCACGGATTGGGATATGTTGAAAGAAGGTGCGATCGAAATTTACCTCTTCTGCCGGTGATGAAAAATCGTGTACAAATATTGCAAAGTCTTTCACGCCAAATACTGTCCACTGTGCGCGATCTTGAAGTGAAAGTCCAAGTACGGAGAAGAATGAATAATGACGATGAGCTGGACTATTACACCATCCCGAGTGTTTTTCAAGTTTCGATAATAAAAGACTATTTCATTGAATAGCATGTTAAAACGGCACTTCCCACTTCGTCCCCCTCCGACTCCCGCCGCTGCATTTTATGAAGAAAAGTAGAGAAAATGGTTGTCGGCTCCCTTAGCATTATTATCTGTAACATATTCACGTTGTTATTTGTAAAAGCAAGCAATTTGATTTAAAACAAAATAACTTATCCAGTCTTATCACATACTCGTGGTCACACAAGCACAAATAAATCAGAGATAAATCAAATGGGACAATAAGCGTTGGATAGCGTGACATAAAGCCAACCATGAACCTGGGAGTAACTTCCTGAAATGTGAACTTAAGAACATAACTAAACGAGAGAAATGCAGAACTCAATGCTTCTATCATTAAAATAAAGGCCAAATCTTGGTGTTCAGACATCGTTTCCTGCTTCTCCTCATTCTTCTTCTTCTTCTTCTTCTTCTTCTTCACACTCTCCCAATTCTTACGATGGTGTACTCATGTCCTGTTGCCTTTATTCGGACGCATCTGCATAGTTAAAAGCTGGGAGAGTGTTGTCGATGCCAAGAGCGATAAGAGTAAAGCAAATCCATAAGAAGTCTCATGTTTAGTGTTAAGGTAAGGTGGATCAGATGTGGCTTGTTTTACATAGTTGGACATTGTGTCAATCGCATCTGATTAGATGGATGGGAGAAGGCGCAACTGAGGGTGGGGAGAGATCAATCATTTTCGAATTATCATGTCTGAAGGGGAATTCTCGGGCTGTCGGACTCTGGTAGTCCGGATACCACAAAGTATTTCAAATGTTAACAAAATCAAGCATTCCTAAGCTCATCACACTGATTAGATAGAGATTTCGTGTGTGATGGAGTGTTTGTTAGAAACCTGAACACATGCAATGTCTGAAATTTACGGCTACCCTTTCTAATACCAGTTTTATAGAAGTAATAGCTGAACAACTTGAAGTTTCAACGCTTTCACTTTCAACGCTCTGAGTTAATGTGGTGGCTTTGTCGCAAAGCTGTTGCTACGAGAGTTTCTGTCTGCATGAAAGCGTGTTGGATCCACAAGCCCGTTTCAAGTGTTTCACTTGATGGCTTTGGCTGGATGGCTTTGTCAAATCCTCTTCCTGCGCATGCGCCTTGTTCCCTCCCTCATTACTTTGTGTTTGTCTAAGACACACCTAGCTCTACTTAACTTTAAGAGGTCTCATGTAAGAACTGTCGTGGTTTCCTGTTAGCCTTAAGAAGGTCATTAGTTATGTGAATGGAGATCTAGTCTAAATTGGTATGGCTCCTGAAGTAGTCTTGCTGACGAGGTGTCATTTTGGAAACATAGGACGAAGGGAGCACATAATAAGAAACAATAATCTCCCAAGTATGCGGATGACCTAAGACCTTGATAGTTTCGAACTTTAACGGACCTAATTTCGGGCACTTTATGTCCACCAGTAGATATGGCTTGCTCTTAAAACGCTTGAGACTAAGGAAGCCCTATTTAGATACACCAATATATGAATGCTTAGCGTAGGCGTAGGGCTGAGAGGAGTTCATGAATGATCCAGGTGAAAGTGGCCTTTTGAAGAGATCAAATCTAAATATAACGTGTGAGTCACAGTTGATTGAGTAGACAAAGGGAGTGCATTTGACGATAAGCGTGAAATCGAACCAAGATGACCTGCAAATTGCATTGTCGAGTCGTATTAAGAGATAGGTCATTCCAGTCCGTCCAACTACTTTGACCGATTCTTGTGTATATTATTTATCCAATCAATGGCGTTTTAATCGCATCTAATTTTGTCTTTAAATTATCAGTCATAAGGAATCTAAGGGACTTGAGACCTATTTGCACCTCACGTGCTATAAATGTTAAGGGCCACCGTATTGAGTCGTGCACAATAAATTTCAAACCTGGCCAGCACATATTTCTATTGCCTTGAATCAATGGCACGATACATGGATCACTTGAAATTTGACCTTACACTTTCAAAGGCGAGGTTGTTCACTTACAATTCTATCATTGTCCTGAGGGAATAACTACAAAGCAGATGAGGCAGATATCCAAACCTCTTTGCAAAGAGATTGATATGCGATTTCTGTCCCTTTGTATTTCAGTTCAAGGTTGAACGATGCAGAGAATGTGAATATGTACTTCTTAATGAATTTCTCCTTGTCAAGTAGGCATATTTAACATTGCAACAAATAGGTATTAATTCGTATTTGACTAATGGAGGTAAATGAAGACTTTAAAGTATTTCGATATTTGGTAAAGGATTAGGGAAAGCCTTGTGGTTATCATTGGCCGAACCTCAAATAAATCTCCACTGTGCATTTGTTAAAACAGTAAAAAATCATCCACTTAACAGTTAATAAAGTTTTTAAATTACTCTCAAATTCATTTAGGAGAGCGTTTTCACGCACCCAATTTGAATAGGAGGGTGGTAGAAGGGGAGCCTTCCTGATGAGAATCTCTAATTCTTTCGCCCCCTTTATTATCCAGACCGAAGTTATTCGAATATTAATATTGACATCTTTCCTGACTACCGATTACTTGCATGAGTCAGTTAATGGCAACTTCTTTATTTGAGCACATGAAATACAGCCTTGAATGCGGCGTTGTAGATCGCTGACTCCGGATTCGTGCCGTATCCATTTCAGCACACCATTTTAATTTCTAATTTTAACCAAATCACCACTAAATGTATGCAAATAAATATTTCCTTTTAATTTTATAAATCATCTCACACAAATATTTTCTTGGCAAGCTGTGATTGTGAGTTTCCTATTGCAAAATCAAAGACTCCCCGTGACCTGAGGAAACACTGGACCGGGGAGGTCAACTGACTCAGCAGTTGACCTAACCCAACTTATTCTCCCCTACCATGTTTATCTTTCTCTGACTGTGGAATTGTTCTCTTTTCACTAGTTCAAGATTGGCCATCATACGCAACGACATGATGTCCCAGTTGCAAGCGATTCGAATATGGTCGGGTTTTCGGACAACTTCTCAAAAGTATATGAGCCAACGTGCTCTGACTAACCGGCACGCTCACATACAACTGAACAAGCAGCCTATTTGCTCCTGCTCTGAACTGGTTCAAACAACCACTGACTCACATCCTTGGCTACTCCTTCACCTGTCTGTACTGCCGCTACTCCAATAACGCTCTAATCGCAGTTGACCCAGTCTTATCCTCTAAATTCATTAGTCCTCTAACAAACTGTTGACTCTGGTGCCTTAGCTCTTACAGGCCAAAGTTGGACAGATTAGGTCAATGAAGGTGATAGTATTGTGGATTAGAAAGTTAGGAGGATTGTTGCCTGTAAAAGTAATGAGTCACTGCACGTATCCGGGACACACACTCTCTTGCTAAATAAATAAGGTCAAATATCATCGGAGTTGACACAAAATGACCCTTTTACCGCCCTATTAACTAAATTTGTTGTGCACTCGTTCCAAGTTAAAATTCGGAGGTTTGCAATAAATTCGATATGTCCTTCAGTCTCTTTTGATTCTCAAAGTAACCAATTTTACCAACTGTCGCCGAAAATTTTTCGAAGTAATTTGAAAGCTGAATGTAATGCATTACATTTTATTCATTAATCACTAAGTTATTTAAGAGAGTACTCAGATGATTGATGCAGATTCAGTACGCGTTTTCTTCCCATAAGAAGTTTCATCAGAGATATTCAATCAAGTTTTGGATGAACAGCTGTACAGAGGTTCACGAGAACAACTCGCAGCCTTTCTCACGTTACTCCCTTCCCTTTGTCGTAGGACCTGTCCCCTTCCCCCTCTTTGCCTGTTTTTTGTTCACTTCGTCTTACTAGAATGGAACACCGTATCCATTATTGATTTCACAAGAATGTCTTCATAGTCTGTTCTCTCGACAGCCTTCACCTCCGGTTTCGGTTTCGATTCAATGGCTGCTGCAGGAACTAGTTCAGGATGCTGTTTCCTTTTCTCACCCTCTTTCTCATCGTTTTTGCTGCACATTTGTGTCATTCTTCTGCGGAATCTCATTCTGCTTCATATTCTTCCAAATGGCTATTGATTCCGTTACCTCACGGACTATTGAGTTATTCTTTTAGATGACGTTCTTTCTGTATTCTTGTTTCGTTTGGCACTTTGTTCTCTTATGTTCTTGCTTGTCACAAATTGCATTCGTGAGATTTGTACTGACAGAATCGGTAAAGTGCAAATTATCACAAAGTCACCATTCAGTTTGAGCCTAACGTAGATATGAAATACTTCGGAACGGTGTGTCTAGATGTTCCTCGTGTAATAAAGTTGTTTTACTAACTGTTACGCTTGAAGATTATTACTACAACCGTGTTATAAGCTTTCTGGACAAATGCTGGCATAATCTATATTGAGACATGTCAATGAAGCCCTGAAAGATATATCAAAAGCATTTACAAAGGTGAAATTATTGGCCAATATGTTATTAACGTTTATTAACCATCTCAACTTCGACGCATCTCAACACAAATATTTCGTAATTTTGAATTTCAATACTGGTTACTCTTTAAGACCCAACTCGATAATCGGAAGGGAAGCGTGTCCCGAATTTCGAATACATTCACATAGTTGAAGTACTCATACTCAAACTAGAATCTGCCATTTAAAAATGCCTACTTCCCTCAACTTTGTTCTTAATTCATTTTCAACTTCTCTATGGAGTCCGTAGAGAGAGCCTTGTTATCTCAACCTACTATGCGTCATTCCTTCAAAGAATTGACAGTCTTGGAATTCTAACTAGTCAGTTAATTGCCAGAATTTATTTTGTATAGCCAGGGGGTTTTAATTTCACGTTGTTATTTAATGGTCTGAATTCGGAATATTTAGATCTGAGAATATGTTAGATTCATATTATAAACCTAGTGAATAAAGCTTACGGAGTCCTGCTAACTTGAAGTATTTGACCATCTCATCTCTGCTATGTAGAGGCTGTAGACTGTTGAATATCATGTAAGATCAATTTCCTTATTAACCAGTGGGAGAAAAATGAAATGAAGTGGACTCTTCTAGGTTAAAAATAGACCTATAAGCACTGAACATCGTTGACAAGCGTATGGTGCAATCCAAGGGACGAATCAGGAAATTCAAATTTTGGAACGTGACGTATCCATTTAGCAAATATTATACCACCCGAACCCAAACTCAAATAAAGTTAGACTCTTCCTTTGGTGCTGCTCTGAGTATCGTCTTCATATCCTTCCCTTTATCATTTGTTGAACATTCTGTTAACCGATTTCAGTTGATTTACATAATTAAAAATAGCACATTTTCTATCATATTGTGGGCAATAAAATCAATAATGACCATCTAAGGAGACCTTTCACCATCAAATTTTGTTTATTTTTTTCTTTTACTACTTCAGAAGTTTGCCAATTCGAAATGGTTGCTTTTTAATATATGTCAGTATTCGTCAATGTGGAAATTTGTTCCATTGGCTAGCCCACTTATTCAGTGTATTATTGTCTTTCAGTTGTTCGATTGCTGACAAGATGTCAAAAAAACGGTCCTAATGATATCAAATTAAATTATTCTGATATGTTCTATTCTGTGGGATTCCTAGAACATATCTAAAGGGAAAGGAGGTTATTTTCACGCTTTTGTGATGAGAATGCAAATGCATTAGCATTTTGGTAAATTGTTTTGATATTGTACTGGCCACTTTTAAATAGTAACTGGTACAACGTGCTGGGTATCTTTGTACCTTCGTATCTTGGATATAGCCTCTTCGATATACTGAGATGTAGGTTAAAAAGGGGCAAGTGGCTTGTGATTTCAGAATTCTTTATATTCATTACCACTTATAGTTCCAGTAAGTCAAAAAATATCACTAGAATTGCTTAATTGACTTTTAAAAGTGATTTATTCATGTAGTGCGGTAAAGAAAACTTCGCGGATTGAACCACGAAAGCTACTTCCACTGGATTCGTCCTCGTCATCATTCTTAATGGTTGCTTCATATAATTTGTGTTTGTGTTTCTGAAATTTAATGTTACCGTATTTGTGAAGCGGCGTTAATCCCTGTTAGAGTTATTTTTAGGGTCAGACCATTTTAGGCAAGATACTTCCTTCCAAAGTCAAACAGAATGCAACAGCTATTCCTGAGTGTGAAAGCGAAGAGTTTAGTAGGAGTATATGTTTGTTGGCCAATTAGAAATGAGGAAAGGGAAGGAAAAGTTGTTGAAGACTATAGGCGAGCGTCTAAACAGAGAGAGGATACTCCGGGTTGTTAGAGACTGGTGAAATAAGGTACGATTTTGGAGAGCGACTGATCCTGTGTGATTGTAGTATTAGTAATCAATCAAAATTTACTGAGGGTTAGGTATGTCTTAGTACATGCACCAAACATAAAGAGACCAAGCAGAGTCAGCTGACATTTTCTAGATTATGGAAGATGAGCGAGAAAGGTTTAGGCTTCATTTCACTTTTCATGTAGAGACTCTCTCAAATATCCGGCCGGATATCGGCCGCTTGTTGGGGGAGATAGTCCGCAACTTCACTTGCATCTCAGACAGATTGTGACTTGCTAAGGGCTTTGAAAGCTGGAAGAATTGATAAATATTTTTGAGTAGTTTATCATAAACTGATTTAAAGTGGAGTATTTCTGTTATTGTCTTAAATATAGATTTGGATGCTGCAATGTGGGTCTTCATTATTGTCTTCTCCAGACAAATGCAGTGATCTAAAATTATTTCTGGATTCTGCAGCGCTTTCGGATATCAAAGATGTTCAGCAAAAGATTTGACTCACGTATTAAATTTCTCATTTCATGGGAGGCTCTTTTCCACTCTCCTTCTCATTAGTTTTGTTTACTTTGTCTTTGGTTATTTAATTACTATTTAGTGAATTAGTATTTACTGGAATGTTGTTTTACTTTACCCAATTTAAGGTAAGCGCATTAGATGAGTAATATACAAATGAATAGATAAATATGAAGAAATGTGTCGCAATTAGACTGCTCGGAACCCCCTCGTTAATGGAGACTGAAGTTTTTCTGCAGCAATTATAATAAAAAAACAATAAATTATACAATTTTCTCCTCAAAAGTTGCCTGGTGTCACACTAATTTGTCTTACTGAGGCTATCTGAGAAATCTCCTAGTATTGGTTAATTCGTATTATATTCATTAAGTCTGTCCCAACCAGTACTTCCATTAACAGTCCTCCCCCCCCCTCCCCTAGATATTCGCCAATCAGAGATGCCACCCAGTTTTCTTCTACTTTATATGAGAAATTTTATCGTAATCTAAGTATTTCCCTTTTACACTCTGCGCCAAAGCTCGATGTTTTGGATGAGTAACTAGCAGACAAATTGAAGTGGCAATTTCTAATTCTTTGCAATTGAAATACCGGACGAAGACCCATGCTATTGTCCAAATCAGGGGGAGCCACTGTACACAACTCCTTTTTCGGTCTGCAGCCGTAACTTTCAAATGGAAAACGGCTCCAACGCAGATTTATCTGGGCACATGTGGTCACCCACCGCCTTGTTAGACCGAAACTCTAGAGATCAAGCACAATCATTGTCCCGACCATTAACTCGGACACTCCAGAAGACCCGCTTGACTACTTCCCCAATCCCAGTGCTTAGACGCTTTTCTATGAAAGAAAATTGATTTTTAATAACTTAATGCTGTATAACGCATATTAGAATAATTTTACTACTTCTGAAATTTTAGTACTATTTGCATTGTTTATAAATCTGAATCTTGACAACATAACTGTTCTTATTCTTGATATATTTATTTATTTTTTTACATTTATATATAATAACGAGGCCAATGACTCAAATTAAAAAATTTTAATTAAAGAGCTCTCTTACAAACAAATATATTTTTTTAAAAAATAAATGACATTTCAAAAATAAAACCATTTTGGAACTTCACGACTCCAAATTAATATTCATTTGGACATCTAAAACAGGAGATTCGAAAAAGTTAACAATATTCCTTGTAAATATGCAGTATCTGATAGAATGTAACTTGAAACTACCAATGGCTGAAATTTTGGTCTTGGCTGCATATTTCTACAAAATCATATTCTATTTTTATTCAAAATAGCCATATTCATTTACTTTTATTATACATTTACTTTTCTTCATAAAAAATAGTAAATTTCAGTTAATCTACTCAAAATTTCTAAGCTTACTGTTCTTACTTTCATTCTTCTTTTCTGCCCTGTTTTGATAAAAGTCTCTTTATTAGGCAAATAAGGATATTTTTTAATTTCATGGCAGTTCGCTCCCTCCTTTGGCTAAAGGATTCTTTGGTCCAAGCGTTTATTTCCAAATGGCTCATTATCCTTCAACCATATCAGATGTAATAAGTTTAAATTCAAATAAATAAAATTTGAATAAATGAATGATGTATCTGTATATGATCTCTATTTTTAAAACTAAAATGATATTTATTTAAAAAAAAATATTTTTAGCATAAACAAATAAGTATATTAATCTTAAAAGAAAAAAGAGAGGCTGTTTTGTAGTAAAAACCTTGATAAATGGTGAATAAGGAGGCAGACAATTTAAACTTTAAAAAAAAGATAGAATTTCGTCGCTGAACAGATGCGTGTGCTATCGAATTCTTAAAAGTATGCGCCAATGCAATTAATGGAAGAAATTTCGAGAAATGTTTAAAGGAGGGCAAACGACATACGTTGTTCCAGACCGGTGAATACAGTGGACTGGCCTAAGAATGGAGATTCATCAAATTTCGGATCATAAACTTTTCTTCGATGAATGGCAAATTCAAGCCTTTTATTCAGTCGCTCCTATTCTCCTTAATAACAATCTGGCTTTTCCATCATCTCGATTATGTGTAGGTTTGCTTTGGAAAACATCTTTACGTCAATTAAGCGAATTAGAGAAACCTCTTTCAGCTTTTGGATCAAGGCAAAGTTCGCTGACCTGCAAAACCAGCTTTTCTGCAAACAAATTAAGAACGAATAAGATCAAAATTTTCACTTTTCATGTTCCTAACTTTAGGAAATCCTTCAAATATCGCTATTAAGTTATTTTCTTTTTCTTCAGCAAATTTTCACAGCTTTTCTATTGTTTCTATGGGATACTTTCAATTTTTTCAATATTTATGGTAATTTTCGTAGCCATGGTAAAAATATATTGAATGATCTCCCAGCAGGGGAGAGAAAAATCAATTTCATTGTTAAATTAAAAATTTATTACAGTTTAATTAGAATAATTTTAATATTAGTAAACGATTCATCTTTAAAGAATGCAATGTAACTAAAACTCCAATGAATAGATTGCCTTGGGGATTTTGTACGAATGGAGTATTAGATGTCTGAGGCACTAGAACCAAAAATAATTAAATTCGTGTATAAAAATAATATTAATCTAATCAAAGTACTATACATAAGATAAAAATGTTATGGTCACGTAAAAAGAAAAAAATATCAAACACTTTTCAGCATTGGTACAACATTCAGCAGATTATAAGTTTCAAATTCTAAAAAAGGAAAATTTTCTGAGATTTTTTACCCACCTGGATTTTGAACTGAGGTACCACTTAATATTCCTGCAAAATATATAAACAAATGAATTTTCACCTGGGTATTTTTTGCAAAAAATATACTTTTAATTTCAGCTAATAAGAGAAGTCAAAGTTAACTATTGTAATAATTGTGAAAAAATAATATCAAATACGTATGTGAATCAGTTATTATAATTCCAAACTTCTAAATTTATCAGTTTCAAAAAAAGCTTTATAATTAAATTTACTTAAACAAATTCACTCCACACCATTGTCTATTACCGCGCTGGGGTAAATGTAAATATTGTTGTTATATGAAATGAAAACATGACGTTCTCGAAGTAGCAAAAAATGAATTCTTTTACATTTAACAGAAACTCATTAATTTAAAATATATTTTTAATATGTATAATGAAAATATATATTTATATGAATGGTGTATTTCTGCATTTAGAAAATTGGCGCAAAAAATTTTCGTTCATTTTCGTAAATACATTCAATTAAATCCGCGATAAAATCGGGTAAAATATAAAATTGTAGCAATTAGTTTGTAACAAAAATGTTAAAAAATTAAAGTTTAAACTGAATTTATATGCTATTGAGTTTTAAATTCTCAGGATTTTTTATTTTTCATCCGTACCACAGAGGCACATAATCTCTCAAAAACCGGTTCTAATAATAGAAGCAATAATTCACATATTTTGATTATAGTTTTGAATATTTGTTGAAATATTAATTAATAAGCTGAGTTAATCTTTTTTCTAATCATTTCAGAAAATTTTTTGAGGTTCTCTGAATAGCTTTTTTATTAATTATGAAAAAATTGTATATTAAAATTTGAAGATATAGTTAAAGATTGTATAAGTAAAGTTTAAACAAAATTAATTATTTGTTTCTAGAAAATTTTAAATTAAATAAAACAGTTTTATTTTATATATTAAAAAAGGTTGTTGTATAAGCTGCGGCAAGAAATAATCCTTCGAATTTAATAAATACACTTTAATGTAAATCTTTTTAATTAAATCCGAGATGATTTTTTGTTAAATATATAAACTTGAAGTAGTTAGTTCACATTAAAAATGATAAATAATTTTATGCTTAAAATAAATTTGCGTGCTATCATCTTTGACACAATAGGTAAATATTTAAATAAGTAATTGCAACGAGTTCTGATAAAACAAAAAAGTAGCTTACATGGTTTGTTTATCATCTTAACAATTTTTTATATGTTAAATACTATGCGGTAAATGAATAAAAAAGTTAATCATATATTTGTTTAACCTTTTTGCTTTCGTTGCGAAGGAATAAGATTACATCCTTTCATTTTTACTGTACATTTTAAATATAAATATTATTATTGTACTAGTTTAATAACGCACCAATTTGTTGATCTTCGTGGGAATGTAAACTTCCTGAAAAAGTTTTAAATTTTGATTAAATAAGTGAAATTGAGAATAGATCATACTAGTATTTAGTGACAAATTTAATATTTCTGATCTATTGAAAATTAACACTAACTGGCTTTAATTGTTCGAATCATTTACTTGTCAAACGCAAAAAAGCTAAAATTGAATTATTTTTTATTTTCTAATTAAAATTACGCAAACATTAAATTTTCACTAAATCTAGTATAATAATCTCGCATCTGACAACTGGCGCTTTTTTCAGAAGCATGACCAAACACATTTCATATTTTTTTACAATTACAAAAATAAATGCCATGTTTTGTTAATTTGTAATCAAAATATAAATACTTTGTCGTTACAATTTTATGAAACAGTTCCATTTTTCTCTTTTATGTATTAATTTGTTCCCGTAACATTTTTCTTAGGTTTTTTTTTGAAATTTTGAAAAATTAATTCAAATTTTTTGAAGCAGTCCAAAAATTATTAAAACTTTATAATGGAATTAAATTCTTAAAAACGAAATATTTGATTTCACAGCTGAAATAATTATTCGTTCACTCTGCACTAATTTTAGGTTAATAATGTGACTTTAATTTAAAGGTTCAAATAAAAGATTCACTGAATTCCTATTGGTTACTTAATCGCTCTTTTAAATCACCGTAAGCAGCCCACTAATTATAAAGTATTAATTACAATAAATTGAGTGATACATGTTACACCTTATTTAGAGAAAATAACATGTTTGTCTTAGATATTTTCTCACATTATTTGTATTTACCTTAGGAGTTAAGCTTTGTCTAATAATAAATATATAATTATATTATTTCAATAATTCAAAAATGTAGAAAATTATTGTCACACTCGCATTCTTCAGCTGCTATACAGATCTTTTTCAATTTAAATATCATTAGAGCGAAAATGTAGAAGGAGACTTTAAAAATTTAACTAATATATAAAGTTTTAAAAATTAATGCATATCATCAATATAATGTATCATCCCTTTTAGAATACCATCATTAATGGTTAATTCTATTTGAATTACCTGCTCAGGCTTGCAAAAAGGTATAAGTGGATCAAAGTTTTTGAAATGCTCGTTAACAAATTCAACTGGTAAGCAAACTTTTAATATCATAGACATGATCCCGATCAAGAATTTGGGGCTAGATTTTGATATTTGAAATCCGGAACATCACTTGTTGAAATGTACGCCTTTGTCAATTTAGATAAATCAATGCTTCCAGCTCCATGATGAAGTAGGACTTTTGACTTCTTGACTTCCTTGCGTATTTTTCAATTCCTTCCACCGTTTTGCGCTCTACCGACTTGGTTCGGAGTCTTTAATGCTGTCTCATGATTTAAACTAGCAAATATTATTTGATGAGCCGAAAACAAATATAATACTTATTTTGCTTTCTTATGATTCAAACATTTAAAAGGAAAATCATATGGTAAATAGAAATTTAGTGGTTGAATATATGATCATAAAATAATATTAACTGAATTCATTCAGGATATCGTTAATTTAATAAAATTCTATTTAAAAGAGCTTTACTAACTTATTATGTATTAATAGTAAAAATTAATCAGTAACTTTAAAATTTATTGAATAAAAGATTCAAATATGCTTTAAATTAATGGGCAATAATTATACGTATGTACAGAACTAATAAATATCTGATAGTGCCGGAGTAAAAAAAGATGCTAAAATGAATAATTCCCAAGTTTAAATTAATGAATGATATCAAATATTTTATCAATAAATTTTTTAATATTTTAATTACAAGTAAATTTTTAAAGCTTATTTGAGAAAAATCACTCTCAAGTGGGAATAATTGGTGGATGAAAATTTATTTCAGTTTAAAAATTAACTAAATTTTTATAAGAAAATTATTATGAAGGAAGTTTTGCTATTCCACTCTTTGCAGTTAATGTGAATTTTGCTAAAAATCTAAAGTTTAATATTGTCAAATTGTTATAAGCTAATTTAAAATGCTCTCATTTACTCGTTATACTGAATTTTTGCTGAATAAAATACCTTTTCATTTAATAATATTTAAGTCATTAAACATTAAATTATTAAATTGTGCATGTGGGCTTGTTTTAACCGAAATAAAGATCAACCCATGGCTAGCAACGTACCCGGTGATATTGTTGATGTAGAATCTTGCGACTGAATACAAAAAATAAATTAAGAAATAATTAATAAGGTAGTATTATTTATTTTTATCTGTAACTTTAACAAGTTTCATATTTAAGACAATAAATATTTGATAAATAAGTGAATAGCCTAAAACAATTGAATTCATTGACAAAAGCAATTAAAACTTGTATGACATACAAAGTTCGGTGGCTGCGTATTCGATCGCAGATTCGATGACTAAATATTCAAACACGATTTAAAAGTTTAATTAGACAACCTAATAAAAATACAGTTTTACATATTGAGTTTTAATATGCAAATATATTTTCAAAACCAAAAATATATCGAGCGTATTTTTGATGTGAAGGAAACGAATGCTCTGACGTTGATACATATTACTGAATAATATACCACTGGTCATCCACAGATTGGATCCTCCGTATTTCATATATTTACACCTCGTAATTGCTGTCTACTTATTCAAACAAAATATTTTACTTTGTCACGCTGGACATACCTATTGGCTGGAAAATAATTTTTGTGTCCTTGAATCTATCAATGGATTACATTTCTCCTATTTTTAACCATCAACCGTAACTAAAACGTGTATATTATAAAGAAATTTAATTTGTGACTCCTCGATGTCGTAGACTCTTTTCCAATGAAAGTGAGATGAGAAGACACTGACGGATCGCTCACTACTAAACCCAAAGATCATCTGCCAACTCGTTTATCTCTTTGTCCAGTAGATGGGTTCCAGTTCTTAAAAGAAGCCGAGTTTTCCTGATTTTCAACTGTCTAAATAACCTTCTTAAAAGTAAACATAATCTTTCAACAGTTAGTGCCAAAATTATGCAGAAAAAAATTGAATCCTCGAGTTGGTAGGCACTGAACATTATAGACAAGCATTTGCTGCAATGCAGTGGACGACTCGTGAAATTTGAACATTGGAATGTGGACTGCCCATTTAGTGAATACTGTACAATCCGAACCCAAAAATTCTATGAGTTTAGACTCTCTGGTTGATCTTGTCATCTTTTTCTTGACCCTGTCCCTCTTTTTATTTGTTAGAATTTTTGTTAACTGATCTTCCTTGCATTTTAACTAACGATACTGTCATCACAATGATCACAGCCAAAATTTTAAAAAATTTCATTTGATTTTCTCTGATCTCCTATGGTATTTTGACAAATCAGGCAACAGTAATTGATCTTCTGATGAACCATCTCAGGAGAGAATCATTATAAAAAATGTATACCATTTAAACCGCATTTGCAGACTTTGAAAGTTAAATTTAATATACATTGCTAATTGATGTTTTTTCAATCTGGAATTTCTTATTTAACGCCTCATTGGAAGTATTTCCATCCGGGTTTTAGAGCTGGATGGATGATTAAGTACTATGTCAATTTGTCTTGCGATGCCACTAGAAGTGAGTGCTTTGAAAGTACATATTTCGAATAAGGACGGCAAAAGAGAATTTGGAACAGAGATCAATTCTTTTAAATAAAACAATTATCAAATCAAATCTTCACAAGCTACATTTTTATTATTAGTCATAAACGCTAGTTAATATATAAATAAGCAAAAAAATTCAAAAAGGTTATCTTTAATTCATTTCGTTGCTTAATAAAAGTTTGAAGAAATCGCATATTTGCAATAGTTATATGAAATTATATTATATATTATATGATATTGTATATATATATATATTATATTATATGAAATCGAACTTAGATTTTAAAAAATCCATCTTTGTTCATTACTTGAACGCAACCACGTCGAATTTTGTTATGACTTCACACATTTTAAGCGGTTGCATAAATAAAACTTTTTTGAAATATTAATTTATGAAATTTTTAATGAAAAAGTACGTGGAGATCCCAAATCTATTTAAGTGCCTTGATGAGCAAATTTTATTCTCTACTTGGTCCACATCTGCACGTTTCAACCGTCCACTAAACCAACATCCTGTGCTGGATTTGCTATTTCGTGAGTAAACTTTTAATAGATTTGGGTAATAAAATGCTAACATTAATTAAATTCTAAATATGTAACCCCCACATACACGCTTGCTCTAAATCTGTCTCTTAAAGAAATATCAAAGTTATAAAATAGGATTGATAGTTTAAGCGGAAGATGAATAAAGTACTAAGATAATATTAAAGATGTTATGTAAATTAGAAATTTTAAAAATATTTTCTTCTTGACGCATGGATATACCCGATTGCTGAACTCGATCTTTTGTGAGACATTCTGCTTGTGAAGTCACTATTTAAAACAAATAATTCAATTATTATTAATTTAAAAATAATTAATAAATGATAATTTTCATTATCTTATCACATATTTAGTTTAAACTACATTGCTGGCAAAACCGTTGTTTTCCTCAAGAAGTGCTTTTATCTCAGCTATTTTGATGATATTTAATTTAAAAATATTATTTACCATTCAATTCCATTTAAGTTTCAATTTCTGTAACAAAAAATTTTTAAAGTTACTTTTAATTAATTTTTCGATATCAGATTAAATTGTTTTAATTTAACACAAATAAATTTTATTTTACTATACGGATAACTATCAATAGGAAAGCCATAAAATAAATAAATAAATAAAATTAATACATTTGAGCAGAAATGAAATGAATTTTTCATTTTGCAGAAAATTTAAGTAGACCTCTTTGACACAATTATTTGAGTTATTGAGATTTTAATCTATTTACAAATTTATTTGTGAGTTTAAGGAACGATGGAAAGGAGGCAACATTGAGTTAATAAAGACGAAAATACTTCAGGCGTATTTATGCATATTAAAATGTGCTCACATATATGACATCTAGCGTTCATTTGTATTAAAATTAATAATAAAATTATTTTGAATGTTGGATAAAATAGCGGCAGAAGCGGCAAATACTAATCTTAATGAGTACTTAAGAAAAAAACAACTCCAAAAGTTATATTTTCATTTGGCAATAAGTAAGAATTTTATATCTACCATTCAGTCTACTACGTACCCATAACGTATTTTAAATTGATGAATTATCAAGTTGCTTAATCTGGAAAGTAATTGTCATGCAAATGCATCAAGACGTCCAGATCGTTATATCTTCGCTGTTAGTTAGCTACAAGTATTATCAACTTTTCCTTCACTATCAAAAATTCTAACTCCATGGAACTGAAACGCCTCTAATGCAATTAGAGTTCTTAAACAAAATTAGATTTTTAAATATTTGTGTTTTGCTGCAGGCAACTAAAAAAAGATAATTTTTGATCTAATCCTTCAACTTTCAGGCCTTTCTCACAGCCCTTCTGCTTTTTATTTGACGATAATTTCATATAATTAAAAATGGAATATAACACTTAAATAATTATGATATGTAATAATAGTGCAAATATATATTTACTCTAAATGATAAGAAATAGGCTTTTGTACCCTCCTCTTCTTCTCGTATAACTGAAACCTGATAGGCTCCTAAAAAATAGTCGAATAGAGTCGTGTTATTGAATCATCAGTAAAAAACAGGGTGTCTTTTGGTTATATTTATGCAAATAAATGAAGACTTTAAAGTTTATAAATCATTTGTACCACTGAATTCAACTTCCTAATTTTGGTACAAATGAATATTTCATATGCAGCTAGGAATTGACAAACCTTTCGACAGCTGAATTCGTTCTTCAGAAAAAATCTCCAGCTGCGAATCCACCACTAAAAATAATATGATTGGAAAAATTTCCAAAAAATTACAAAAATATTATTTATAAGAAACTTAAATTGTTATAAATCAGCTGTAAAATATACTTCTTAGGAGTCCTTCTTCTTTAATTTTAATTTTATTATAAAGAAGGACATAATTATTATCAAATAAAAGAGTCAATTCCCCAGTTGCAGCAAATCTGGTTTATACACTAGGAAAGAATTTTATTGTTGTAATAATATATAATATAATAATAGTTTTAAAGAAATCGGTAATTCCGGAAAAGCTAATGAAGGCGTCTTTTTGCAACCGTATTTTCCTATTCCTACTTCTAAATTTACTTTATTACTTTGACAGAAAAGATTTTATTATTCATGTTTATGTTAGAGCATCAACAATTGCAAAAAATTAAACAGTAAATGTATTTTTTATGTATCTTTCGCCTTTGAGAAATGGTAAAAATATATATATATATATATTTAACAGTTTAGAAGTAATAAAATTGTCCTGAAATTCCAAGGAAAAGTTAGCATAAATGTCGACAAAATACTTAAATTGGAAATTTTATCTAAATTCAGTGTCTATTTTAAAATTATCAATAATATGCCTGTCTGTAAGCCTACATGTCATTTAAAACCATTCACCTGCAGAAAGTTGGCTAATATGCATTCTATCTGTCCTTCAAAACAATTTAGTGTAACTCTCATTCGTTAAAATGCTTTCCTTTTTCCAATCTAGCCTGCCGATACAATACTTGGTCACATACTGTAAAACTGTAGAGTAATTTGAAGCAAAACCTAGAGCAGTTAAATATGAGCATTATTGAAAAAATATACTATTGTCGTATATTTTCATGATAAAAATTCTTATCATCCATATAATAAAACCTTATTTAGAACTTTATTAAGTAGATATTTTAAAAGTGTATAGACTTAGACGTACTAAAACTATCTTTTCCTATTAGGAGAAGATTTTTAACAATAAAATGAAATTTATTTTAAATCTTAGAGATAAATTAATTGAATTGATTTAACTGTTATTTGGTGACGATTTAAGTAGAAAGTCAAAGCTTCGTTTATTTCTATTTCTTTGATATTGTTAAAAAATGAGGTAATAAGATCAGATTTAAAAATCACCATTTTTTTCAATGATATGACGCAGTTGCATCCAAATATTTTAATTTTGATTTAAAATAGATAAATTCGACTTTCATATTCCTGATGTTTACTTGATTCCTCTAGTGAAGCAATAATATGAGGCTGAAACTCCTCCCAAACTGAAATATTTTAAAAATTATTGATTGACGCTATATATATTTTAAAAAGAAATAAATACCGAAAAATTTGCTCTTAATGTGCTTACATAGACGATCTCGCTTTGTTTTAATCAGGTATTCTAGTACCAGTGTATCAGCTATAAAGGGAGAAATAATAAAATTATACTAACAAATTATCATTATTATTTTTTATTATTTAAAGTTTATAAAGTTAACTTTTTCACTATTATGACATTATTATCTCCACTTGGGTTTGAAAACTTATTTTCGATTCACCACTTCACGTTGCCTAAACTCTTTTGAATGTATATATAACAATATTGACAATATTATCAATTTTTATCCATAAAATTGTTTAATTGTCTAAATAATTAATATTAAATCTTAAATTTTGATGAAATTAACAGACTTTAGCAATTATTTAAAAATAATTTTATTATTCATATACATATGTATCATTTCTAACTCATTTGAGTCAAAGTTCAGTTGTTTCCATTTGAAACTTATTCAACAATTTTGTGAATTTTTTAAAATTGAATACTTTTTGAAAGTGAATGATATTGTATCTCTGCATTTATGAATTCCTTTTTCTATTATACATTTTTAATCACCTTGTCCATTAAAATCATGCTAAAAGAACAAGGCGAGTTCAATTACTCTCAAAATTTAGATCTGATCAGATCTGTCAAATGAACGTCTCAGATGCAAAGTTTTGTCCGTTCCACACTTAACGCTTAGAAGAGGGAAGCATAAAACATCAGATTTAACAAATTCTTCCACGGTTTGCTGAGTACATTATCTTCGGTAAACATTTTGCAAAAATTGTAATTGTAAAGTATAATTATTTATTAAAATATTTAATTGATGTTCGATATCAATTGTATGTTTAATTTTAAATTTTCCAATAAAAATTTTAAAATAAATATTGTATTTTCCATATCAATAAAGTGAAAATCGCTCCCTTACCTCTAATACCAAATCAACTCTACTTTACTCACATTACAACCCATGATATCATATTCAATTCAATTTAAAATTTAACTTTTATCCAAAAATTATGATTTTTTAAAAATGTTAATGGGAAAAAATATATTTTGCAACAGTATAAGCGTACTTGCAATTCTTGTTTCCTCTTCTGAAATGAAAAATAAGAACATTAATATATTACTTAAAGACTTCATCTTGGATAAACTAGAATTAAAAAGAAGAAATTGGCATTTTAGCCGCCTTTCTAATTATTTGCTGCCAGGCGCAAACTTTCTGTGAACTGTAAAATTACAAAAAGGTAGATGCAAATGATGAATATTTATGTGGATGAAACAGTCGAAACCAGAGCCTGGAAGGAAGCCGAAACAAAGAATGGAATGCAGCTTCGCAGTCTCCTCGTATCAGGCTTCTAATATCTGAGAACATTCCTGTGTGTTCTTCTAACAAAAGCGTTTCGTTAATATCATTTTCACATGAATTAAAACTTTTTTTTCGGAATTTAAATAATCTTACTTTTAATTGGAACATATGAGGCAAAATATTGTTTAAATTCTGACTGACCTTTCTGTCGATTTGTTACAATTCAAATGTGAATTAAATGATTAGCCACCGTAAACATTTTTATGTGCACAAATAATTCTTTTCAGACTCACAGCAGAGTAAAAATGAAATTTATTGCCAGGACTAAATTTTGCCAATTGTTAAAACTTTAATAATAAGTAATCGTGGGGACAACGCAAAAGTACAAATAAAAATTATGAGAAATCAAACACGTGATTGGTTAAATGGTGAATATTTAAACAGTAAAGTAAGTAATATCAAGCAAAATAGATTATCATCAATCAAAATTTAATATTTAAACAAAAAAATAAGTTTTCTGAATGGATTGAAATATAGTTTGAGGCCGATAAAAGTGATTTAGATCCATGATAATCGTATTCTGATAAATGAGCAAGCATGCAATGGAGTCTTGTCAAAAAAGCGAAAAAATTAATGCTTCCTGTTATCAAAAATTTCTCATTTTTATATTTTGATAAAAATGCAGAAATGAAAATATGCCTCTTTTTTGAGAATTTATGACCTCGTATAAAGATAAGTAGTTCGGAGTGGGAGAGAAATTTTGTTTAAAGTTTAAACAGTTAAATTCACAGTCAAATAAATTGATCAAATAAAATAATTAAAGTTTGATAAATTTATGTAAGAATGATAAATATATAAATAAATTATATATAAAATATTAATCAAAAATATCCGCTGAACGTTAAGAACATATTAAAAATTTTAATATTGGATCGTAAAAAAACCAATCGAATTAAAAGTACTGTAGTAAATAGTAAACCCAACTGCATGGTCTATTTATGATAAAACTAATTTATTATGACATTTTATCCCCATATATGGATTTATTAATCCGATTTCATATTTGATCACCTCGTGTGCCCGTTGTTTCAACTAACCGTGGGTCTCAACTGTAAATTCAATTCCCACCAATAATGTAAATCAATAAAAATATATTCATTAATTACGACAAATTGATCAAAATTATGCTCATAAAATGGGGTACCTTGTTTGTTCTGCTTTGCAAGTTTATTTCGATTTTCCATATCTAAAAGATGTAATTGTTTTTTTTTACAAGTAAATTTGTCTACACTTGTGATATTTTTGCAAAAATAAACAAAATCAGTGCCTCGAAAAATGTATCTTACATTCCATTTTAGGAGGAATAATTCCAGCTTCAATTTTCTATCCTGATTACAAATTCAAGACCTTCGGCCCAAAGACCGTCTGATGTTAATATGAAGAGTGCAATTGTTGGGCTAAATTAAGTATTCGGAATCAATATTTCACCACAATTTGTCATATTTAATTACGCGCTCAACAAATTTTTTAAATCAAATTTACAAAATTGTGATTAACCAACTTTAGTTGAAGGGCTTCTTGCAAGAAAAGGTAGGAGATAGCCTGTTTATAGTACTTATAATAAAGGGATTAAGTAATTATATCTAAATATTTTGATTGCTGGTAATTACAAAAGGACATTATCTTTTGCATCAATTTAGTTGTGATGGTACAAAATTCATGTGAATTCTTTCAAGTAGGCAATTACAAAATTTATCTTGAGAGGCACCATTTGATCTAAAATTGGAATAGAATATTTAATTGTTGTGTTTTTTTGTGTTTTTTTTTGTTTGTTTGTAATGTAAATGTTGATTTATTAATGAAAAAGTATGCAAGAACTATTTGAAAGAGTAAATCATATCAATAGCTAAGAGGAAACAATGATTTCTTTTCTGTGGACATTTACATTCCATTGGCTGCTTTGGGCTTCATCATTTTCGTTAGAGTTCTCTTGAAGTGGAGAATTATGCTTTTGGAAACATGATTCGACATTATTCACAGTTTTAATCGTGACAACCTAGCCGGATCACGAAATTCCCTTGTATCTCGATCGACTTTTGTGTAAGCCTTCTATTGTTCTCTTTCGCAGTCGAAGGACTAAAAAGTTTCGGGATTAAAGAAATGGAGAGAATATTCAGAGCATTTCTAAAGCTAGGTCTGAGAATATTCATACATTTTGCTTATCTGTAAAAGATAGGTCATGCCAATAATATGAGTAATGAATTACATGAAATTAGTAGTTACTGAAATTTGATTTCATTTAAAGGAAAGAAGCCTTTAAAGACAAAAAGGCTCTAACCGCAACTGAAGATATACAAAAATCATACCTTCAAGAATGAAATCCTTCAAGTTGATTCCGTACTTCTGTCACTAAGTAAATTGTTGAAATTTACGAGCACCATTTCCAAATAATATCTTTGATATGGTCTTTTGTTTAGCAAATAATATGATCGTGTTGGTACCAACGGTGATGTCATTGATTAGATCATGCTACTTATTAATCGGCCGCTATCGCTCCCATTGCAGCTAGGCGGTCAGAGGGCAGATGGTTACCTTACACTTCATGATTGTCACTTCCATATTTCGTATATCATACAGAATTTACTTGCCTCATCTATATGATGTTCCTTAATAAAGATCTATTTAGACCGCGTTACCAACACCATCTTCATTTTGTTGATGTTTGGGGATCAAAGCACCGCCAGACTGATAACATTTTTGTCTTTCATAACTGTCAAGTTCTCAAAAGTTGTGTGCCTTCGCTTCAATAAGGATGATGGGCAAATTATAGCTAGCCCAAGGAAATTAATTATCCCAAGGCAAAACAACAGGTCCGCAGCTTCTAGTTTCACTTTTTAGAGTTCCCATTAGTTCCACGCGGTATATTTTATTCCCGTCGTCTTAGCTAAAATTAATTCCATTCTAACAAGTATGTGAAATTTCACTATAGAGGATAAAAATATACTTCAAATGCGTAAATTCCGAAGTCCAAATGAGCATGTTTTTAAGAACAGACTTCTTCTTCTGAATACACTCCAACTATACATCAAACTTACATCTTGAGTTGCTTAACTACCTGCATTGAAGGAGTATCATTTGTGAATAAAAAGAAATGCAAAATATAGTCACTACGCGTAAACATCTGCTTTGCCCGATGATGCAGATGGTAGTAGGGGTGAGATCAGCTCTGTGGTTGAATTTTGTTGCTGGCAAGCGGAGTTGGTCTGTCTGAAAACCTCTGTTTAAAATTCTGGTAAGCATTTAATGTGAGTGGCTCACATCAAGGTCACCAATTTAGAAGAGTTACTAGCTGCCAAGTTATCAAATTTTTCCTCGTCATCATTCAGGTCATACTTTCTATCTTTCATTCCTCTCTGTTGCACCAACAGTGTAGATGGCTTGAATGGGTAGGTTTATTGAGAGCAGACCTGGAAGCGGAAAGTATATAAAAAATGGAGTGAGGATTAGAGTTGACGGCTGACAGCGATTGTGAGTAGCTGGTGGGGTGTGTGTGCGTATATGAGAGAGAAGGGGGTTTAAATTGGTTTTTAGGAGCAAAGGAGAGTTAGAGATGTGAAGCGGCGACCATGTGATTTTCCAGTCCGGTTCTCACAGATTTTCATAGTTCATTAATAAGAGAACATTTTAATTCAGGATAAAATTAACGAGTTTCTACTTTCTGAATCCATCTCGTTTTCTTTCATGAAATAAATAGTTGACTTCACTATTATGTTGTCTATTGTTCAAAGCAACCATTCTAGAATGGCGATAAAATCAAACGTACATGGAGTTCAGAAATTTGCATGAAATAATAGGAACCATCATACGTTCATTGTTCCTTCTGACAGTTTAGGAGAAAAGTTTGATTTAAGTAGTGGTATAAAATTTTACTAAGGACAAATCACGTCAAATTTGCATATCCTCTGCTGAAGATTAATGAAACTTTGCTAGTCAGTAGACGAAGGAGTGTGGGCTGAGGTCCTCTCTTCTGGTTTTCGTAATTACCTATTTTTTTCCTCCCTTGTGTCTCCCCCTTTGTCCCATTTGTCCTTCAAGGCGACTCTGTGCTTTCTCATTTTTCGCTGTGCTTTTAGTTCGTTAGTGTTTTATCTGTATTATAGCAAACTGATAGATAGCAACACTCAATTCATTCGGTATTTCGTGTTTGTGTGCACTGCACTCCCTTTTCATTAACGTAGTAACTAATTCCCTCTCCTGGTTATTATAAGTGGTATGTATGGGGTTGTTAGGATGAACCAGAAAAGAATATACTTATAATTTCAACAAACAATGGAGGTGTATGCAGTGTTTAACAGCCCAATCATATTCTAGCCTTCTTATGAGTACTTCCTCTCAGTTCGAAAGAATAGCCAATCAGCTTCCGATGATCTGCGGATACAGTCGAGAAGCCCACATGAGTTATCAACGCAAAATGAACTGTGTGGGACTTTTGCCATACTCGTGCCCTTTTCTCTCTCCACTAATTACCTTCAGACTTTTGCATTCTATTACATTTTGTACCATTTTCTCAATTAAATTCATATTCTTCTCGGACCACTTACACTATCGATTACGCTATATCCATTACCACCACGTCCCAATAAACATGATCCATACCTTTTGTGTCTGTTTTTCATAATAAAAAGGCCTTAATAAAGTCTTCTCTTCCGGTTTAAAACGTGTCTCTGTCTCTCTGCAAATAGCCGCTTATTAAGACGGCTCAGGATATAATGCTTGTATAACGATAAGAGGAGGAATTTGTGTCCAATTTCTCGTGGTCTAGAGTTGGGTGATGCAATCCCTACTCTCAGCATCCATTTGTGATTATTTAAAATCAGTAATTTACTACCGAATTAACCACTTTACTCCAAGTTTATCTTATTAGGTCAAAACGGTGACTCATTGACCTCGCCACAACATATCAGCGTTACGTCATGTGTTTAATTCTAACATACCATTCACATGGATAATTTCCTTTCCGATTCCCTTTTGGTTTACAGTCCATGGCTTCTAATCCTATTCACTATTGATTAAGGTAATATAATCCCTACTTACCTTTATGCTTGTCCGACAGTGTGGAGTGCCATTATTGTACTCCTGTGCATACACCCCGAAAATACACACACTTTGTCAGTACCGTTATTGTTTTTTGTGGGTTCTCTTATTAAATAAGCTCTTGTGTTATATAATTCCCTGAATTTATGTCCCATTGGCTTAGAACTGCACTAACTCCAACATTAGAGGGTATAATTCCAAATACTAAAGTTTATATCCATCCCAATTTGATATTAGATACACTCCAACATACTATGCCACTGTATACCTCCAATTACCTACTTTACTAAACGTATAGTCAGTTAGCGAATCGCATATTGACCTTTAAATTTTGCTAACATAGTCGATTTTTGAAATCATTGGATGAAATAAAGTTCATGAATGACTGTTGGATCCCAGAAACTTAAAGTTTATTAAATCGAGAGAATTGGGAAAAACGGCCGTTAATGTGCTCATTGAATAAGGTGTTTGATGGAAAATTGCTATATGCTAAAAGATTAGCTTGTCATATATGAGTATTTAATTTTTTATGAATCAATTCATATTTATGCGAAAAACGGATCAAAATTTATTGATTTTTAACTTTGCCGAATGACAATGGTTTACGCAAAAATGGTCTTTTTTCACTTCATGATCGAATACGTGTTGCGATTCCCTATCCCCCCCAATAGACTCTCCCATTTCGGAATTTTTTCTCTTACTCCTCAAAAGTACATTTGGAACACCATGACCTAAGCTGTCTGGTCATGGAGGCGCATCATGTGTGCATGAGGAGTGTTTTGATGTATTCGCCTCCCAACTCATCACCTAGGTCGCAGTGAGTCATTATTTGTATTTCCATTCTGCATTATTTAATAGGGAGACAGCTCAGCAAGACTACGGGTGTTTAGATAACAAAGTAATAATTTACGTACACTCTTCCATTGAAGCAAATGGCCATATTTTTGACAAAATATTACAACTTGGTCTCAATTCACACAGTAAAGTTGAAAACATTGTCGATCGTCGCCTTGCCAATAGTGCAATTATTAGAACTGGTGCAGTTGAAAAAATGATTAAAATATACCGTGTTGAGAACCGCCCATACTGTGCGTTGAGAACGGCGAAAAAGCATTAAAACTGATCGCAAAGCAAAAGAGAATATGGTAAGTATTGACCTTTTGAACCTGGTTACTTAAAACAAGAACTCGTTAACGATTATCGCCCTTTTCCTTTGAGCTTGGCATGTGTTCAATTATCGTTTCTAGTAAATATCAAAACGTTTCAGAATTGACTGAGGAGGAATTGTCCAAAACACCAAATAAGTCACGGTGATAAAAGATTGTACACAATCGTTAGAGCGGACGACACGTTCAATTTCCTGAGGGATTGATTCACTAAATTTCCCTATACTTCCTTATGTTTCTCATTTTAAATGTAATCCATCAAGACACTAAGTAGCAAAGAGTGCGCATACGTGTCCCTGCTCAAAATTGCCCTGCTATCTCTACTACTACTGCTGCTAATACCACTTCAATTACTTCTAATTCAACTACTACCACTAATACAAAAAGCGCTAATATTACTATTATTACTTCCATCAGGACTTCAACTGTCATAACTAATAATGCTGTCACTACCACCGTTCTGTCCTCATGTACGTTCTTGTCCAACTGACCCATGTAAATTGCTTTGTATTTCCACCCATGATACCTATACACACGCTTGTCATTAATCGGCTCCTACGCTTCGCGCTCGTCCCCGCTGTTCCTCATCTCTCTCTAACTTGCTTGAATCCTCATCCCAGTTTGTTCAATTTTGGGAACGATTGTCTGATAACCTCTGCATTTTAGTTACTCCAGCCTACAATACCATTCTACAACGCCCACTACAAAAACTATCACTACTCCACTACCATTACTACTATCAATATAACTGCTACCACCACTCCCACTTCTAGAGCATCCTCACCAAAACAATTTCTCCTGAAATATGGAAATTATCGGTACCTCAATCAAAGTGAATAGCTTTGTATATAAATTAATAACAATGAATGAGGATATCTCACAAATGAACATGCTTGGATGAAATAGGTAGGATTTTTTTATTCAAAGGGAATTAATTCTTTTCATTTCATGCTATTTCTGAAAATCAATCAAAAATTTAAGTTTGATTATTAGGTGGGCTTTGTAAACGACCATAAATAGAGAAAATATACAATTGACCCAAGCATTGGATCCTGCGCTCACTGCTACTCCTAGTACTTAATGAGATTGCCGCGTTCTTTAAGCCAATCGAATTTCTCTAATAACTTACTAGACAGTCAAATAATTTTGTAGAGATACACAGAAATCTACCATTAAGTAAACTCATCCGCACAATTATTTCCTTCTAGTTACCGACTTAAACCTCTTCTTCCTGTTAGGATATCGAAAAACAACGATCAAAGCCGCGTGTTTTGTGCTTTGTCTCGAAATGAGCCACTCCGGAGGTGGCCTCTGAATTTCCCATCATCCATATCAGTATGCGGGTGCACGCCCCTCCTGATAGTTAGTCGGAACAAAATACTATCATCGATCCGGCAGTGTTTCCATCTTTAAACATCAATGCTATGAAGACGACTTTTTCCATATAAATGGTTCTCAATGATTTACTAAAATTCCCTTGAGTGGTGATGCCAAGGGGCACCTAGATAATAGGTGTAGAAAGTAGAATCTCTGATATTCCAACAGTGCAGAGGGAGTCTTGCTTTACGGTACTTTTTTACTTGTAATCACCTATTTAAGAATGGAAATCTTTTAAAAGTCGTAGAATGAAAGCATTCATGGATACAAATAATAATTTATTATCTTAGAAACTACGGAGCCTTACTGAGATATCGTGTTTCTCTCTTCTCTCGATCTTCACCACGGTGAAATGCAGGTGCAGTGGACACAACGGGAAGAGTGCATGTACACATGTCTTTTCATTTGGGGGGAAATGCACTTGAGTAAAAAGACCGACAGAGAATACACACGAATGACATTAGCATCGTTGATTAGCTAATGCCTCATAACACTTCTCATACAGACATCAGAACGCATGCGCAGACAGACGGCTTAGATAGGCCTTTGAGTCAAGATGTTCCAAATGCATGAGGAAATAGCGGAAATAAGAGAAGTCCCTATGAGGAATAAGGAACCACTACAAGTTTAAGTGTGAAAACTCTTCTTAAATTTCACAAAGAGAGGTTCTGTTGTTAATTTTTTTAATGTTCCATCTAACTACTTTGTTTCATAGATCAAACTTTCATTTTGTTTGATATTTACCTGTAATGATATCTCGATAAATGACTCGAATTCCTTGTGCTGATTAGTAAACTAACTCTCTTTATGGTAATCGCAACCTTCTGTGCAGTGGTCAACGCGCGCCTCTGCCAAGTCAGAGGTCACGAGATCAATGTTCATCGATGCCTATTCAGTGATGACTGACTGACCATCCCAGTTAATATTGGTTGACAGGTGAGATGGGTTTAGGAGATATTTGTGCTTAATCCAATTTCGATGTTTTCTGACTGCCAATGTAATACGTGTCTTAGCTATCAAAATCCTCGGTAAATATTAACTGAAAGCGAAAATGCATAATACTTTATTCCACAAATTCGTGCAAATTTGTAAAATACATCCTCAAAGTCATTTAAGTTAAGTAAAGCGTTACTCCCTACCAATTATTAATTTCTTAATGGTTTAAAATTTCAATTAGACAGACATGATTAAACCATAAAACTGACACGTGATCAACAGTTCATTCGTATGCCTCTACTGCCGTGTCGTCCTATCTGGAGGTCAGTGCGTACGCATTGTCTTATCCTGCATGTGCTTACGGTCTATAGACGCCGAGAACACATTACATTAGTTGAGTCGTGAATAAACTTTTTCTTTGGCAAATTCTGTTTGATTTCTCTCCATTAGTTCAGGTTCTAATTTCTAAAACTGAAGTAAGCGTCGCAACAACTAGGATGTTTCTAAATCATGAATGAAGACTCCATCAGGTTTCAACAAATGACATCTCCTGAGGTAATAACTGAAACCTTAAGATATGCACAATGCTAGTATTTTTAAAGCAACTTTAAACCTTTATTTGAACCTTAAAAAACCGTATTACTTGTTTGTGCATTGTTTGTCATTATTCAGATTTATCTGGCCGTCCTCGTTAACAGTAATCATATGCATATTATTTGTGTTGCGGAAGAAACTACTTCCGAATTTCAGTTTGCCGTTTTTTTCTTGATGAGAATCTTGCTTATCTGAAGCATTAGGCTTTTCTTTTGATTGTGTACCTTCATCAGACTTTGTCTGCGTTTCCCGGTCTTGAAATGAGCCCATTATATTCTTCAACCAAGTCCAAATTCCACTATCGTGATCTGTAGATGACGCCTCTAACTGCGGATTTTGTGGTTGGGTTGGACTTGGTGCAATATAATCCCAAAATCGTTGGAGCTTTTTGGCAAATAGTGAATGATAGTCGTAGAAAATTCTAGCAGGATACCTTGATGTTGCCATTTTTAATTGATGATAAGCCTCAGCCTTGTTCGCAAGTTCTTGAGCTCGATATGCGGTTCTGACACTAACTGGCAGTTCCTCCAGAAGCTCATCTGCTCGTTTAGGATTTAAGGAGGCTTGATGCAATATGAGAGCCATGTCTTGATACACTTTCACGATCTTTTGATTTCGAAATTGTGGGTCGTTTTGCAGGATTTTTCGAATGTATTTCTCATTCACTCTTAGAAACCATTCACGAGCTCGATTCCATCCCATTTGGCCAGTGATGACCTCCAGACCGGAATTAATCTCATCTATTATTCTTTCATTGAGTTCCTTCATCAAGCTAATCTCCTGTTTTGCGGCTAGTTTAACTCGAAGCAGTCGGACTAAGGGCTTCATTGTTGGACCCATGAAGCCAACTGTGAATAAGATTGTAAAGAGTGTGGCTGTAATTAGAATTTTGTGAATACCGTGTTGTCCTCGATCGATACTTTCGGTATCAACCAAATAGACCAGGGAGAGTGCTACTGCTCCCCTCAATCCTCCGTAGGCCAAAATGAACTGTTCAGTCACCGTTATTCGTGAGTAATTCATGTCGTATTTATTCAAATACCAGGTCATACCAAAGACTACAATACTTCGAACAACAAGGCAGGCAACAAGCTGGAAGAGGATGAAGGATGTATGCCAGTAAAGTTCCTTAGTTGTCACGTTCATGCCAATAAGTAAGAAAGTTATTGTCTCACAAATGTCCGCAAGTATATGAGCCATTCGACGACAAGTTTCAGCTGCTTCAGAACTTAGATTATGGAAGGCGTAGCTACTCTGTACCATTCCGGAAGTAATTATGGCAACCAGACCTGACCATCCTAGGGTATCACCAAGAAGATAGGCTGAGTAGTTCCCAACAAAGAGAAAAACTATCTCAAGGCGTGTTGGAATACGTGTTAAGATACAAGATAAAACTCCAAGTGTCATGCCAACTAGAATTCCTCCTGCATTGATGGTAAAAAATGCCGCAATTCCTATTAGTATATCGTATGCAGCTACAACTTGACTTCCGAGAAAGTTGCTGACAATCTTATAGAGAACGACCGTTACTGCATCATTCAATAAAGACTCTCCCAACACAAGATAGTATAGATTTGGATCCACGCCAATTTCATAAAACACGTTCAAAACTGCGACAGGATCAACGGCAACGATTATGGAAGCGTAGAACATTATGACCTGTGGTCCAAACTTCAATCCTCCTTCTTTAAACAAGCCTGATGCTTCAGCAATTATTAGTAAGATTCCGATTAAAATCATATTGAGAACTGTGGCAAAGACGGCGTAGGAGATTATTGCAACGACGCAATCAGCAAATACCCGATTGTAGAGACTATATGCAGCATCAATAACACAGAAAGGCAAGAGAATCATGAAAAAGAGGGTTGGAGTGAAATCCCAAATGTAAGATATATGGACGTCAGCGGTTCTCATGATAGAGCCAATAACGCTTCCAACGAAAATAGCAATAAGGGACTCTGGAATTGCCGACGTAAATACACTCTTTATGACGTAATTAAAAATACGAAGGAGTAATATTAGGCTAATCATGAGGGTGAAGAAAGCGTATGGTGCTACGTGTTCTGTCCGCCATGCCACTAAAATACGCAAGGGATTAGATTCCTTCCGAGCACCTCCTGTGTTATCTGTAATACATAATATAAAATCAGGAAATCAATTTCTTCGGAGTGAGTGAAAACTCTCATCTGTCAATGCTTGATTATCATTAAATAATACGTTTCATAATAAACCATTAGAAATAGTATGACACATAATTGTTAAGCTTAAACATCATTTTAATGGAAATATTTCCGTCAACATTATTCCAATAATAAGAGTACAAGAAAAGAAAAATCATACTTTACTTACTTTCCATTTTACATCGTCGATTCGCTGCTTAAATTATAATAGAGCAATTCACTGAAAAAATGCTTTGCGATCAAATCATTTTGTGTTTTATTTATCAGGTTTAGTATTGCAGATCGATTATTTGGGTATCTAATTATTAGTAAAATTATCTAATTACCTAGAAGTGCACTATTTAATTAATTTTAATTAAAATTCAACAAGTTATTCAGAATTATATCATTTCGGTTTCGTTTTCCTTAAAGCAAACACAAATGTGCTCCAATGTGATGCGAAATTTAACTCGATCGTTGTAATCAAGAAAAACCAGGCAAGGCAGATTAATTCACAAATATTTCTTAATTATTATTATAGCATTTAGAGTAGTGATATGCTCATGCTGATAAACCCTTGTCAAACTTAAATTTGTCTTCTTGCATTACCGACAATTACTAACTCCAATAATGATTTAATTAGAAAAAAAAACACTTACATTTGAATTTAAATTTCGAATATTGAAGGCAACCTTTGATGTTATGAACATCTGGAGCTAAGGTAGCACAGCATCAACTTATTAACCTGAGCGATTAACAGGTTTACATTAGACATTGAGTGGATTTTAATCTGTAGTGGATGTTACACCAATAAGCCCTTTTGTTACAGCTGGGTAATCCTCCTAAGCGGTCCAAGTAGCGTCTAGCAGAGTCCTTTATTATAAATATGCTCCCGAAATTTGCTAGGCTGCGCCCTAAGTAGGGAGAACAGGAAAGGTGTTGAATAGAGAGGGTTGATTGATCCGCAAGCGATGAGACAGTAAGAATTTTATCATGTGAAGAGAGCTCCTTATGAGTCGCTGTCCACGAGCTTGGTCCTTAAATACAAACAACGCCAAACTGCAGGGATTGTTGATTGACTGATGAGGCCTCTGCACGCGAACTCCAAAAATCTCAAAACACTTGCGGTTATATATGAGAGTAGAATAAAATACACCTCAAAGAATGAGTGAGAAAGCGTAGTTATTTTCTTGGACATTAAACACTGCCATTTTTTCAAACGATCGCTTTATTCAGGAAGATGCAAAGTGAGTAACTTTACAGGAGATTTGAAGTCAAAGTATGTTTCAAAATACGAACAAGATAATCTGACTCCTAAATGATAGCTCACAGAAGGGACTGTTATTGACAACTTAGTGTCTAAAGAGAATGCAGAGTCTAGCTGAACTACCACCCTTCTAACTTCTTGCCACTCTCACACACAATAACTTGGAGAATAGAGTTACCGTTTGTTTGAGAATTTTATTAAGAGCAGGGAGACCTCAGGAGAGCAGGAGAGACTCGCGTTTGTGACGAAGATGCGTGTGCACATTAGCTGTTTACATAAGTAAAGTAAAACGAAAATAAAATTTTTGGGAAAAATGAGACGTTATGACTCAAATACGTCAGCCTAGATGGTGTTTGGGAGGCCAATGCATCATGACATTCCTTATACAGACGTCAGCACCCCTACGCTGAGAGCTAGTTTAGGTAGACATTTGAGTCATGGGGTACCAAATGGACTTTTAAGAAGTATGAGAATATTACCAAATAGATCAGGGAACCACCACGAACTCATGCCTATAACATTCAGATAAAAGAGCAGATAATACTGATAATCTGAATGGGAACTTGTTATACTTTTATTTTCTTATGTAGATGCTAAGAGATAGAGATATCTTCATGACATTTCCGATCTTATTCAGTATTAGAATATTAGTTTTACCATTCCCTTATAGATGATTCCGATTAACGATATGTTTAATAGGCAAACTACTTCCCCTCCCCTTTATCCTCCAGTTCTATTTTATAAAGACATTGTTTTTGAACCTCGTGACTAACCTCAATCTACATCAACTGTCTGCTAACTCGCTTGTCGTAATCAAAACAAGTCCCTTTCCCTACTTAACCTAATAGTAAGCCATAATCGGTGGCCGCAATGCCCTATCCATTACAGCTCAAAATTAGTTAAGGCCATTTCAAGTTAAGAATACATCTGCAATTAAGTGGAAAACGTTAAAAGATTCCCTCAGTATGAGGGAAATGTAACAGTGATACCTCATCCTCACTGGTGGTTGATCGACATCACACAACTAAAAACTCGAATCCGACCATCAATCTCAACTCAAAAAAACCTTTTATTTCCAAGAATGTGGAAATATTCTGTCATTGGTCATAAAACAGGGGCACTAATATTTCAATAATATTTACAATTTCAATCCAAGAGAAAAAATTACAGTTAGGGTGGTTTTGGAGTGGTGTTTCTAGTAGAATACCAAGCGATTCTTAATGGCATGAGGCCTTTCTCTAACTGCGGTTGGAGCCATTTGGGGTGACGCGGATCAAAATTGCAGGGATCAGCGAATATTTTGAGCAACCGACACACTGGAATTGAAGGCAAGAGGAGGAGCGAGAGCGGTGACGATGAGGTCTTCTTCGATTTGGTTGGGAGAGAAGAAAGAGCTTTGGCTGTGTGGTATCGAGCTCGGGTAGCTAGAGCCTGAGAGACATCACGAAGTCGTTCAACGGACGATGGATCTGAGGATTTACTATCAAGCTCCTTGCTATTGCGACATAACCGAAGGGCTATTTCAGTAGGAAGATCGTGCTAAAGAAAGTAGAATTTAACTTTAGTGATATATACGTACCTTAACTAATAGATCCGTCGGTAAAATGACAGTTTGGTATTGGGCAGCAATAGGCACAACACTTCGTAAATGGGTTATAATGCCTTGGGCTTTCGCTAAATGCGACAAAGCGTGATCTACGGCAAGCGATTTGTGACCTACAATAGATACACAGAAAGGTCTATTTAGTAAATAATAAGTAAATTATAGATCATAAATGAAATATTTTGTATTAAAGCTCACCCAGAGCCTCTGCTAAGGCATAGTGGATAGGAGCATTAGTCGAGTCGGCATATTCCTCCAACTCCTCGCAACTTTGAAATGCAACATCTCCAACCCTTTCACGCTGTTAATCAAAAGAGTATTTCAAACGCAGATTTAAATTACACAAATAGGAGATAGAAAAAGGAAAAATGGCATACCCGAGCTTTCAAAATACGTAAAAGCCAATGGCGAGAGATGCAATCAGTGAATTTATTAACCGACCAACTTAGCTCAGATTCAATAGGTGATCGGTGAACAATTTCACTGGGAGAATTGTTATTGTCTGCGTTGAAAAGGGATCTGATTGAGTCCTCCCAATACTGGAAACGAAGATTAGCTGTTTGTGGGGTTGGAGCGCGGTCACGAATCTGAGACAAAGAAAAAAATTATTTTTGTACATATAGATACCAGAGATTCCTTCTGCTAATTAGTCCCAAACTTCACAAACCCACTAGGACGTGTTCACAACACTTGACTTGGGTAAAGAGAAGAGCCGTTTTACCATAAACTCACATTCTACTACTTCTATTGATCAGTGGCGCGGTTATCAATATGCACATCTGTCAATTCAAAAGTCAAAAGATCAAAGATCATAGACGCAAATCAAGTGATATGGAAGATCAAATGCCTTGACTAATTCTAGTCAACAAGCGAAGTGAAAATTAATTTTAGCATTTTCGTTTACCCATGTGCATGAAACCCGTGACTCCAGATATCGAAAACATATTGAGCGATCAATCCTAAGCCTCTTGGAAAAGGGAAAACATTAAGTAGTACAACGCTGAGTTGCATAATAAAACTTGGAGAATGAATTCTGAAACTGCTAACACATGGGCTGAAAAGTCCTGGGCCTAACAAATAAAATACAGTTTTTTTGGTTCAAACTTAGCTTTATTTATCAACGTAATCTCCATCAAGACCAACGCAATCATTCCAGCGCCGCTCTAACATTTCAATACCACTTTTGTAGAACGATTTATCTTTTGCCTCAAAATAGGCCTCAGTTTCAGTGATAACCTCTTAATTCGTGCCAAATTTCTTACCGGCGAGCATTTTTTCAGGTCTGCGAACAGCCAATAGTCGCTGGGAGCCAAATCTGGCGAATACGGTGGATGTGGGAGTAATTCGAAGTTCAATTCATGTAGTTTTGCCATTGTTTTGATTCACTTGTGACACGGTGCGTTGTCTTGATGAAACAACATTTTTTCTTTGCCATATG
>CAADRB010000051.1:924334-946102 GCA_900708905.1 Hymenolepis diminuta | reverse complement strand
ATCATTCAAAACGATTTTGTGGATTTTTTTATGTTTTCTGGTGTTACTGCCTCATTTGGACGTCCACTGCGTTCTGCATCATCGGTGTCTCTACGACCACGTTTGAAGTCAGCAAACCAACGTTTTATTGTTGTTTCTGATGGAGCGAAGTCTCCATAACACTTTTCAAGCCATTGCTTCGCTTGAACGGCATTTTTTCCCATCAAGAAGCAATGTAAAATTAAAACACGAAATTGTTTTTGATCCATTGTTTTGAAAATAACAAAAGTAGCTTCACTCCTAGCACAATGACTCACAAACTAATGAATAGAATATCATGAAATTTTAACAGCTGTCTTTTGAAGGTTAGTATTAACTGAAAAAAAGGTGACTGCGACAAAACTAGCGCCATCTATGTGTTAGGTCCGGGACTTTTCAGCTCATGTGTAATAATTAGAAACTTACTTTCTACTACCCCCCGTTGTTAATCATTATTAAACAGAACAAAATGCCATTCCAAAAATTGAAATTAAACTCTGGTTTGACCGGTACGCCGCTGAACGCCATAGCTTTGCCAAAGATGAGTGGAATGGGTGTTATGGTATGGGTTAGTACCATACAGAAAGTGAGTGAAGTAATCTATAAGCATGAAGCTGAGAATAACAATTTCAAAATGCTTAACAATAAAAATAATGATTGAGAAACAAAACAGGGAGGGAAATATGGGCTTACCAAGGAGATTTCGACATTAAAAGCGCGAAGAGCAAAAGCAAAGCGCTGCTGTGGTTGAGGAAGTGGTAAGCAACAGAGGTAGTTAAAGTAATCTGCTTTTCTGATAAAATAGAAATAAACTCCAAAACTAACTTCACTAATTCACGACAGTAGTGTTGATTAGTAATCCTCTTTGTAGAAGCGAAACGAAACAACTTTATACAACGACTGGAAGGAATCCGTAACGTAGAAATTGTGTACATCTGAAGGAAAAAGTGAAAGAGTAAATATCATATGATTACAACATTAAAATTGAAGAAAAATATGTAATACATTGATATATAAGTGTTAAAGCAAATTAAATCTTAATTATTCACACCGATGAAAATTTAATAACACGAGCTTCAGTCGAAAATACCACCAGTAATTAGAGGTCAAATTTTCGCAAGCTAGCCGCCACTTTTAAAATAAAATTTAATTTATCTATTCAAGTAATACGAAAAATTAAACAGAAATGCAAAAACCGATTTCATAATGTGCGATTATTTTTCTGAAAATTCATTTTAATTTTTGGTTGATGGTAAACTGTAAATTTGTTCAAGGTCAAAGCTTGTAGCCCGATATTGTCATTGGCCACCTGAATTTCCAGAGTATGGCTATTGCTTATAAGCGTGCCCGTTTCTTAAAGCCGGGTGAAGAGGATTTAATAGTTTCAGAAGAAATCGATGAAAGCACAGAAGGATCAGTCGTTTTAAACATTACTGGAATTCGTCATATTGATCAACAGCGTCAAAGCTTGCCCACATTTAAGTGGAGGAGTCATTTTCTCTACCTTTTAGAGACGTCTAGGTAGGGTTTTTTGAATTTATATTTATTCAGGTTCATTATTATAGAGTTGTTGTTGTAACAGGAGAAACTGGGAGTGGAAAATCCACTCAGTTGCCGCAATATATATACGAAGCTGGTTGGGTTAAAGGGACTTCTAAATACATAGCCGTAACCCAACCGCGTCGTGTTGCAGCCATCACTTTGGCAACGCGAGTAGCTGAAGAGAAGGATTGTAAACTAGGCAACGAAGTCGGTTATCTGATTCGCTTTGAGGACTGCTTCAAACCCGGTCGAACGCATATTCTCTACATGACCGATGGAATGTTGATTCAGGAAATGACTCGGGATCCTCTCCTCCAAAATTACCGTGTTATCATACTCGATGAAGTTCACGAACGTTCACTTCAAGTGGACCTTCTTTTAGGTCTTGTGAAGAAGATTTTAAGAAAACGATTGAATGATCTTCGCGTGGTTATTTCTTCTGCTACTCTTGAAGCTCAAAAGTAGGTAATCTTCGGTGCCATATTTTCATTAAATTCACAAAATGCGCGTTGTTGATGTTGCGTTTTGCCTTCATTTAGCTTTGTTGATTACTTCAAAGACCTGAATCTTCGTGATTCTTCGGTTCTGGAGGAAGGAAGTGGAAAGAATCTAACTCCGGTTTCTCATCTTCATGTTGAGGGAAGACAATATCCAGTGAAGATATTCTATCTGCAGGATCCGACGCCCTGTTACGTCACAGAGGCACGCAAAACTGTCTTCAAATTGCACGAGAATCGACCTCTTGGAGCTGATATACTTGTTTTCCTAACCAGTAAGTTGTTTGATATTCTTTCCTTTCGATATGAAAGTATTTATTTACTTATTTCAAGCAACTTATGTTGCTCTTCTTATGAATACTGTCTGCCTTCGAGCTTTCCTTTTAAGCTTTCCTCTAGGTTCATCATATCCGATTTTCAGTTTGTTAACCAAGTTTTTTTTCTTCCCAGTATTACTTTGAGAAGTGCTTTTTAATAAGGATTTATGAATCATTCTGCTAGAACTTCACCTATTATAACAGTGCTATTCAGTAGATGGTTTACTTCATTCTTTTACCGTCGTTGTTATAATTGGATATTTTTATGTGGATATATTCTATTATGAACATCTTGGCGATCTTATAACCGTAACCATCTTTTGGTTGTTCTTTCTGTCATTGTGCAGTGGGTAACGTCTAGGATGCATCACTTTGATTCAAGACATTCTTTCTCTCGGGTGTGATTTAATTGTAATTCACTGTTTTTTTTCTCATTCAAAAATATGACTATTGAATCGCAAACCTTGTTTTATTTTTAAAGACAAATTATTTTATTGAATAACCAGTAGAATTTTCAGTGTCATGGTACTACTTAGATATTTCATATTCAAATTGTTTGGTGGCTTTTGGCTGCAAGATGGTCATCCCTCTTTTGAGCTGTTCTATATTGGGTTCTCCGGAACACATGATGAATTCCATTTGATACACGGCTACTTAAATATGATTGGCTTTCCTCGCCCCAGAGATTGCCGAGTTTGTCTATCTAATCGACTGTAATTGACACAATATAGTACGATGCAATTTAGATAAGATTATCTTTTCGTTCTCCTTTGGGTATTTGTGCATACGATGCCAAACTGTCTTACTGAAAGATTTATTGGCTGATTTGCTTTCTTTTTGGTTCCATTGATCTTCCAAGCATTTTACGTTACTATAATTACACCACACTCTACCTTAAAAGAGGAGTAGTTATGACATCTAAATCTTTTTAATATATACTGCTCATTCTACTGCAGTAGATGATTTATAAATTTTTTGTATTATTCCTTTCTTTAAGGCCAGGATGAAGTTAATCGTCTGGTTAGCGAACTGGTCGATGAATATCGAGACCGCAAGGAGCGTTTTATCCAGAAAAAGGAGCATCAAAAGTCTCGAGGTTCCCGAGTGACCAATGATCGATATCCACCTCTCCGAAGTCTTCCACTCTACGGCGGACTACCGGCTCACGAACAGCTACGTGTATTCGAACGTCCTACTCACGCTGTCCGCACTGTTGTTGTGGCGACCAATGTAGCAGAGGCTAGTATCACTCTACCCCGTGTCGGATACGTCATCGATTGTGGTTACGCCCGTCTCAGAGCTTATAATCCTGACAACGCATTGGAAGCTCTCGTAACATTGCCTGTGTCCAAGGCGTCTGCTAATCAGAGAGCTGGACGCGCGGGTAGAGTCGGAATTGGCGAGGTTTACCGACTCTATACTGAGGAGGCTTATCGTCTCATTCTACCCCGTTTCACAGCTCCAGAAAGTCAAAGAAGTGATCTCTCTGCCGCTTTACTGCGTCTTAAGTCACTGGGAGTGGACTCACTTGCAAAATTCGATTGGCTCCCTCCGAAACCCCCTGCCAGACATCTTGGACAAGCGGCAGAGAGATTAGTCTCCCTGGGAGCCTTGACAGTGGCATCTGGTATGCCTGTTACAGAAAAAGGGGCTAAATTAGGTGCTCTCTGCTCTGCTTGTGGCCTGAATGATCCTGCTGCTGCAGCTGCACTGCTTGGAGCTGTAGAAGAAGGCTGCACAATGGAAATCGCAGCGATTGTCGCTTTGATGCAGGTTAGATATCATAACTGAATATAATATAATTTAGCAGGTAGAAGGAGAGAACTACGGGAACAGTAGATGTGCGGTGGAAACGAATAACTTCGGAGTCGGGCTAGGTAGAAGATTACATCTGGGTATATAAATAAGGATTCATCAAATACTGCTAGAGTGTTGAAAAGACAAGATGAAAATCTGACTAGATTGGTAGGTATAAGAGTATGCATATTAAATAGTTAAAAAGGTGGAAAGTGTTGTCTGGCGATCGTTTAAATTCCGGCAGATAGATGTTCCTATTTATGAATCGCGATAAAATCTTGTCGGTTGCAAACAGTTTCGAAAGTCACCAAAACGTATGAAAAAACTCTGATACCTTGGAAACAGTCAATCGTGAACAATGATGGAAATTAAATTAAGATATTTTTCTTAATATAAGTGTTCCCAATAGACGTGCCTTACAAGCTGTTAAATCAACCTTTGCTAGTGCGTTTTTCTCTAATATCATAGCTTCAAAGTGTTTTCGTGTCAAATGCCAACTATCGAAAGACGGCGGATCGTAGTCGTCGGGTTTTGTTTGGAACTACGTCAGGGGACCATTTGACAGAATTGAATGCTTTCACAGCCTACGAGGCGCAGTCGTCTGTGTTAAATCCTGTGGAATTGCAGAAATGGTGTCAGTCCGCTGGATTGAATGCTCGGGCCCTTCAGCATGCAGTCTACCTTCGAGATCGGATTTTGGGCGTCCTTTTACGCTCGAAAATGCCTTGTGTATCGGTGGAACCACCTGGAAATCCTCAGCCAATTATTCGAGCCTTGCTACGTGGGTTTTTCACTCAGGCGAGTCTACTTATTTAATCATTGGTAATTGATAATGATCATTTGATCTCAAATAGACGTAGAGGACGTCATAGATGTTATCCCTTGTCTACTTATACTAATATAAGTAGCATTGTGTTTCAGGTTGCTCAGTTGTCTCCTTCTGGAAGTCATTATGTAACAGTACGTGGTGACCACGCTTTGCGTCTTCATCCAAGTTGTGTGCTCTACGCCGCTCCTTCGACATCTCGATGGCCGAAGTGGATTCTCTTCTCGCGAGTTCATCTCAGCGCTCCTGTTCATGATAATCCGCCGATGTCTGCGGCCAATAGCGATTCAACCATTTCTACAGCAACTTGTATCTCCGGCGTGAGTGCCATCGAATCGGAGTGGCTGATGGAGCTTGCTCCACACTACTTCCATTATGGAACTGCCAGAGAACACGCACTCAGCAAATGATTTCTAACTTTATCATTGTTTCTTGTAAATAATTTTTTTAAATATATCTATAAGGTAACTTATTTCCTTTTGCAAATTATGACTATTTCAACGGTCTTGTAAGGCTAAGAAGCCTAGTTGCTGCAGCTATGGTTTGGGTTCCCACAAGTTATAGTTAGGAGGGAGACGAGTTTACATTTGTTCCAATCCATTTTATTGATTCATCAGACGCTATATTTTGGGATGCGCGGACTGAAAAAGCATTTAATAAGGAAAATCTCATGGTTAAGGGAACACAGAATGAGGGGTGTGTAAGAGTGCTATAGCCAGCAGATGTCTATCAACACCTGGCGATTAGAAATGACTGACTAGCGATAAGGTCTCCACTATGGTGTCCACAGGTGATTCCACTGTGTGTTTGCGTGCTTGCACAGAGATACCGAAACAAGTGTCTATCATCACTCCGACGACGAGACATGATTGACGTCTAACGAAGAAATTTTTTGTATATAGACCTAATTCACTAATTAATAAAATGGGGTGGCATGCCTGTCACCTCCGAACTGATCTGCCGACATGAGTGACTTGACTTATTCCATCTATTCGATCGATGTGGTCCCGTTAGATCTAATATTATTGCAAATAGTACGTAAGACAAAAAACACATTGAAGTATGCGAAAGTGAGTGAAAGCTGCTAACTTGCCTCCTCTGCTGCATGGGACCTAACAATGGCCATATGCTGGCATGTTAGCTTTCATTTAGTTACATGCTTCAAGCAAATGTTAAAGTCCGTGCTGGAGTGGAGGCTTCCATACTAGAAAGGCGAGGTTGTCAACTTAGCATGTTTATAATCCACTGAAAGCAACGCGTTTAAAATATTAGCAAAATTCGTTTTCATATGATTTTTGTCCGATATATAATGCAAGAAATAATGGCTTGCTAGTTTTATTATGAAAAACAATAAGATGAATTTATAATCTAATCTGTTTTGTCATGGTACAAAAGTCCGACTCAATAACGGAAATCTTGAATAATCTTAGGCAATATGAATGTTAAAGACTTTTTATCAAGCAGTTTAATTTTACAATATACAATAAATCATTTTTAAAAGATAAAAATACTTCTCTAATTCAGATTATTAAGATTGTTAACGTCTTAAATACTTTATTTAATCTAATATTCAGGCGCATATTCAAAACTGAAGGTCATCCAGTTTCTAATCTGATGTCGCGCATACGAATAAAATTTTCACTCATTATATCAAATAGAATTTGCACGAATGTGCTATTTCACGCACTTATTATACATGATTTACAATGTATTTAACTTTTTTGTTTAACTTAAAATATTTTAATGCATAATATTGATTCTATTTTTAGGATCGTAATGGACTTTCTCGTTGTGAATGTGGTGTGTTTTATGAATAACCATTTATTTACATTATCATCTTGCAAAGATCCACGAATGGATATACTTTGCTATGTAATTGTAAGACTAATCATATAAATGTTTAACTATTATTTTGTTTCAGAAGTAATCTCAATGGAAGAAATTGAATAACATAAGGAGGATATAAATTCAGCCAGATTAAAGGGTCAATATTCTATAAACTCCTTTATTTTTAAGTGCGTTTAAGTAATTTCACTGTCTTCCACTTTTTCTGTAAGAGAACTACGATACAAATATTGAAATGATGATCATGTATAAGCATATTTCTCAGTTTTTCATATTATACCCTTATAATACTCTTTCATAAAGATATCTTGTGTTATTCATTGTAAAGAATATCTGGTGATGTCTCTTTGGTTTTGATTTTCAAAGCATTTATATCAATACCTAAGATCAGAAAAGTGACGAAAAAGTGGAAAAACGACGCCTTTAAGTCAAATATGACTATTCTCTTCATATTTTTTTTCATTTACGGAGCATGACTAAGGGCTATGCAAATTTTCGTTAAAAGGAATATCTCAGATAATAAGGGGACACTTTCAAACTGGTAAATTGTGGCAAGAATTCATTTAATCATAGATTATGGTTTATTATTATGTATTGTAGCACATTTTAGGAACTACTGAACCAGATCTTGATTGTAAAAGCTAAGACTATGACTAACACCTAATCATAGAAGACAACAGTTTTAGAGCACAGCAGCTGACTAGGCTAAAATATATTGAACAAATCACCATGAGGATTCAAACAAATAAGAAAGAGATGAGAAGGAAGCTCAGGAACTGGTGAACACAAAGTGTATCTGCATGTGTATCGTGTGTGTAAGTATGGGTGGAAACACACAGATAATTTACGTGTCACTTAGGCGAGGACGCGAGTGAGGATATGAGTGTGGGTGTACTTTTAATGAAACGCGACGGTTATAGAGAAGGAGGAATCGATAAATGCGTTTAAATATGATGGATAGGAGCCCTGATTTATATGGGCATAAAGACATCACTGCGGCTTCGTGGACGAAAAATCGAAGTATTTTCGTAGAGAAGGTAATTTCGGAAAATGCATGGAGTCATTTTTCAATCTTTTTATTGCTTGCAAACAGCACTGGATACGTCTATCTTGGACTGCCTCTAAGGATTTAGAAACCATTATTAACTATAAACAAAGGTTGCTCACATATATAATATGATGAAAATCCTTTTGTTTAGATTTCGCGCAAAACCCTGTAGAAGAAGTACTGAAAATATGTCAAATCGGAACGGAGAACCTGCGCATGTTTTAAAACTTGATTTTTGGAAATAATAATCATATTCATTCTAATTCTCTTCGCAATATCATATGTATATCTTAATTTAAGTAGATCAACCCGAATATACTGCTGATAATGTAATGAAACACAATCGACAACATGAAAAGAACTGTTCTTCCGCCAATTTATCGGGTAGGTGATTCTTTTACTGAAAATGAACGTTTTATATAGTAAAACGGAAGGCTGCTGAGGTTAGTCTTTACCCCAACAGTGTTCTGTCAAACAGTATCAGTGTAAACAGTACCGAAAGGTTGAACATAAAGAAGACTACTGCCCACAGGCCTCCCCAAGTACTCCTGAGATACCCACCAAAATTTTGTCCTAGACCGGTCAAGAACAAAACCATCAAGCTTTCCATTATAAAGAATCGCCTCTATAAATCTAAACTACAGTATCTAAGATCGAACGGTCTCTTGACTGCCTTCCGTATCGACACCAAGTAAAGCCGGAAATTTATGAATGTGCAGATTAACGGGAGCCATGTTTGTCTGCACCTACACACCACTTCAGAGGAAATCATTGGCGTCCAAAACTAGAACCTATCTTCCTATCTATAATCAGTGTCTGTCTAACTAAAAGGGAAGCTAAGCAGTAGCGTCCTACCGGGCTTTTAGTATCTTAACAACAGCTTATGCAACAGATTCTCGCCTTTGTCTTGATTATTTACCCATAAATGCCATCTGTACATTCTTCTTTTTCCCACTTTACACACAACAGAGATGATGATCCAGTGTTTTCCCAATGTACTTCGAGAAGGTCATATTAAGACAGTTTTCTGTCCTAAGTGGCCAGTTCCACTAGCGGCCTTGTCTATGGTAGACGAAAAACTTACACGTTTGGAACAAAGAAACGTTTTAAAATCTGTTTCTCATTGAGGATGGACTGTATCTGTCGTTTTTGTTCGGAAAACAAATGGAACTATTCGGTTGTGCGCTGTCTATTCTACCGGTCTAAATGCCGCATTGGAGTCAAATTGTTATCCACTACCAGTTCCTGATAACACTTTCTCGAAACTGAATAGTAAACGCTAAGTTTGGTTTATCAGAGGCTTATTTGTAAATCAAAGTTGTAGCAGAGTTATGAGAGCTACTGACTATGAATACGCATTTCCAATCGGTGTCAAGACAGCACCTGATATTTTCCAACATATAATGGATGATGTTGGGCCTCTCTGGTTCTGCTGAAAATATAGATAGCATAGTTATTATAGTTCATTCTCAGCAGAAATTTAAAGAAAATGTCATCGAAAATCAGTGTATTCATGAATATGACTTCCGTCTTTGAGCTGAAAAATTTACATTCTTTGTATCCTCTATTAAGTACCTAGGATGTATTTTTAATGAAAGTGGTCGTTATCTGGATCCAGAAAAGTCTCGGACGATTGCAAAATGCCACAATCTACAGACATTATCATATTCTATTCATTTCTGGGTCTCATCAGCTACTACAGTACATTTCCGCCAACACTACATAATGTTTGAGCTTCCCTAAAGGAGTTGCTGAGAAAAGATACGAAATGAAACAGAGATTCTAAAAGTGAAGAAGCTTTCGCAAACCTAAAAGATATGATCATTTAAGATATACTGCTATCTCATTACAATTCGAGTCTACCAATCAGTGATTGTAAATGCTGCGAACTATAGCATTGGTGCAGTTATCTCCCATGTCTTCCCCGATGGTTCAGAAAAAGCCGCTGTCCATTCTTCTTGAACTCTCAAAATAGCTGAGACGAACTACAACGGATTGAAAAAGAGTCTTTGGCCAGCATTTTCGCTGCGAAAAAGTCCCATATATTTCTATATAGTCTACACTTCATCCTATCAACAGATCAAAAATCCCTTTTCTCTATCTTCGGATCCAAAAAGAGTATTCCAATTTACACTGCAATCCGACATCAGCATTGACTGACCATCTTTTTTGGCTACGATTTCGATACAGAATATCGGAACGCAACAGAATTCTGACAAGCTGAAATGTCCTGACGAATAAACCGCCAATGCAAATCAGACTATGAAAGACAATATGCAACGGCCATTATTTGGTGCTGTACGCAAACTTCCAATAACTGCAAGTGATATACAAATTACAATAGCCAGAGATTCAGTGCTGAAGAAGGTTGTAAAATATATTCACACAGAATGGCCAAAATCTAACCAAAAGGCCAGTTTCCCAAAACTTTATAGGCAGCGTGATAAGCTGCCTGCAATGCTTAATATTTGCAGATCGTGTCGCCATTCTTTTAACACTATAATATTATAACACTACCATGGGAGTCACTCGGGTGTTAGCCCATTGAAATTTATTGTAAGAACGTTTGCACACTGGCCTGCAATGGACAAGGATATCGAAGCAGTAGCCCATAGATGTTCGATTCACCCTGAAGCGAGTACTTCAGAGGTCACTTTTGGAGGAGACAACTAACGGAATGGTCGACGCCTTCCTGTTAATGTATCTAACGACGCCGCATCCTGCGCTAGATGACCGTAGATCTGCCGAAAATCTTATGGGACGAAAATCATGACTATTCATAATGCTATACTTTCAAAAGATTCAACCTTCCTCCATTCATCTTCTAGAGTCAACTTGCTTACGGGATCATCGATCGAATAGCACGTGGGCAGAAGGTGTCATCAGAGATCGGGAAGGTCGACTACTACATGAAGTGGATGTTGATGGCCAAACTTGGTGCCTAATCAAAATCAATTCCGTTTTCGCTACGAAGCAAAAGGGAATCCAACTATCGGCGGTCCCATTCATGTGAAGTCAAGCATGCGAGTTTCCCTCAGGTGCAACGAAAATATCTGATTAGGCTTTCTAACAAAAATGAATATGCCATTTATATGCATCAAGCATCATAAGTAGGTAGGTAGGTAGGTAGGTAAGTAGTATTAAGAGGCAAATGTTGTCGGCAATACCTCCAATTTTTCGACGAGGTGGTTTGCACTTTTATTTAGGTCAAACGGGAATGGACATTAGTGGATGTCTTTTATTTATATCAAATGTATGTTTGAAAAAGTTAGTAAGGGAAATGACGCATGGTGTGATGGTGCGTATCTCCATCATAAATCATTCTATATGCCAAAGTGTAGAAAGAATTTGTTCACAAAATAAGAATCAAATGAAGACATAAAGAGGAAACACCCCAACGTGACCACCCGGAGAGGACATCTCCTTTTGAGTGGATGATCGGTACACTGATATCTCGGAAGATAACGCCCACTGGCGACATCCTTGGCCAATTGCAACAAAGAATCGAATGGGAGATGCTTGATCTGAGAACATCAGCAGTCAGGAATTCTGCCACCGAGGCCTTGGTGAGTCGGCTTAATGACACTATAAGCCGAGCACCGCCGCTGTGTTTGCCACCTCCTCAGTTCTCATAATGATATACACTTTATCACCTCCTTAGTTGTTAGTTTCAAATCCTCAAGGTAGATACAAGTTTGTAGGATGGAGGGTTTTAATTAAACAATTCCTCAAACATTGGGAGTGTAGGAGCCTGTAAGGCATAGAAATTCACCCTTGCCTTCTCCTCATTCTTACACACATCTTCCTCTCCTTCCTCACATCTTAAATTCCTTCCTCTTCACCATTTATTCCCCTATTCAACCTCCATACTTATTAAAATCCCTACCTCGATTTTCTCACTCTGTGCTCCATTCACTCTAGTGCCTGTTTAGGGCACTAGATTGATTTTTCCCAATATTGGAGACTACACACACTTAGAGAAGACATTGGCTTTCGTCACTGGAAATACTCTGGAAGTCAGCTCTTTCAAAGTCTCTGTTTCGGCGACTTGAAAAAGTTTCCGAGTTCTCTTCTGCTCTCCTGAAGAAAGTCAGACATTTGAATTTTGCATTGAAAAGGGATATCCGTTCTTAGATCAAAGTACTTTGATAATTTGTCCATAAAATAAGAACCAAATGATAAAATAAAGACATAAAGAGGAAACACCTTCTTGAACTGATTCGCCATGAACCGAGGGATTTGAAATAGAGTATATTCGATTATTTTGAGGAGGAGGAGGAGAGTGGTTTACAGAGCTTTAAAAACGTATTTCTTAATAAGGACTGAAAACATGGTGGATCGACCGGCGGTGCTCGGCTTAGAGTGCCATTAAGCCGGTTCACGAAGGCCCCGGTGGCAGAATTCCTGACTGCTGATGTCTTCGGATCAGATATCTTCCACTGTGCTCCTGTTGTCGGTTGACGATGGTTGTGATCGGTGGGCGTTATCTTCCGAAATGTCAGTGTACCGATCATCCACTTAGTGGGATATGCCCATAACTGGTTGGGCTCATTCTGTCTGGAAGTGCGTGACTGACGTGGCGTGGTCAGGCTTTCAGGAATGATTGGTGCAACACTGTGGTTGTGGCACTACCATGGTCTTCAGTCAGTGTAATTCGTCCGTCAATTTTTTTCCTGGAAATGTCTTCATAGGTCTAAAGTCCCACTTTGTGAATACACTATCATCTCCATCTTGGTGGAAATAGGAGATTTGTTATGATTCCATATTCGCCATTGATTGAGTCTCACGGGATAGAAAATATTATTCATATTCCGTGTTTCTTTTAAATTTGCTTTAACCTTTTCAATATTTTCGTGTCAGTGTTGGGGAGAGGATGAAGCCTCTCGGGTGGGATGGACAAATTTTGATTGTATGAAGAGCATTTTGATCGTTTTATGGTCATATTTCTGGATAGCTGTTTTGTATTCGTCGTCACTTTCATAACAGTTCAGTTACTGGCACTCAAAGAGAAAAATAAGTAGTGGAAGACTTCTGTCTCATTTCATTTCATTTTAATTTATATGCGAATTTAAATTCAAACTCCTCTGATCTGATGCAATATAAATATTCTGACCTGAGGCTCTAAATGCACCATTCAAACTAGCATATGTCAATGAGGTGAGGTCATCGGATAAATAATGCGGGTATTGGAAGTCAAGTTTCTCTCACCATGATCCATCTCCTATATCTAATCCAGATCCCAGAGCGAGGAACTAGACGGAATTCAAGTATTTCTTGCTGACTAAACAGTGACGAAATATCCATAGATATATGCAAAAGCTATTCCAATGTTATTTGCGTTTTTACGGACAAAAACGCCACCAGAATAACAACAATTTATGACTCGAATAACTGTCGTGCATCTTTTTTACAAGTTGGACGAACTCACTGTTTATCCTCAGCAAACACCACTTAATGTTGTGATTATGATTAGTAATGAACACACTTTGTCTCTGTTTTCTTCATTTTTTGTGCTCGAAATGTGTAGTTTAGTAGTATCCATTTTCTAATCTTCGAGTTTAACACTAATCAACTTCGAAAGCCACTGGGTCTGTGTGATTAATTCATATGCTAAATATACTTGAATTTCCTGATAGCATATTCGACAAAATAACCTCCTTACTGCACCGCTATCCTTCCTGGACGCATATTTGCGATCCCTACTTATCATATAATTGGAAATTGTTTTTCGCCTCCTGACTTGATGCCATCTCACTTGTTTAGTACACAAAATTGTTGAAATGGAAATACACTTCGAGACTTCCATCTAGAGTCATATTGTCTAGATTGAAAGTACTTGATATCTGAATCGTGCCATTTCTTTTGCATTATATCTGTGGGAGATTTCAATCTCTTGTGTAATTTTTGAGTAAGGTCCTTAATCTCATCTACTCTCATCTCTAATGGACTGACTTCCCGGTTTGCATCATTAGATAAATTAAATCAAGCCGCATAAGCATGGAGCATTGTATGCATATTTGTAGGCGTTTTCGGTGAAATATTCGCAAATTGACACTGAAATTGGTCATTTGTTTAAGCTCTTCTCCGCTACGCTTCTCTGGTCAAGCTTTGAGTTAAGAAACTTTGGATTTACCTGGTATTCCTCATGAATAGCTAATCTATATATAATTTGCTTTGCTATCTATTTGGTGGTTCAAAAGTAATATTTTACATTGACGCCATTATCATTGTCTTTCATCCCAACTTGGACCCTGGTGCGTGATCAACTCATTTCTTTAATAATGCCTACTGTTGTAGTTTAAGTAGGATCCATCTCATCTTCAATTGCGGAGATATGGCTATGCTGCCTGACAGCGCCGAGCAGGAAGTGACAGCCAAACAACCAGAGCCTAGTAAGGAAGTTCACTTTCTGAAGCAATGCCTCTAATTCCTTCACAACTCACTGGAGTTTCATTTCGTCCTCATCTTGCCGGCCAATCTACTGAAGAGACCGAAGGGTGGATTGGGGCAGGGGCCGTCAAGCGGTGACGCTGAACCAACCCACATGCAGAAAGGCAAGAAGGAAACTCAACCAGAATTGTAATCTCAAGCCCCACACTCCATCTTTGGAGGTATGGAATGCACACTCTTCTATCTGGTGCTTGTTCCGGTGTTGTTTCAACTTCCTCCTATTTGGCGCCTTGATGCCCTCTATCGCATTTGCGAATACGGACACCAGTGATCTGGAATGAAGATTAGAGGAGAAGGGTTAGTCTCCAAATCAGCTACTGAGGGTAATAGTAGCGCGAAGAGGAATAGACAAATCCGCTATTTTAGTTTCCATTTTATCTAAACTAGACATATACGATTTATTGTTAATTTTAAAAAAGATCAACGCAATCCCAACTTACATTCCTGAAATGCCCAAGTTGGGGTGAAGAGTTATGAATGAGACAGAGTAGTAAGCTATGTGCATTTTTGAGAAATATGTGTATTATTGATATCATTGGCAACGGGAAAGAAGACTTAAACACGGGATAGTACCTTGACACGAGAAATAGCAAGTTGGTTTAGCATGGGACAAAACATGAGAAAATCAAAAGGTCATATACAGTGATATTTGGATACCAAGGTTCTTACCACATTTGAAGTCCAGAGGATTTGACTTTCGTGATTTCACTCTTAGGTATCTCGGTGAATTCATGCCCGTGATATTCAGAGCTTGTTAATCAGTTGATTCAATTGAAGCATTGGTCAATCCCCATTGGTTCATTTGCATATTTTCAGCTCTGAGTAGTTATATTTGAGGCTTGTAAAGATATCTTAGGCAAAGATCTCCCCAATAACAAGGTTTTAATGATTTTATTTCACTCTATCTTGACAAATCATTAAATGACAGGAAATAATAATTGCATCCAAATAGAATACAAAGGGATAAATGCGATCGGGTAGACTTCAAGTTGGGGCATCTATAGACCTTTACTTTAATCACATTCTTTAGGTTCACTTATCATATAAAGGAATACAACTCTTCTTACTCTTAAGGTTTCTAAAATCAAAGTCTGAACCCAACTTACATGACCAAATTGCTATAAAACTCTCGCCTTATTAGACCTCTTTTGTAAAATAATGCACAGATACGTGGTTTTATGGTTATATTTTTGAACAATTAAACGCGCACATCAGATATCTTCAAGAAAGGCTGAAAACTGCTGGAGGGAAAGCACACCAGAATGAAATTCCTGCGGAAAATTTGATGATAGGGATATAATCTTCACGTCATAAATTTATAAACTGCCCTCGTTTTGGAAGCCCATCTGCTGATAATTTGACTCATCCCGCAGAATATTTTCGGCACTGGTGTTCGGACTGTGTAAGTCCACATAGAGATTCTTTCCTTCTTTCCATATCCTTTCGGCGTAAATCCTTTGGTGACTATAATAACAAATACGTATTTAGTATTCACTATTTATCATGAAAGACTAAAATGTGGCAAAAAACCATACTGATGTGGTAGTTCTCCCACCTGACAACCCTTCTGCACTTTTCTGCCTTTATGGCTCGAGGCATACGGGGTGATTTTCCGACAACTTCTGCTTAAAAAGGTGTTTGTGAGTGATTAATAGGTAAATTGATGGGAGGAATCCGTACGCAAACGATAAAATAGGAAATCTTAGCATAGCGTAAGTCAAAAAGAAATAACAACTGCAGTATTATTAAATTACAGGGACTCGAGAGCTTACCTTCTTCAGTTTCTGAGGTATTGACGAATGTCAATGCAACGGATACTTTCACACGGAATTTATATTCGTTTTCCTGTTCAATAACTGCCACCTCCGTCCCAGTGGAAGTAGGCATCGCAATAACATCCACTTCTTCATAATCTAATGGAAATAAAGCGATTGATTATGCAGTCATTATTTCAATACTTGAGATCACGTTTACTGATCTGAATGTGCAAAAGCACTTACCTTCATTCAGTATTTCTTGAACCTCGATGAGGACGATATTTCTTTGTTGCAGAGATCTCCCAATGAGCTTTCTAATCAAGATAATCCCTATTCCAGCGGCACAAGCGATGACGAGGTTAATGACAGTTTGTGCATCTGAAGATTTAGATTGTGGCTGAATGATAAGGGGACAAGTTAGATCACGATAATTCACAGAAATCAGTACTATTTCACCAGTCGGCGGCATAACCCGTGATAAAATGCGTCAAATTTTTCAACATTTCTACGAACTACGCATCCTTATCGATCAGCGATGATTCATGACGTTCAAAAATTTTAAAACCGGGTCATGTGTCCTATCTTTGTAAAGCTAGACGGACCTAGTCATGATCGGATGAAAGGATTTTTTAGCGAAATTCATATTTCGGTACTCATAATTGAGATTAATTATAACTGAATTAAATAATACAATAATGCAGTGCAATATCAAAATAAAATGAATATATGGGACAAAGAAATTGACAGCAAATAAAAATTTGAAGAAAATAGAAGTTTTTCCTTATTTGGAACTTATCAGGAGGGAATATTTAATAAGTAAATTGGGAAAACGATGTTTAATTATTTTCATTCCAATAAAAATCACATAATGCAGTGTATGAGAAAATATGATAATGTCATAATCGCTTAGAAAGTGACAGATTTTGTGAAATAGAAATAGCTAAAAATTTGTTTGCATAATAAGATTTTATTTAGTAAAAAATAAAAATTCGATGCATTTGGAAATGAACTCGCAGTAAGATGTATTTATTTGTCCGAAAATATAGGAAATATATTTTTCTTTCTAATTAAAGTATCTAATTATCTGTAAATAGATATCAATGTGATGTAAAATGGATTGCTTTTAGTAAAATCTATTTAAATTTCTCAATTTTTACAATTACCTATTGCGTAATAAAGAATTTAATTAGGAATATATAATGCATATGCAGCGGGATATGCGAATTAGTTACATTGTCCAGTTGGGGATGGTAAGAGGGAATAGAATTGAGGTATTAAAGGCAGTCCATGCGCAAAGGGTCATTCTTTATATGAATTAAATAAGAATTCGGCTGATCTCTAACCCGAATGAGGCGTAATTCGAATTCGTGAAATTACTTAAATCGATGATGCACGAATTTGACTCGATGATCTATGGACACAATATAAGCCTTTGTAGTTATTTCAATGATACTGGGAGGAAAACATGAGAAGAAGAACTAATTTCGTCCAGGTAAAACATTCAGCCATTACTCATAATTATATTCTCACCTAACCGATTTGCAATGTATCACAGTTCATCACAATTGTGCATTCGGCTTCAACCATACAAACATCGCTGGAAATATTCCCAGTCCAGTCAGCCAGTCATTCACCTCGTAATTGTTTCTCTATAGACATATTTATCTTCCTAATAAAGAGCCGCTGTTTGAGCTGCAGATCTATTTCACTCTTTGCCTGTAGTTTTCGGTTTATAAGGAAGTTAATAGGAACTTATTTAGATCTCATTCTATTAAGAAAAAAGCGGCAGACACCACCACATTCGCTGATGTTGCACAGCCTGCTTTCAACACGGCTAACAGGTCCGTTAATTGTTCCGATGGTTCAATTAATAATCAATTTATGAGTTTGAGTAAAAGAGTTTTAGAAGTTGCTCTGGGAGCTAGGTAATGTTTCTTCGAAGCAGTAGAGTGTATCTCAGGTCTAAAAGTAGCGGAGGGCATAAATTCGGAGAGGATACGTCTGCCCATTTAGGAGCCGATTTTCATTATGTAATATAAATTGCACGAAACACACTTAATAATCATATGTGGGAGTGACTCGGCAGGGAGCTTATATTGCCACATCTATTGGGGTCAATGAGCACTTATTGGTGTGTTGAAGTAACAGCACCAAGTGAGGGAAGTAGGTTAATTAAGACATAGGAGAAAGTGCCACAGCGGGGCCTCAGTCCGAGCAAGTTGGTTCAGGAGAGGACTCTAGGTATTTGACTTCTACAATTAACTCTTCTTCAGGCTACGCCTTCTATAATCTACCAAAAGTCACAAATAGAAATAAAGGATAAAGAGGGTGGTTGCAAAGAGAAGAGTTTGTTAGAAGCAGTCTGCATGATGAGGTAGAAGACAAGGGTTGATGGAGTGGTGTGTAGTTGGGTGCTGGATACATTGGGTGCAAGGAAAGGCAGTGGAGATGAAAGAAGTAGATAACGTGAGGATTGACAAAGGGAGATTTAATACACTAGGAACGAAGACGAATAAATTGAATCACACCAGAGACGCATTAAAACACTCCATCCTACAAACTTGTATCTACCTTGAGGATTTGAAACTAACAACTAAGGAGGTGATAAAGTGTATATCATAATGAGAACTGAGGAGGTGGCAAGCACAGTGGCGGTGCTCGGCTTACAGCGCCATTAAGCCGACTCACCAAGGCCCCGGTGGCAGAATCCCTGACTGCTGATGTCCTCAGATCAAGCATCTCCCATTCGGTTCTTGGTTGCAATTGGCCAAGGACGTCGCCAGTGGGCGTTATCTTCCGGGATATCAGTGTACCGATCATTTACTCAAAAGGAGATGTCCTCTCCGGGTGGCCGCGTTGGGGTCTGGAAGTGCGTGNCTGACGTGGCGTGATCGGACTTTCAGGCGTGATTGGTGCAACACAGTGGTTGTGGCATCACCACGGTCTTCAGTCAGTGTGATTCGTCCACCACTTTTCTTGCAACTCACGCACAGTATATATACATATACAAAGTGAGCAAGTACTTTGTGGAGCACATTCATGAATAATACGTGTTCAAACCACGTGTGACATTCGTAGGTGGAATTAGAGAACAATGAATGGTGTTTGCGCACAAATCCGGTGAACTTGCAGTACGTGCTGCCTCTCTGTGAAATTGCAATGTTATTCTATCAATTTTGCGTTCTTTCAAGTACAACGGGGACTGTATTTGGACAGTTTGTTTGCCGCGGTGATATTCGACTTCAACTCATATCATTACTTCTATTTGTGTCATTTGTGTTCATAATTCCCAACAAATTTTATATATGTCCGTCTTCTTTGGGGTCAACCGATGGATCCAAAATTGGTGACAGCTTGAAATTCACATTGAGGTTGTGTTTGATGATTAAAGAGTCCGCAGGTTGGTCTAACTCCTCCCTATTTCCTTCCATCCTCTAAATCAAAAACAATTAAGATAATTAAATTATTATTCCCCAAAAGTCCAGAAGGTTGGACGGCGACTTGTGCCTTAAAACGTTAACAGCATTTATAATTTCATTCGAAAAGAAAAATGACAAATTTGTAGATACTTTGCGATGTCGTCTAAGGTGGCGAAATACATCAATCTTCAAAAGCCGTGTGCTGATAAATATGGTTAAACTACGGAGAATGACCGAGTTCCGTGGGTCAGTTAATCTGCTTCCTTGCCAATGGGTCACTATATCCAACATATCAAGGGCACAGAATTCGTGTATTTACAGACTGAAAGCGAAGACAACTTGCACAAAAAGAGGAAAATTTGTAAAATGCAACCGATGCAAATTCTGGCATTCGGTAGTGTGCCGATACGAAATTGGCATTTTCTAAGCGGATTCGAACTCCGCGAACTACTTGATCTGCTTGTTCATAATTGAGTAACCGTATACACCATGTGGGGAACGCAGAAAATGCACACTGTAAGACTGAGTAATACAACGGTGAGCGCATAGACAAACTGACTGAAATAATGCAAAACAGACAATTGCGTTAAACATACCAGACATCAAATTTGATAGGAAAGGTTACCATCTAATTCGCTCACAGTTAAAGTGATAGGAGAATTGAGTCCAGTTTTGAGTCAATAAGCAACGAATCCACCAGAATCTCTACTAGCGTTGGCACAACTGTTTCCCTGAAAGACAAGTGAAGATTATTGACTAATATCAGATGCGTTTGTCAATTGAAATGCTCGGAAGTGGGTAGCTTGAGATCTTCACGGCAAATACAGGTTTGTAGGGAAGAGGTTTGCTACTCAACATACCCGGGAAAATTAAAATCGTTTAATGGAATTTAGTGATTTTTTAAGTGTTCACGATACAACAATCGATTTTTATTCATGAATGTGCTCCACAAAGTACTTGCTCACTTCGCAAGTTAAATGCAAGTTTGTAGGATGGAGGGTTTTAATCATAAAACCATCACAAGAAGGGGATGGAGGTGTGAAGGATAGCCGATGGAGGAGGGAGAAAGGGGGAAGGAGGATGGAGGAGAAATAAGTCGTGTTTTAGAACTTGATCGATGGCGACGGAGTGAATAATTGTTGAACTGTGGATTTGTCTGCAGACCTTCTCGAATGAAGACTGTGTCCTTCTCGATTCTAGCGACTCTCGATGCGATGACACTCGGTAATCACATCTGAGAGGGTGATGCTCGGTCCTCTTTCATTTCCACTGAGAAGGCTGTGTCGAACATCAACGTCTTCCCAATATTGGAGACTACACACACTTAGAGAAGACATTGGCGTTCGTCACTGGAAATACTCTGGAAGTCGGCCCTTTCAAAGTCTACGTTTCGGCGACTTAAGAAGGTTTCGGAGTTCTCTTCTGCCCTCCTGGAGACAGTCAGGCATTTGAAGTTTGCATTGAAAAGTGATATCCGTTCTTTGATCATAGTTCAACACCTTTATCCAATCTTAGTTTTGTTGACTGTTCGGCTAGGATTAAAGTGGTAAACCCCTCATAGTCAGTTCTACCATGCTTTCTCATTAAGACTTGAACGTTTTAAAATCAGGAATATTTTGCATCTCCGTTCGGGAAATGTCTTTAAAGTTTTGAGGCTGCATTTTGACAAGGCGCCACCATTTCTCGCATCTTGTTGAAAGTAGGAGACCTGCTGTGATTTGATGTCCGCCATTGATTGAGTCTCATTGGATATAAGAGACAATTCAGAGTCCGTGTTTCAACAAGTTTTGCTTGAGGCTTTTCAAAATTGTCGTGCCGTTGTTGGGGTAGAGGATGAAGCTGGTCGATTGGGATGGGCAAATTTTGATTGTTTGAAGAGCATTTCGATTGTCTAATGGTGATGTTTGTGAATAGGTGTTGTATGTTCGAAGGCGACTGCGTCGCCACCTTCATAACTCCCCAGTCACTGGGACTCAAAGAGAAGAGTCAAAAAGTGAGAGACTTTATTCCAAATCGGGTGTTTTTATTACCAAGGTCGAATTATTCATATAGGCTTGAAAGGCCGATTAATGATTGGCTATCTGGTTAGACAAAAACTGGAGCGACGGCTTCTCCACAGGTGGCCTCGCACATCCACCTATCCAACTATCTGCGGTCCCATTCATGTGAGGTGAAGCATGCGAGTTTCCCTCAGGTGTAACGAAAATATCTGATTAGGCTTTCTAACAAAAATGAATATGCCATTTATATGC